>CM075998.1:6074502-6199201 GCA_038087875.1 Malacoraja senta
GTGACAGGCTGCCTTTCAGAAACTGCGCTCCCGCAGCTCTCTCTCTCCTTGTCGGCAGCAGCCTGCACCTTTTCCTTGTTCCTGTATGTGGGGGAAAAAACACACAGAAACAATTTCTTTACTTTTCTCTACCTCCTCCAAAGTCTCCCCGACTTTGGTGGAGCTGTAATTACTCACCTGCAGCAAGAGCTCGGTGCTCCTGCTGCCGTTCGCACCAATGTGTCAGACGTAATGACGCGCATGCGCCCTGACAGGGTTCTTCACGTAGTCACTCACGTGACTCCGAAGTAAAATCTACCGTTCCCTGGGCGCCATAGACCGCGCACTCGGTCAAACGCACAATTCCGGGGCCGTGCGGCGTTGTTCCAACCCCGCACGGTGCTAAAATAAAACCAACACTGTTCAAAAATATGTTCCTACCGCACAGCCTCCGCCAGTGAGGCACGAGTGCAGGCACGGCCGCCGCCACAGCCGCCGCCAGTGTGGCACGAGCGCCGTGCGTCGAACTTACACCGCCACAGCCTCCGCCAGTGAGGCACGTGTGCAGCACGGCCGCCGCCACAGCCGCCGCCGCCAGTGTGGCAGAGCGCCGTGAGTCGAACCTGCACCGCCACAGCCTCCGCCAGTGAGTCACGTGTGCGGCACGGCCGCCGCCACAGCCCCGCGATCTGAAAGCCGAAACAGCAAGCTCGTGGAACCGGCCGTACTTGCCCCCCCGCGCCCGTGCGGCGCTCTCGTGGTTGCCGTGCGGTCCCCTCTTCCGGCGACTCCGCGCTTCACCGCCAACGACCGCAAACCCGTGGGACAGAGCCTTAAGGCTGTTACCATATAAAAACATAATTAATAGTGGCAAAGTGGTGCAGCGGGTAGAGCTGCTGCCTCAGTGCCAGAGACCCACACTCGATCCAGACCTCGGGCACTGTTTGTGTGGAGTTTGCACGTTCTCCCTGTGACCACATGGGTTTCCTCCAGGTGCTCCGGTTTCCTCCCACATCCCAAAGCCGTGCGGGTTTGTGGGTTAATCGGCCCCTCTGTTAATTGCCCCCTCGTGTGTAGGGAGTGGATGAGAAAGTGGGATGACATAGAACTTGTGTGTGAACAGGTGATCGATGGTCGGCACGGACTCGGTGGGCCGAAGGGCCTGTTTCTGTGCTGTATCTCTAAACTAAAACCTCTAAATTAAGGACACCGTTCAGCCCTTGAGCTTGCTCATCAATAAAACCAAGGTTGATCCTGCACCTCGCAATACTTTTCTGTTCGCTTCCTGGTGGTCGATGTGCTCAAAAATCCAACCTCCCAGTCCTGGATTCACTCAACCGCTGTGCCTCCACAGCTCCCTGGAGGAGAAAATTCTGAAGCTTCCTGAGCCTCCGAGAGAAGAAATCCATTCTCATCTTTATCCGATCCCTTCTCCTGAGACTATCTTGAAATAACACGGTCAGGGCAGCCAGAGTTGTTATTTTTGAAAGTACGGAATGGATAATAGACAGATGGAGTCATGGTACGCACTATGCATGCGGAGGGTTGTGTCCAAGCCTGGAATGAATGTCACACTGTGTTTGCAGAGGCCTTTGTTGTGCTCTACTGAATCAATTCCAAACAGCTGAGAACGAGTGTGGACTTATATAATAGAAGTATTTGCAATTGTTCGCACTGATGGCTATGAACATCAGGATTCTGCTTCGGTCCCCATTGCCAGCGTGCTCGGTTCAAATCTGTCCTTGTTGGTGTCTGAGCATTGTCAGAGCTGGCCAGCTGAGAACTCACTAACTGGCAATGGGAAATGTTTTCATTAGGAGGAAGGAGAGGGGAGGCATTGAACAGAGGATGGCAAATTAGATTGAAGGAAATGATTACAATGGTGGGACACTGTGGTGATACATGATAATGTCAAAATCCGTCATTAAACAATTACCCAGTCCTGGTAGAAGACATCCTGTTAACACTGAGATTGATCAGCTTTAGCTGCGGAAGAGGAGGAAAGGCATTCAAGAAAGTGCCTTGTGAAATGTTCTTCCAAAAATGAAGCCAGTACATTTGTGGGTACTGGTAGAATGTGAGCTCGCTTTGGAGATCTTCCATGGATAGAGATTACCAGGAGGACTGAGAAAAAGATTCAAGGATGTGCTGGATGTCCTTTAAAAAATGCAACATCCCTATTGACTCCTGGGAATCTCTGGTCATAATTGAAGAAGGAGCATTGAGGATAGTATTGAGAATCTCAAGGGCATGAGCACACTAAAGCCCTGTCTGTGTGGTAGAAAGAGGCCACCATCTCACCAACTACCCATCCACCTCGTTCCTCGTCTGTGGGTCCCACATTGGCTTCGTCAGCCACCTCTAAACCCACAAAACTGGGGTTGAAGATAAAAGACATTGCATGCGTGAGGGCAAAGGTGTAAATCAAAGTTTTGGGTCCAGACCCTGCATCAGTACTGAGGAGGAACTGGGAAGATTGCCAGCATAGTAGGGCTTTTGGAAAGAGGCCAATAGGTGGAACCAGACGGGATGGGCCGATGGCCGATGGAACCAGGTGGGGGGATAGGAGGGATGAACAATTAAACTAGGTACACCTCGTTTTCTTCTCCCTTTGATCATTGCTCCCATCTCCTACACCTACAGTATCTTAACAGGTCACGACACAAAACTTCCCCAAACCAATAGGAAGTTAGAGTAGGAATAAAGTCAAGTCAAGTCAAGTGAGTTTATTGTCATGTGTCCCAGATAGGACAATTAAATTCTTGCTTGCTGCAGCACAACAGAATATTGTAGACATAAATACAGAACAGTTCAGTGTGTCCATTTACCATAGAATATATATACACACATAAATAAACAGATAAAGTGCAATAGGCTGTTATAGTTCATAGTTTGTTTGAGTTGAGTTTAATAGCCTCATGGCAGTGGGGAAGTAGCTATTCCTGAACCTGGATGTTGCAGATTTCAGGCCCCTGTACCTTCTACCTTATGGCAGCGGGGAGATGAGTGTGTGGCCAGGATGATGTGGGTCCTTGATGATGCTGCCAGCCTTTTTGAGGCAGCGCCTGCGATAGATCCCCTCGATGGTGGGGAGGTCAGAGCCGATGATGGACTGGGCAGTGTGTACAACTTTCTGCATTCTTTTCCACTCCTGGGCGCTCAAGTTGCCGAACCAAGCCACGATGCAACCGGTCAGCATGCTCTCTACTGTGCACCTGTAGAAGTTCGAGAGAGTCCTCCTTGACATACTGACTCTCCGTAATCTTCTCAGGAAGTAGAGGCGCTGATGTGCTTTCTTTATGATTGCATCAGTGTTCTGGGACCAGGAGAGATCTTCGGAAATATGCACGCCCAGGAATTTGAAGTTCTTGACCCTTTCCACCATTTGATATAAACGGGACTGTGGGTCCCCATCCTACCCCTTCCGAAGTCCACAATCAGTTCCTTTGAGAGCCAGGTTATTGTTCTGGCACCATTTGGTCAATCGGTAAATGGGTCATATTCAAGTTGGCAGGTGCAAACTAATGTGGCACCACAGGGATCATGTTTACGCTTTCAAAATTCATAATCAACAATTTATTAGAGGGCACAAAAATAGGAATGTGAACAGTGATGAGGATGCAAAGAAGCTTCAAAGGGATATAGACAGGGCCGGATTTACGTATAAGCTTGACAAGCTTAAGCTTTGGGCCTCGAGATCTTGGGGGGCCTCGCAGAGCCGGATTTACCACTAGGCTTCATAGGCTGAATTTGGCCGCCATTGCTGTCCGATCGCTGCCTCGCTGCCAGCGCCGAAAACCAACGCAGAATCACTCCCTGACCCTGGATCTGGAGTAACTCCCTGGAGTAACTCTTGCTTCTGGTTTCCTGGTCCTCCATAAATATTCTAAATGGAATTTAAACTGGAGGTGGTGGAGGGCTGAACAATAACAGCCTATTGCATTTTATCTGTTTATTTATTGTGTATATATATGGTCTATGATATATAGACACACTGAACTTTTATCTCCTGTTCTGTATTATGTTCACATATTCTGTTGTGCTGCAGCAAGCAAGAATTTCATTGTCCTATCTGGAACACATGACAATAAAACTCTCTTGACTTTTGACTTGGACTTAAGCAAAAAAGGGTTCTTGGGGAAAAAAGAGGTACCTTAAATTTAGTTGCGTCTGGTTGGGTAACTATGGTAGGGTGAAGACTATTTCATGCTTTAATTATGCGGGGGAACTCCATGGAGCAGCCAGCAACTCTGGATAGAAGAAATTGGGTGACGTTTCGGGTAGAGACCCTTCTTTAGACTCCCTCTGGTTTTAATGTCTTTAGTTTAATTTAAAGATACAGCGTGGAAACAGGCCCTTCGGCCCACCGAGTCCACGCCGACCACCGATCACCCGTACACTAGTTCTATCCCACACATTAGCGACGTGAGTCAAGAGTGTTTTATTCTCTCACGTCCCAGTTAGAACAATGAAATCCTTACTTGCAGCAGCACAACAGAATATGTAAATATAGTACTCTGTAAACAATGTTATAAACGAGAAAACAAAACGGTGTATATTTATATATGAATATATAACTATATCAATATATATGTGTGTGTGTGTATATAATATATACACCCACACACACACACACACACACAATTTCCCTCCTGGGATTAATAAAGTTCTATCGTATAGTATCGTGTGTGTAGGAAGGAACTGCAGATGCTGGTTTAAACTGAAGATAGACACAAAAAGCTGGAGTAACTCAACAGGTCAGACAGAATCTCTGGACAAAAGGAAAATATTACGTTTTGGGTTGGGTCTGAAATAGGTTCCTGCACACCTTTGGAATGTGGAAGGAAACAAGAGCACCCGGAGAAAACCCATGCGTTCAAAGGGAAAAGGAGCAAACCCCATACAGACAGCACCCATATTGAGGATCAATTCCGGGTCTCTGGCACTTGTTGGCAGCAACTTTATGGCCAATGTACAGCCCCATAGTCTTGAACTGAATTAAAACGCCAAGTGTAGCATTTCCTGCGGTTGCAAGGGAAAATGCCAGGAGAGGGGGTGGTTTGGGTGGGAAGGGACGAATTGACCAGGGAGTTACGGAGGGAGCGGTCTCTGCGGAAAGCCAACAGGGGAGGAGATGGGATGATGTGGCCAGTGGTGGGATCCCATTGGTAGACAAAAAAGCTGGAGAAACTCAGCGGGTAAGGCAGCATCTGTGGAGCGAAGGAATAGGCGACGTTTCGGGTCGAGACCCTTCTTCAGATTGATGTCAGGTGGGGGGGGGGGGGGATGTCATGAAAAAGAAAGGAAGAGGCGGAGACACTAGGCTGTGGGAGAGCTGGGAACGGGAGGGGATGGAGGGAGAAAGCAAGGACTACCTGAAATTGGAGAAGCCAATGTTCATACCGCTGGGGTGTAAACTACCCAAGCAAAATATGAGGTGCTGTTCCTCCAATTTACGGTGGTCCTCACTCTGGCCATGGAGGAGGCCAAGGACAGAAAGGTCGGATTCGGAATGGGAAGGGTAGTTGAAGTGTTGAGCCACCGGGAGATCAGGTTGGTTATTGCGAACTGATTGGAGGTGTTGTGCGAAGCGATCGCCAAGCCTGCGCTTGGTCTCACCGAGGTTGATCATACGCTGAATAATCCAACCACATTTTTGTTTGGAAGTGGAAAGAAATAATAGAAATTGCATTCATTGCAACGTGTAAAAAGTTGAGATACTGTATTATAATTTTGCTGCATGTCATTGTGGTATATATCATGTTTATGAATATGTTTAGTTTGCGACTTTATTTGAAGCAAAATGTGAATGCTTCATTGAGCATAATTCCGACTGGTAACTACGCACTTCGTCCAAGCACATTATCGCACGCGTCATGCAAACTATCTTAAATGACCACCTAAATTGTCATTTGGCAACTTAAAATGCTGCCAAGGTTGCCCGGCTGACAACAGAGAAAACAAATTAAGTGAGAGCCCTGCAAAGTGTATAATATTTTTGACACTGTCATAGGCCTTTCTTACATATGCTGTCACAACGCACTGCAGTCTCGAAACAACCCTTCAGCAATTTTTCTTGCCCTCCATTTCAGAATAATAGGGTTTTAAGCCAATAACTCGACACCAGCACTGGCAATAAATAAATAAATAAAAGCGCATCTTTCCAGCCCCTTATCTCATTGGCCACGCTCGGCCGCAAATCGGTGTCAATCTGGTGGACCATCTTCCTCTAGTCGTGGGGGTGGGGGATTGGGAGGGGCCTCACAAGTGGAACAGCTTAGGGCCTCTCTTCATCTAAATCTGGCCCTGGATATAGACAAACTGGGTGAGTGGGCAACAACATGGTAGATGGAGTACATTTGAAAAAAAATGCAATGTTATCCACATTGGTAGAAGAAACAGAAATACTAAGTATCTCTCAAATGGTTGGCAGTTCAAATATAAAAATAAAGATTCTTACGAAAATTATTTAAGGCTTTGATGAGATTACCCAGTGGTGTTATTTACAATTTTGCCCCCTTACCCAACAATACATTTGCTTTAACAAAAAAAAAGGAGAGCAGCTGAAGGAACTCAGTGGGTCAGGCCGTATCTGTGGAGACTGTTAGGGGTGGCACGGTGACGCAGCGGTAGAGTTGCTGCCTCACAGCGCCAGAGACCCGGGTTCGATTCTGACTACGGGTGCTGTCTGTACGGAGTTTGTACGTTCTCCCCGTGACCTGCGTTGGTTTTCTCCGGGTGCTCCGGTTTCTTCCCACACTCCAAAGACGCACAGGTTTGTAGGCTAATTGGCTTGGTACAATTGTAAATTGTCCCTTGTGTGTATAGAATAATGTGAGTGTGCGGGGATCGCTGGTCGGCACGGACTCGGCAGGCTGAAGGGCCTGTTTCCACACTGTATATCTAAACTAAATTATTCATCTTTACTGTGTTCAGTTTTGGTCGTCCTGCTATAGGAAAAAAAAGCAGAGAAGATTTACGAGGATGTTGCCAGGACTTGAGGGCCTGAGCTATAGGGAGAAGTGTGTAGGAAGGAAATGCAGATGCTGGTTTAAACCGAAGATAGACACAAAAAGCTGGAGTAACTCAGCGGGTCAGACAGCATCTCTGGCGAGAAGGAATAGGTGATCTTTCGGGTCGAGACCCTTGTTCAGACTTCCTCAACTTCTCTTCTGGTTCTTTCTGCTCTTAGACTCACCCCCCCAACCCCCCTAGTTCAAACTCTCCTGAGTACATCAGTAAATCTCCCACCCAAGATATTGCTCCCACTCCAGTTCAGGTGCAACGCATCCCTCTTGTGCAGGTCATCTCTGCCCCAGAAGAGATCCCAATGATCCAGGAGCCTGAATCCCTGTCCCCTACGTGAGCTCCTCAGCCATGCATTCATCTGGCTTAACCTTCTATTTCTGCCCTCACTAGCACATGGTGCTGGGAGTAATCCAGTGATTCAACCTCTATCGTAACTCCCAATATTTACTCTGCGGAACTCTTCACATTTTCTGCTTAAAGTGCCTGTCCCACTTACGAGTCCTTGGCACGCAAATTACGCGACCTCGTGGTCGCGTTGAGGCACCCGGGCATCGTGTGACCAAGCGGGGCCGGTCCCACTGAGAAGCGCGGAGGGGTATGTAGTTGTGCGCGACATCGTGCGGGGCTCCGAAATTTTTGTAGCGAACAAAATCTTTGCGCGCCACCAGCCTGTCGCGGAACTGACGGCCAAAGTGGGACAGGCCCAAGACCCTGGCGCTACGCAACGTCTCACCTCCAACAGCAGCAGAAGCAGGCAAACGATCGCCGAGCTCGGCCTGGGGCTCACGGCCGTTGCGGTCCGGATCCGCCCCCACTTCTACTCCCAGAGCGGGGCCAAGAAAATGGAAAATAGACACAAAATGCAGGAGTAACTCAGTGGGACCGGCAGCAACTCTGGAGAGAAGCAATGGGTGACGTTTCCGGTCAAGACCCTTCTTTCAGACTGAAGAAGAGTCTCGACACGAAACATTATCCATGCCTTCTCTCCAGAGATGCTGCCGGTCCCGCTGAGTTACTCCAGCTTTGTGTCCATCTTCAAATGACGTCACGCGCTCCAGACGGCTGTGCGGGCGCATGAAGTCGCACGTGACCTTCGCGGGACCGTCGCGGCTCAACGCGACCACGAGGTCGCGTAATTAGCGTGCCAAGGACACGTAAGTGGGACAGGCCCTCAAGTCATTGGTAACAATGTACACAATGACTGCTGGCAGATCCCACCCCCACCCCCACCTCCGAGAATTTAGTGCAACTGTTCAGAGACATCCTCGACCCTAGCAACTGGGAGGCAACGCTGCACCCTGCATCTCGATTACTATGGCTCTGTCTGACTCCACCCTTCCCTGCTGAACTTCAGAGATGAGTCACCTCTCATATATTTATTTTTTGTTCCAGTGAGGAGACAATGAGTAGGGTAGGCCTATAGCCTCTGGAGTTTAGAGAAATGAAAGGTGATTATGGCGAAACATACACGGATCTGACAGGGATTGGTGGTCGGTGCTGAAAGGCTGCTTTCTCAGGCAGCAGAGTCCAGAACCGGGGGCACAATCTCCCAGCACAATCCCCCGATAAGGGAATGGCCATTTTTGGACTGAGATGAGGAAAGACGGTTGACTTGGTTGGTTGTAAATCTTTGGAATACTCGCTCCCAGGATGGTGTGGAGAATGAGTTCTGAAAGTTCACAGGGCTGAGAGCGAGAGGTTTTTCGGAATCTTTGGTGTTTTGCGAGACGGAAAAGTGGCAAGGCCCAAGATCAGTCTTGATTTTTTTGAATGGCACAGCAGGCTTAGGAGCTGAAAGTTTCGTCACATCCTAATGTTTCAACGTTAATAAACAATATAATGAGAAAGACTGTATAGGAAGGAACTGCAAATGGTGGTTTACACTGAATATAGACACAAAATGCTGGACTAACTCAGCAGGACAGGCAGCATCTCTGGAGAAAAGGAATAGGTGACATTTCGGGTCGAGACTCCCAGTTTGAAGAAGGGTCTCGACCCGAAACGTCACCTATTCCTTTTCTCCAGAGATGCTGCCTGACCTGCTGAGTTAGTCCAGCATTTTGTGTCTATCTCAATGAGAAAGACGGCTGTAATCAAAGGGAACCCGGAGGCTTTTTCAGTTTAAAGGCCAGTGCTGGCCAGACATTGTGTTCTCAGGCATGGGAACGGCTGAATCCAACAGACAAAACTGTAGATACTCAACCAGTCAGGCAGCATTCACGGAGAGAGAAAATTACCGTATTTCCCGGCAATGAAGACGCTATTTTTTACCCGAAAATTTACCTGCGTCTTGGAGGCCGAAGGTTAGATTGTTAGCCAAGAAAGATAGACTTGGCTATTCCTCAGTACAGCAACATCAAGAATGATGCTGCTGTACTGAGGGATAAGCAAGCCTATCCCTCATTGCTGGTAGCTGATTTGCAGGGAGGGCAGGAGCGTTGGGAAGGAGGGGGTCGGGGATCATGCCAGCAAGTCACTCAGTAGCTCGGGTGGCTGCAAGCGGCCGCCGGGACCGGACAGCGGAACCGTCCGCCACCTTAGCGCCTTCTGCCGGCCGGCCCGGCCCGCCAGCCATCCACGGTGTCCTTCGGCACAGGCGCAACCGGTGGAGGTGGTGGTTGGCGGGTAGCTACTGGGGGTGCATTTTCGACGCAGGTGCGTCTTCATTGCCGGGAAATACGGTAGTTAATGTTCCTGGATGATCAACCCGAAATGTTAACAATAGATCTCTCTCCACAGATTTCTATTTTTATTTCAGATTCCAGCATCTTATGTTTTATTTTTGCATTTCAAAGATCTGATTCAATTTGGGTTGAAATCGGGGAGACTTAAGGCAAGAACTCAGTAAGCAGTAATAGGAGGAAGAGACCTGCAAGGAATGTGAAATCTGACTGGATGAGCAGGCAATTTTACTTATCGTGAATTTGGAAAACATGGGGAAGTTTGAAATTGCGGTACCACTGTAAGTGATGGTCTTCTTCTTCAAGTCCGTTGCAATCTCAGATGTCGTTCTGCCAGTATCTGGCGCAGGTCACAGCTGGTCGAGTCGGTTCAGCCAGGTCCTGGGGGCTGCACTGGGGGGGGGGGGCGTCGTCACACTCCAGTAGGTGGGACATTGTCTGTACTGCTCCACAGCCGCATGTGTCTTCTGCCTGGTAGTTCCATGCTTTCATAAGTGCTTTACACCTCCCCTGCTCCACTCGTAATCTGTTGAGGGTCTTCCAGGTTGGCCATGGGAGGTCGTGCCCGCTGGCGAAGCATTCAGTCGGAGTGATTCCTCTCTCCATCCAGTCGTGGGCTCGTGTGTTGAGCTGGTTCCATTCATCTTTCCAGATGTTGGTCCTTGCTGTTTCTTTGGTTGTCTGGAGAGGTGGGACTGTCTGCAAGAAACTGGCTCTGGATTTCAGTCGGGGTGGAGGTGCTGTGTGTCCGTGCAGGGGGGTGCCTGGTATCGATCTCCTGTGCTCTCCGCTCGTCTTGGGCGACGATGGATCGTCCGATATGGGGGGGGGGGGGGGGCAATACCAGCTGGGGCGTAGAGGCACGGGACTGGCGTTGTCTTTATGCATCCCGTGATAATGCGGCAGGTGTCGTTGAGGGCTGTGTCAACCAGTTTGGAGCGGCTCCAGCTTGAGCACGCGTATTCAGCTGTGGAGAAGCACAGGGCTAGGGCAGTTGCACGGATGGTTGGTGGATCAGCGCCCCACTTTGAGTTTACCAGTTTGCGCAGGATGTTGTTGCGAGTGTTTACCTTGGCTTTGGTGTTCTGAAGGTGGGCGATGGTTAATTGACTAGTGTTGCCTCATCTTATAGCTGTGGGGAAAAGTAAGGAGTCTATGAAATACTCAGCCTGGGTTTCATTCCTCAGTCAGGATGATCCTCATCCAAGTAGCAGGAGAAATATTTGCATTTAGTATCGGTTTATTGCTCCTGAATGAACTTCACCCAACATTGCAAACAATGAATTCCTTGGAAATGCAATCTATATTTGAAGAAAAATAACGGCATTGATATAGATCCTACCATGTTCTTTCTATAACACCTTGAGATGTTTATCTACCAGCAGTGCACCTGCTATGGTGTGACAAACATTGCAGGCAATACACTCACAGCATGTTTGCACAAACTGCAGTGTAATAAAGTCTGGGTAATTTGTATTTTCAATAATATCACGTGGGGAATAAACTCATCTGCTTTTCTTCGAAAATGGGCCTTCTCCTATGAGGCTCTCCTAAGAGGGCAGACAGGTTCTCTAATTAACGTGTCTCGTCAAACAATGTTCCCAATAGATTAGAGAATAGTTGTATTTATTCTTGCTTTTGACAGAGGAACTGATCACCCAGGAGATTTTCTCCGGTTTCTTCAAAGGGAGCCAAAGGATCTTTAACATTCGTGGGCAAGCGGAACCGTACTTTGTGACATATTATAGAAGAGCAGATGACCAAATGCTTGGCCAATGTGGTCGTTTTTCACAGAGAAAAGAGATGGAGATGGTTTGGGAGTGAATTCCAGGACTTACAGTCTTGGCCCACGACCTTCTGAGAGAGAAGCTTGCCAGGGATACTATAGTTGGCTTCAATCTCTCCAGGTCAAGGGAGAGGGAGGAGGGCAGCCATAGATGAAACTCTCATCTTTCAACAATGTATGTCATTGACTGCAAAGTGGACTGGGACCACATGTTCACGATCAAAAGGGAATGGCATCCAAATGGAAATGCAGATGTCCAATTTATTGAGTCCCAACAGGGTAAGGCTCACCAGTAATGACCCCGGCACTCCACTGTCACTTGGAGACCTGGAACGAAAAATGCCTTGGTACGAACCACTAACTCGGAGGGCAGAAGCATGGATAAGGAATGGTACACCTAGTTTTAGACTTTATCTCTATACAGCTTGGAAGCAGGCCCTTCAGCCCAACAAATAAAGAAGGCGAGCACCATTTTATGAGTGTCACAGAGGCGCAGTTAGTGGAGCAACCCAGGCTCGATCTTGACATGCCGATCCTGTCTGTGTGGAGTTTGCAAGTTCTCCCTGTGGCTGCGTGGATTCCCCTACAGGATGATTGGTTAAATGACTACTGTAAATTGCCCCTGGTATCTTGGGGGGGGGGGGGGGGGCAGATGCTAGAAATGTGCAGAAAATACAAAGGGTTTAGTGTTTAATCGTTGCTGTCCACTCAGTGGACTGAAGAGCCTGTTTCCTTGCTCATTGATTGTGACCTGTCCAGACACTGTCAGTGATTATCAGACACTGGCTTCAATTAGGAATCGCGCCTAAATGGTTTTGGTTAGGTTCTAAATAATTAAAGAAACTACTTCCTGCCAATCAGATTGAGGCTTTTAAGAGCAACCGCGACTTGCTTAAAACTCATAGCACATACCTGCAGTGAGTGCAGAGAGCATCCGTCTGACGTTCACTGGCACAGTCCCAGAGCTTACAGGACGTTTGCGGCCATTTTATCATGTCCTTTGATGAAGTAGCATTCTCATCCTTGCTCTGACCTCCTTAAGTGTCAAGCCACTGAAGGTGATGGGGAAAGCCCACACCCCTGCAAAACCCCGTCGAGAATCATAAACATTGGGCATTTCCTTCTCATTTTCTTGGAACATGTTCATGATGTAATACGTTGGCCTTGGGAGAAAGCTTTGAGAGATGGTCAAAAACTATCCAATCGGCACCGCAGTGAGAATTAAAATGCTTCTGGCACAGAAAGAGGCCATTCAGCTCATCAGTTCCTTGTTCTCCAATTTTAGGTAACTTCTACAAACACCTCTCTTCCCCCCACCCCTTACTTTCCCCCCCCACTCCCTGAAACTTGGCTGACCTTGCACCAGTTTCCCCTCCCCCAACCATTCACCCCACTAAAGGTACGTTACCCAGCTTCACAGCACACAACTATTGCATCCGTCTTGGGCCTAAACCTGTCTCCATCCAACAATCGGCCTAGCAAGGAACCTCCTCACGTGAGGGCATGTGTTGCTGACCCTGATTTGTCCTGCTTTTTTTCACTTCCAGTTATTTTTTCCCACTCTCCCTACTACAATTAATCTGAAGAAGGGTCCCACCCCGAAACATCACCTATCCATATTCTACAGAGATGCTACCTGACCCGTTGAGTTACTCTGGCATTTGGTGTTTCTCTTTCAAAAGCCCAGATTGACTCTGGGCTCTCCTTGAGGCACTGAGTTCCATATCAGTATCACTTGTTGCTTCAGCAAGTTTTTCCTCATCTCCTTCCCTCGGTCTTTTGACCAAATCTTTAAATTTGCACTCCCCTCCCCCTGTCACTGAATCATCTGCTAATGAGAAATTTCCTTTCGAAAGAGCACATTTAAACCCATGATGACCAGCTGGACAAAGGTGGAAAGGTCACATCATGTCCTAAATATCTGTATCATATGCAAGTATGTTGATAATGTCACAGATGTCACATGGGCTGGACTGTTTGGAATGAGGCAGAGTTAAAAGTGCTACACTTTCTAAATACTTGTGTATTTCCTCTAGCACATCCTACTATGGCTAAGGAACAGCATCCCCTTTCCCATCAGAACTGCCCCCTCCATCGACTCTTTTAAGTCAAGACTAAAGACTTATCTATACTCCCAAGCCTTTCCTGGCGTCCTCTGAGTGAGGGCTACATGTATATATGTATGTAGTTTGTTTTGTTTATGCTATTCTTATAACAAATGCAAAGCACTTTGGCCAACGAGAGTTGTTTTTTAAATGTGCTATATAAATAAATGTGACTTGACTTGAAATGTGACTAAAAAGAACCAAAGCGACTTAATATTAAAAGTAATCAACAGATTAGAGATTACGATGAGAACCAGTAGGGAACTAAAGCAGCGATTCTTTACCTGGACTATAGGATACCCTCAAGGAGCTGGGACGGGGAGGGTCACCAAAGATTGCAAAGGGGTCTGTGAGGCTTCACTAACATTGAGGCCATCAACCCGGGGCAATTACCTGGAAGATCGCAGATCACAGCCACCAACACCACCCCCACCAGCCAGACCAGCAAGTGAGTGCATTGGCTGAGACATCCTAATTAGTTGGGTGGATAGTTGACTTGATTAGATAAAATTAAGTTCAGGGCTAAGGGAATGGCCTTGTTGAGGGGAAATGCCTTGGGGAGGTAGAGTGTGAGTCTTTGGCAAGAAGGCTGAGGCAAGGAGGCTACACTTGCATCGGTTTTGTGTTTAATTGGATTTAAATATTTAAACGTGATGGCAGGAATGTTATTGCAGTGTGTTTGCTGCAGGATGTGGGAAGTCAGGGACACAGCTGGTGTCACTGACCACTACACCTGTGGGAACTGTGTCCAGGTGCAGCTCCTCGAGGACTGAGTTAGGGAACTGGAGCAGCAGCTGGATGACCTGCGGTCCATCCGGGATAACGAAACCTTCTGGACAGGACCGACAGTCAGGTCGTCACTCCTAGAGTGCAGGAGGTGCGACGGGTAGAGATGGAAAGAAAGGGGACGAAGCAAGTGCGTCCTCTTGAAAACATGTACACGCTCTTGGGAGCTGTCTGGTCAGATGACATTTCCAGTCCGAGCGACAGACAGGTCTGTGACTAGAATCCTAGCGCTGAGACTCGATCGGCGAGACTGATGACAGGCAGAACTATAGTGGTGGGTGACTCCATTGTCCGAGATGCGGACAGGAGATTCTGCAGAGGCAGGCGAGACTCGAGGAAGGTGTGTTGCCTCCCTGGTGCCAAGGTCCAAGATGTCTCGGATCAGCTTCAGAACATCCTCCAGAGGGAAGGTGAGCAGCCGGAAGTAGTTGTGCATGTAGACACAAATGACGTGGGTAAGAAGAGGCAGGAGGTTCTGCAACGTGAGTATTGAGAACTAGGTAGGGGGCTGAAAAGCAGGACTTCTAGGGTGGTTATCTCTGGGTTGCTTCCAGTACCTCGTGCTAGTGAGGGTAGGAACAGGGAGATAGGGGATCTGAACGTGTGGCTGAGAAGTTGGTGCAGGGGGCAGGGATTTAGATTTCTAGATCACTGGAATCTCTTCTGGTGCAGGGGTGACCTGTACAAAAGGGACGGGTTGCACGTTAATTGAAAGGGGGCTGACATTCTGGCAGGCAGGTTTGCTAGTGCTACATGGGTGGGTTTAAACTAAATAGTGGGGGGGTGGAGTCAACAACGTGGGCACGTATCCATGCAGCTAAAGGGAAAGAGAGTGCAGGAAAGGTCACGTTTAAACCAACAGGGCAGGGGGATGGGACCCAATGCAGGGAGACGGAGGACCATAAAAAGAGGACAGAAGCAAAAGGTAGAAGGGAGATAAAAAACGAAAAACCTGAAAGCTTTGTGCCTTAATGCGAGGAGCATTCAAAATAAGGTGGATGAATTGACTGCGCAGTTAGTGATTAAGGGATAATGATATAGTTGGAATTATGGAGACATGGCTCCTGGATGACCAAGGCTGGGAGCTGAACATGCAGGGGTATTTGATATTCAGGAAGGGTAGACAGAAAGGGAGAGGAGGTGGGGTGGCATTTCTGGTTAAAGAGGAGATTAATGCAATAGCAAGGAGAGACATTAGCTTGGATGCTGTAGAATCAGTATGGGTCGAATTGCAAAATAGCCAAGGGCAGAAAACGCTTGTTGGAGTTGTATACTGACCATCAAATAGCAGTAGGGAGGTTGGGGATAGCATCAAGCAGGAAATTAGGGATGCGTGTAGCACAGGTACAGCGGTTATCATTCGAGACTTTAATAGTAAGATTAAATGAGAACTTACCAGTTTGAAGTTTGATCTTTATTTTATGAGGAGTTACGTTGAGGGATTACGTGAAGAACCCATCAGGGCGCATGCGCGACATATCTTCAAAGCAGTGGTGTGAAATCACAGATACGGTAGTCGAATTAACATAGTAAGATAAGAACCATAATACCAGCTGACCTTTATAATAGAGGGTGGGCTTGGAGGGCACGTAATCCCTCAACGTAACTACTCATGAAATAAAGATCAAACTTCAAACTGGTAAGTTCTCGTTTAATCTTACTATTTTACTTCGGAGTCACGTGAGTGACTACGTGAAGATTTTAAAGCTCTGTGATTTCATGCCACGGAACCAGTCCATGCTTCACACCCTGCTGTCGTAGACTGAGAAGGAAGTATGTTAACAAATGCAGACATGAATCAATTGTTAAAAAGAAACAATGAGTGATTTATTAACACAAATTATAATAATGACCCCTGTCCTTCGGGGTGTATTATAAAACAGAACTCAAAATAGTATCTGCAAAAGTCACAGGTTTGGCAACTGGCTTATTATAAAATTCTCGAAAGGTCTTCTCCCTGGACCATCCTGCCGTACCCAGGATGTGATCCATTGGAACCTCCATTTGCCGTGCAGCCGATGTGGCTGCAGCCCTGGTGGAATGAGATTTGAAAATATCAGTATCCACCCCTGCAGCCCCCAAAACATGTCGAAGCCATCTAGATATAGTTTGGACCGATACCCTATTGTGAGGTCTTTTGTGGCTCACTAATAGTGCCAATTCTTGGCCTCTTACTTTAGCTGTTAGCTCAACGTATAGTAACAGATGTGTCATGTCGCATAGACGAACATCTGTAGGGTATGCCCGAAACTAGTTTAAGGCCGGATGACCCAGGCCTGTTTTGTTTTACCAATTCATGGATATAAAATGTTATATTATATGTCCCTTTGGCCATCGAGTCCAGTCATAATTTGTGTAAAGATTGCACCCGCTGGGCCGAGACCAGTGCCATCAGCATTACCAATTTAAGGGTAAGTTTCTCCAGGGACAGGGACGTTGCTGGTGACCAACCCCGAAGCAACGTCAAAACAATACTCACATCCCAAATGTGGGAGTATCTGGCCCTAGGGGGATTGGAGTTGAATATACCCCTCATTAATTTGGAAACCAAGGGGTGAGATCCCAGGGAATGGTGGTCGAATCCCCGCCACAAATAGGTCGATAGGGCACTCCTGGCACTGTTGATGGCACTGTAGCTAAGCCCTTCATCGAAATGAAGGTTAGCGAGGAACTCCAGGACATTAGTTACGGTGGCTGAGTTATACTCAATATTAGTCCTGGAACAATAACGTTCCCATTTCCTGATGCAAGTCAGGTACTGTTTCCTGGTAGACTCTCTTTGTGCCGCCGTGATCATGTTGATGGTTCGGTCCGTCAGTCCAAGATCCAGAAGTGGCCTGTTCAAATTCTGCAAATTAACAGATTAGTCCTGTCATGGCATGGATGACTTTCGCCAGTTACAGGATGGACCATCAAGACTGGTCTTTTAGTGACGGCCATTACATGGTTCTGAAACCATGTCGAGAATCATAGGGAACCATGGCTGGGTAGGCCAGTCGGGTACTACCAACCTACCTGACGCAGAGTCTTGTTGTATTTTGCGTAAGACCCGACTGATGAGGCAGAAGGGGGGAAATGCATAGAAAAACAAAATTTCCCCAGTGCAGCGAAAATTCATCCATCGCTGCTGCCCCAGGGTCTGGTTCCCAAGCAACATATGTCGGCAACTGGTGGTTAAGCCTAGATGCAAATAGATCGATATCTGGTGTTCCATATCGTGCTACGATGTCTGCAAACACTTTGGGGTCCAACATCCATTCGGTGTTGTCATTAAATTTTCGTGACCTGGTGTCTGCCACTGAATTAAGTTTACCTGGTATATAAATAGCAGATATCCAAATGCTTATGTTGATACACCATTGCCAGATTGAATTGGCCAGATCATCACATGATATCGATCTGATTCCACCCATGTGATTAATATAAGCCACCACAGTAGTATTATCTATTTGCAGGCGAACATGCAGATGATGCATTTTTGAACAGTATGCCTTCAGACCATAGAATGCTCCCAACATTTCCAAATAATTTATACCAAGTGTATAAAGTAGAGATGATTCATGCGCATCCCATCTGCCACCACAACTGGAGATGGTGTTGGTGGCACCCCAACCTTGAGCGCTGGCATCAGTCTGTAATACAACTGACGGGTTGCTAATAATAATGGAGCTGAAGGAACGCCGGATGTTATGCGTCCACCATCGGAGTTCCAAAATAGCTTTTGTTGGTAATTGCATTGGTCTGTCGAAATGACCAGCATGATGTTTAAGTGCTTGCACCTTTGCTCTCTGTAAAGTTTGGTAGTGCAAAGGTCCAAACTGTGTGGCTGGAAAAGCAGCTACGAGTTTGCCAATCACCCTAGCTACTTGTCTGATGGATGGTTGACTGATGACAGCAAGGTTGCTGCAAACTTCCATTAATTCAGTTGCCTTGCCCCTAGGCAAAGTCACAGTCATGTGAACTAAATTAATGGTGAATCCCAAATAGTCCATAGTCATGGATGGTGTTAACTTTGATTTATCTGGATGAATGATAAACCCCAGTTTCTCAAACAGACATATGGTAGCTGTAACAGCTGCTTTGGCTAATTTGTAGGTTTTACCCACGATTAGTATGTCATCTAGCTAGGCCATGACAATATGTTTTTGTTTCCGAAGAAACGCCAGAGTTGCTGCTGGGTACATGCTGAACCGGAGGAAGGTGTTTGTTTATGAATTCAATTTCGTATCCATGAACACTATGCAGTATATAAGAATCAGAGGTTATTGAGCTCCATGCCTCACAAAACCAGTGTAACCTACCACCAACAAGTGTATCCATTGCACCCGCTATGTCCTGGGAGGAACCAGACCCACCTACCTCCATGGTTACCAGTGGGGTGTTCATCTCTTCTTCTTCTGTTTCTTGGCTGGTTGAGATGCTGGAGTACGGGGTTGGCGCATCTTCCACGAAGGTTGCTCTGGGCCGCGGTCTAAAAAAGACCTCTGTCCTTGAGTTGCGGCCTTCGAGCTTTCACCAGCTTCGACGTGACGCGGCCTGCTGGTGGATGCGAGGGGTGCTGTCGCCGAGGTGTTTTGCCCGATGGAGCCTTGATGAGCCCGGCGGCTTTCGCCTCTTCATCCAGCTCTTTAACCTGTTTGCAAAGGTTGCCCCCGAATAACAAAATTGGCGGCTGTGTGGTGTTGGTCTTGCACAGAGCCGCAAATTTGGGGTTCAAGGCTGGGCGGATGGCGTTTTTTCGGAAGCAGTTGATTTCAAACTGTGTATTGCAGAGGAGCGCCAGAGCATCTTGCTGAGCCTCTGTCATTTCCGAGTCATCCACCGACCGGGCAAATGCTGTAATCTCCGAGGCTAGAAGTTTGAGGATCTTCTGCATCTGCACCTCCTGTGCCCTGATACCTGCACCAATATGTCCCCAGATGGAGGGATTCACTGCTGGAACATTGAGTGAGATACAGTTCCCTGGTGCCAGGTATTTTGCAGTGGTTTCATTAAGCGCCTGATCCTGTAATTGATGGGTGGAAAGGTAGTCAATGCTGGCTGCTAGTTCTGGTTGCAGCGGCTGCCCTGACTGTGGAGGCACCGCTAACTTCGTTACCATTCCCAGCATCTTCTCTTCTGGCACCCCCAGCATACTTGAGGTATCTTCAGCCAACCCTTGTTCGGAGTCAGCCCAGAAATGACTCCCAATGCTCCCCCCTGTCGAGGGAGATACATTGTGCAGCCCTGAAAAAGGTGCTGCCATGGGCGTCCTAGGAGGCCCGTAGTGACGTGACTCCTTCTCCCGGAGTGTGTCACGGTGAAGCAATTGCTCCACTAGCTGCTCCAGACGGGATATGCGACCACTGTCGCTGTCTGCCGGCGGCGTTTGCTCATGGCCCGATACTTCGGAGTCCATGTGCGTGTCCCGCTTCCGTTTGGCGTTTCTGTCAGCCTGTGGTGACCCAGACTGCACAGGTGCCGGGACAGAGACTGCTGATCGCATAGATAGCGATGCTGCAGTCGGCCGCTGCTGACTCCCCGTGCTCTCGCGGTCCTCCTCAGCCAGTTTTTTAGCAGCCCGTTTGGACTTTGTACGAGTCTTGTCCATGGTTGTTCTTCCTATAACACAGAAAGACACTCCAAACGACCTCAGAGTAAGTACTTACCTGTAGGTCACTGGTTTTAAGCTTACCGCTGCGGGGAACGCTCCTCCCCGCCTGTTGCTGCGCAATGCGTTAGACGATATGTCGCGCATGCGCCCTGACGGGTTCTTCACCTAGTCACTCACGTGACTCCGAAGTCAAATCTACATGTAGATTGGGCCAACCAAATTGGTAACAGTGCTGAGGAGGAGGATTTCCTGGAATGTATACGGGATGGGTTTTTAAACCAATATGTAGAGGAACCGACTAGAGGGCAGGCTATCCTAGACTGGGTATTGTGTAATGAGGAAGGATTAGTTAGCGATCTTGTTGTGCAAGGCCCCTTGGGCAACAGTGACCATAATATGGTGGAATTCTGCATTAGGATGGAGAGTGACATTGTTAATTCAGAGACTAGGGTCCTGAACTTGAATAAAGAAGACTTTGAAGGTATGAGACGGGAATTGGCTAGGATAGACTGGCAAATTATACTTAAAGGGTTGACAGTGGAGATGCAATGGCAAAGATTTAAAGACCACATGGATGAACTCCAGAAATTGTTCATCCCTGTCTGGGGAAAAAATAAAACTGGGAAGGCGGCTCAACCGTGGCTGACGAGGGAAGTCAAGGATAGTGTTAAAGCCAAGGAAGAGGCATATAAATTGGCCAGAAGAAGCGGCAAACCAGAGGACTGGGAGAAATTTAGAACTCAACAGAGGAGGACAAAGGGGTTAATTAAGATGGGGGGGGGGGGGGGGAGAGCATGAAAGAAAGCTTGCGGGGAATATAAAAACTGACTGTAAAAGTTTCTTTAGGTATGTAAAAAGGAAAAGATTAATGAAGAATGTAGGTCCCTTACAGTCAGAGACAGATGAATTTATAATTGGAAACAAGGAAATGGCAGAACAGTTAAACAAGTACTTTGGTTCTGTCTTCACTAAGGAAGACACAAACAATCTCCTAGATATACTAGGGGACCGAGGAGGAACTGAAGGAAATCCACATTAGTCAGAAAATGGTGTTAGGTAAACTGTTGGGACTGAAAGTAGATAAATCCCCAGGGCCTGATGGGCTACATCCCACAGTACTCAAGGACGTGGCCCTAGAAATCATGGATGTATTGGTGATCATTTTCCAATGTTCTCTCGAATCTGGATCAGTTCCTGTGGACTGGTGGGTAGCCAATGTAACTCCACTTTTTAAGAAAGGAGGGAGAGCGAAATCAGGGAATTATAGACCAGTTAGCCTTACATCAGTAGTGGGGAAGATGCTTGAGTCAATTATTAAAGAGGTTATAGCAGTGCATTTGGAAAGCAGTGACAGGATCGGTCAAAGTCAGCATGGATTTATGAAGGGGAAATCATGCTCGACTCATCTTCTGGAATTTTTTGAGGATGTAACAAGTAGAATAGATAAGGGAGAGCCAGTGGATGTGGTGTATCTGGACTTTCAAAAAGCCTTTGACAAGGTCCCACACAAGAGATTAGTGGGCAAAATTAGAGCACATGGTATTGTGGGTAGGGTATTGACATGGATAGAGAAGTGGTTGTCAGACAGGAAGCAAAGAGTAGGAATTAACAAGTCCTTTTCAGAATGGCAGGCAGTGACTAGTGGGGTGCCGCAAGGCTCAGTGCTGAGACCCCAGTTATTTACAATATATATTAATGATTTAGACAAGGGAATTAAATGTAACATCTCTAAGTTTACAAAGCTAGCTGGCAGTGTGAGCTGAGAGGAGGATGCTATGTGGCTGCAGGGTGACTTGGATAGGTTGTGTGAGTGGGCAGAAGCATGGCAGGTGCAGTATAATGTGGATAGATGTGAGGTTATCCACTTTGGTGGCAAGAACTGGAAGGCAGATTATTATCTGAATGGTGTCAGATTAGGAAAAGGGGTGGTGCAACGAGTCCTGGGTGTCCTTGTACAATAAAGCACATCAATGCCTCTACTTCCTGCGAAGATTACAGAGATTCAGTATATTAGAGAGGATTCTCTTGAACTTCTACAGGTATACAGTAGAGAGCATATTGACTGGTTGCATCATGGCCTGGTTTGGCAACTTGAACACCTGGGAGCGGAAAAGACTGCAAAATTAGTGACCACTGCCCAGTCTATCACCGGCTCTGACCTCCCCACCATCAAAGGGATCTATCGGAGTTGCTGCCTCGAAACGGCAGCCAGCATCATCAGAGACCCACTCCATCCTGGCCACACTCTCATTTCACCCCTGCCATCGGGAAGAAGGTACAGGAGCCTGAGAACTGCAAAGTTCAGATTCAGGAACAGCTTTTTCCCTGCAGCCATCAGGTTATTGAACACCACAACCTCATAAGCTCTGAAATTCAATAGACTATTATTATTATTATTATTATCATTATTATTGCACTACTATTGTTTGTTTTTTGAATGTGTGTGTGTGTCTGCATATATATATGGATATATGTGTGTACTTGTGGGTATGTGTGTTTATACACACTGAACCTTTTTTTCTCTCTCTCGTTTATCATATTGTTTACAGTGTATTATGTTTACATATTCTGTTGTGCTGCAGCAAGTACGAATTTCATTGTCCTATCTGGGACATATGACAATAAAACACTCTAGGCTCTCTTAGAGATTAGAGATTAGAGATTCCTTTATTTGTCATTCAGACCTTTCGGTCTGAACGAAATTTCGTTGCCTGCAGTCATACATATAATAATAATTAACAAAACACACAATAAAAACAAATTAACATCCACCACAGTGAGTTCACCAGGCACCTCCTCACTGTGATGGAGGCGAAAGTCTTAAAGTCTCTGTCTCTTCCCTCTTTGTTCTCCCTCTGCGCTGAGGCGATCCAGGCTTCTGATGTTGTGACCCCGCCGGGTGATGGTAAGTCAGTCCCGCGGCTGAATCCATGCTCCGCGACGGGCCGGTTCAAACTCCGCGGCCCGGGGTGGCCGAAGCTGCCGAAGCTGCCGCCCTCCAGTCCAGCGGACGCAGCTGTAGTTGCATGAGCTCCAGAAAAACAGGTCACCCACCTGTGACCTGCGAGCTCCCGATGATGTCGTCCACTGGGCCAGCTGCGGCCGAGCCTCCGGATTCAGGTCGCCACCAGTGTCTTTGGTCGCCACCGCCGGAACGCTGGAATGCCACTGCAGCCCCGAAGTTGACTCATGACATCAGTCACTGAAAGTAAGCGTGCAGGTACAGCAGGCAGTGAAGAAAGCTAATTGCGAGGGGATTGAGTTGAGGAGCAAGGAGGTCCTACTGCAGTTGCACAGGGCCCTGGTGAGACCGCACCTGTAGTATTGTATGCAATTTTGGTCTCCTAATTTGAGGAAGGACATTACTGCTATTGAGGGAGTGCAGTGTAGGTTCAACAGGTTAATTCCCGGGATGGCAGGACTGATGTATGATGAAAGAATGGGTCGACTGGGCTTGTATTCGCTGGAATTTAGAAGGATGAGATAAAATTCTTAGAGTATTGGACTGGGTAGATGCATGAAAAATGTTCCTGATGTTGGGGGAGTCCAGAACAACGGGTCACAATTTATGAATAAGGGGTAGGCCATTTAGGACAGAGATGAGGAAAAACATTTTTACCCAGAGGGTTGTGAATCTGTGGAATTCTCTGCCACAGAAGGCAGTGGAGGCCAATTCACTGGATGTTTTCAAGAGAAAGTTAGATTTAGCTCTTAGGGCTAATGGAATCAAGGAATATGGGGAAAAAAGCTGGAACGGGGTACTGTTTTTTGTTGATCAGCCATGATCATGTTGAATGGAGGTGCTGGCTCAAAGGGCCGAATGGCACCTATTTTCTATGTTTCTATGAGGTAGTTTAATCAGAAATTTCGCAGCATACTAAGAATGAATTAAATCTAATCGAAAACTAACTGTAAGACAGTGAGCAGTCCTCAGTCATTCCCTGGAAAGTCCCAACTCCTTAAAAGAAACAGCCAGTGACATCACGATGGGGACGGTGGTGATTTTGCCGACTGAACAATTCAAAAAGGTTGGCAACTGCTGATCAGAAGGGCCTAAGTGTAACAGAAGCCTGATAAACTCAGCCTTGGAGCCAAATCCTGAGGTTAACTCATGGGAAAGACTGCCACCTACTGTAAGGCTTTGCTCAAGTCATTTCAGCACAAAATGGTTGAAGTTTGACAACAGTCCTTTGTTCTGTGGTACACATAAATGCTGGAGAAACTCAGCGGGTGCAGCAGCATCTATGGAGCGAAGGAAATAGGTAACGTTTCGGGACGAAACCCTTCTTCAGACTGATAGGGGGTGGGGAGAAGAAAGGAAAAAAGGAAAAAGGCGGAGGAGGAGTCCGAGGGCTGGGGGAGGGGAGGAGACAACCAGATGGCTGATGAAGGGGAGGGGACAGCAAGGGCTAGCAGAGTTGGGAGAATTCAATGTTCAAGCCCCCAGGATGTAGACTGCCCAAGCGGAATATGAGGTGCATTTCCTCCAATTTACGGTGTTGCTCGCTGTGGCCATGGAGGAGACCCAGGACAGAGAGGTCAGATACGGAATGGGAGGGGGAGTTGAAGTGCTGAGCCACCGGGAGTTCAGGTTGGTTATTGCGGACCGACCGGAGGTGTTCGGCGAAACGATCGCCAAGCCTCCGCTTGGTCTCACCGATGTAGATCAGCTGGCATCTAGAGCAGCGAATGCAATAGATGAGGTTGGAGGAGATGCAGGTGAACCTCTGTCGCACCTGGAACGACTGCTTGGGTCCTTGAATGGAGTAGAGGGGGGAGGTGAAGGGACAAGTGTTGCATCTCTTGCGGTTGCAAGGGAAAGTACCAGGGGAGGGGGTGGTATGGGAGGGAAGGGAAGAATTGACAAGGGAGTTACGGAGGGAGTGGTCTTTGCGGAAGGCAGACATGGGGGGAGATGGGAAGATGTGGCGAGTGGTGGGGTCACGTTGGAGGTGGCGAAACTGACGGAGGATCACTTGTTGATCACTTGTCCTTTGTTCTGTCCTCTGCTGAAAGTGTCTCAGGTTGGGTAATGGTGAGAGGGTCTTTGGGAGCCCTCAGCCACATCACCTGGGTACCCAGTCTTCTTTCATTGGAGGCAATCTTGGGAAGAATGAATGCTGCTCAAAATGGAGAATGCTCGCCGTGCTGGACACAAAAAGCTGGAGTAACTCAGCGGGACAGGCAGCATCTATGGAGAGAAGGAATGGGTGATGTTTCAGGTCGAGACACTTCTTCAGACTTTCTCGGCCTGAAACGTCACCCATTCCTTCTCTCCAGAGATGCTGCCTGTCCCGCTGAGTTACTCCAGCATTTTATGTCTATCTGGGGTTTAAACCAGCATCTGCAGTTCCTTCCTACATGTGCTTGGCATGCTCACAACTCTGCACTAATCAAACACGGAATCCCTCATATATGTGCATGTATTTACTCACTTCTGCTCTCACACATACATACACTTACAGTTATAGGCACATACACTGAACACTGCACTGAATACGCTGAACACCTCCGCTCAGTCCGTCTTAACCTATCTGATCTCCCGGTGGCTCAGCACTTTAACTCCCCCTCCCATTCCCAATCTGACCTTTCTGTCCTGGGCCTCCTCCATTGTCAGAGTGAGGCCCAGCACAAATTGGAGGAACTGCGTCTCATATTTCACTTGGGTAGTTTACACCCCAGCGGTATGAACATTGACTTCTCTAACTTCAAGTAGCCCTTGCTTTCCCTCTCTCTCCATCCCCTTCCCAGTTCTCCCACTAGTCTTACTGTCTCTGCCTACATTATATCTTTGTCCCGTCCCCTCCCCTGACATCAGACTGAAGGGTTGCGACCCGAAACGTCACCCATTCCTTCTCTCCAGAGATGTTGCCTCACCCGCTGAGTTACTCCAGCTTGTTGTGCCTACCTTAGGCACATACATCTGTCATTGTCACACTCATTCACTCTCCCATGCACACTGCCACACACACACACACACACTCATTCATACATGCAGTCACTCACACACTATCACACATACTCGCTTGTTCACTCTCCTATACAAATGCTTACATGCAACCTCTGTCACTCGCACACATATATGCCCTCTCATTTGCACACACTCTCTCCCACACACACTGGTGCATATTATCTTTCAGACACTCTCACAAACACATACTCTCCTACTCCTCATCGGATCATTTACCTTGTCGTGGTGACGAGGCTTGCGTGATTCCGGGAGTGATGCCGTCGGAAGCACCAGCTTCCGGTAGGGCCACTCATGGCGGTAAGGTCGAGGATGAGGGGCCAGACCAAGAACGATCCAACCTACACGACCTCAACGGCGGACCAGGCGGACAAAGTCATCTTGAACTCAACGGCTGTGAAGGCGGATGAAGGCTGCAATCAGCTCCAGTCGTCTTGGTTCCCTTGCCATTGGAATGAGTTGATTGATTTGTGAAGGACCGCGTGCTTCTTGGAGTACAACAGCAAGTACACGTTAAACACACACACGCACAGGTTCGTTCTGTGAGCAGCACAAAACTTCTCAAGACATTCGGCGATCAGGGAAGGGTGACGGGAGCAGGCCACGTGATGGCTGGAAGCTCCTAGTCAAAAACCGGCACGGAAGCGGTGAATACTTGATTCACCCGCTCAACTTTGGACAGAAGCAGGAAAGTTGTTCGGTAGCAGTATTCATGTCTGAGCAGCCCTATTTAGGATCCACTCTGCTCACCCTGAACTAGGAAGGGGCTAGAAAAGGTGCCCTAAAAATAGTCTGCTTCGCCTCGTCCTGTCTGGAAAGCCACATCCAGAGGGATCACCATCATGCGGTCGAAAACCATCAAGAAGCGAAACTATGAAACTCGGAACATGGAATATACGAACACTGATGGACAACCCAAACTCAGACCGACCAGAGAGAAAGAACCACCTTAGTTGCTCGGGATCTCCGAAAATTCAGCTTTGACATTGTTGCTCTGAGTGAGACCCGCAGAGCTGGAGAAGGGCAACTAAAGGAAGAACAAGGTCAATACACCTTTTTCTGGAAAGGTCTTGATCCTGAACAACCGGGATCCACGGAGTGGGTTTTGCCATCCGAAACAGCCTATTTCAGAAGCTGACAGAGCAACCACTGGGAATCAATGAACGTTTTATGACTCTACGAATCCAGCTCGTCAAGAACCAATACACCACCAGGATTTGAAATCGTCTACAGAACAGATGGCAGACTTTTCAATCTTGCCCGTCTCAAGTCCAAAACAAAGACATCTATGAGCTCCCTCATCGAGTTCCAATACGCAGACGACAACTGTGTTGCAGCTCTCTCAGAAAATCATCTGCAACAGATCCCGACTGCCTTCAACAGTGCATACACGAAACTTGGACTTACCATCAACTCCAAGAAGACTCGGGTTATCTACCAATCGTCACCAACTGAGACAAATTGGAAAGAACCATCAATTCAACTTGGTGAAACAACCCTGGAAAATGTGGATCACTTTCCGTACCTTGGATGTCACCTCTCCTCCAATGTCGACCTTGATGACGAGATCCAACATTGTCTTAAGTGTGCTGGAACAGCTTTTGGACTTCTTCGAACGAGAGTCTTTCAAAATCGTGACATCCGAACAGACACCAAAATGTTAGTGTACAATGCAGTGGTGATTCCAACGCTCCTGTATGCATCAGAAACCTGGACAACATGCCGGCACCATCTGAAAACACTTGAAAAGTTCCATCAACAATGTCTTCGAAGCAGCTTAAATATCAGCTGAGAAGACAGAAGAATCAACGTCAGCGTGCTGAATGAAGCAGAAACATCTAGCATCGAAGCCTTCGTCATCAAGAACCAACTAACATGGGTCGGTCATGTTGTTCGGATGGAAGATGAGCGTCCACCATAGCAAACCTTCTACTCCCAGCTTAAAGAAGGCAAACGTAAAAGAGGCGGACAAAAGAAGAGATTTAAAGACGCCTTAAAAGCCAGCATGAAGAAATGTGAAATCGACATCGACAATTGGGAAACCAATGCCAAGGAACCATCATCCAAGAAGCAACAGCGACCTTCGAAGCCAAGTGATGTGCAGAATTAGAAGAAAAGAGAAGAAAACGGAAACAGAGGCAGCAACAACCAAACCCCGATCTGCCATCTGGAATTATCTGTCCTGAAAGCCGAAGAACTTTCAGCCAGGATTGGACTCGTAAGCCACCTGAGAGTCCGTAAAAACAACGGAACGTAGACCATCATCCTCAACCTCGAGCGATCGCCACGATGACTCTTCTACTGTTCAATTCCCTCTAGATTAAGGGTGACTCCGGCTCTTGTCTGTTCTGAGGCAGTTGATAAGGCCAATGCTGGAACCCCAGATTTTTCTTTAAGCGGGTGGGTAGTTTGTGAGGGACTGCATTCTTCTGTCATTACTGCAGGGCTTTTGTGTGCTCCTGATGCACAAACCCAAAGTTCTCATTACTATCTCAAACACTCTTCCTCCAGGGCACCAGAGGGCGCAGCTAGTGGAGCCGCTGCCTCCAGTTTTTATTCTTCCATGTTCTCACCAGCTCTCTCCAGGATCTTCCACTCTCATATACAGTTGGGGAAATTTAAACTGGCCAATTAACAAACCAACCCAGAGTCTCAGGTTCAATCCTGACCCTGTATACTGTCTGGATGGATTTTACATGTTCTCCCTATGACTGTGAGTTTTCCCTGGGTGCTTTGATTTCCTGCAATATCGCAAAAACAGGTGGGTTGGTACATTAATTGGCCAGTGTAACTTTCCCCCACTTCTCCGTGGATTGTCACCTTGTCGTGGTGGAGAAGCTTGTGTGGACCTGAGACCCTGAGAGCGATGCCGTCTGGAGCTATGCTCCTGGTAGGGCCACCCATGGCGGTAAGGTCAAGGGGGAGGTCTCTGACAAAGAGCAATCCAACCAAGACCTCAACGGTGGAGCAGGCGGAGGACGATGGCTGACCTTAGTGGAGCGTCACAACGGCTGGGAAGGCGGATGAAGGCTGCAGCAGAAAAGGGTCTCCGGTCGTCTTGGACTCCGTGCCACTGGATGCCGACCCAGATCTGTCAAGGACCGTGGGGTGGCTGTCTGTGCACCAGTCTCCCCACGTTAAACAAAGTCACGCACTGGCGTCCTCCAACCCTGGAGACACCCATGGTCAGCCATGGGGGGGCCTAAGAACTTTCCTTTACTGCAGATGTGACTGGCAGAACCTGGAGAGAGCTAGTGAGAATGTGGAAGAAAAAAAACTGGAATGAATGCTTGATTAGTGTAAATGGATGGCTAATGGTGCAGACTCAGTGGGCCAAAGGGACCTGTATCCGTACTCGAAGGTAGACAAAAGTGCTGGAGAAACTCAGTGGGTGCAGCAGCATCTATGGAGCGAAGGAAATAGGCAACGTTTCGGGACGAAACCCTTCCGGGTTTCGGCCCGAAACGTTGCCTATTTCCTTCTGGGTTTCGTCCCGAAACGTTGCCTATTTCCTTTGCTCCATAGATGCTGCTGCACCCGCTGAGTTTCTCCAGCACTTTTGTCTACCTTCGATTTTCCAGCACCTGCAGTTCCTTCTGAAACACCGTATCCGTACTCTATGACCGCATGTTACTTTGAGTGGCCATGGGTTATGGATTGCCAAGTCAGTAAGGATATTATATTTCTTCAAGGAAGCTTTGAGCACATCCATGAAGCTTTTCCTCTGTCCGCCTGGCACGCTCTCCACACGGCAGAGCTGAGAATAGAGTGTCTGTTTCAGGACTTTGATGGGGGGGCTTGCGAACAACGTGGGCTGCTCAACGGAGCAACTGTAACCGGGGTCTCAATATTGGGGACGTTGACCTGGGAGAGGACTCCAACATTGGTCCCCGTGTCATTTTAATAGATTGTGTGAAGACAGCGTGTAGTGGTCTCTCTCCAGTGTCTTGCGATTCCTGCTGAGTCCCCTCGCCCCCTGTTCCTCGTGGAAACTATTACAACATCACCCCAGCAACGGACTGTTCCAGCTGCTACGGTCAGGCAAACGCCATGCTGTGAAAACGGAGAGGATGAGAAGGAGTTTCTTCCCAGAGGCCATTAGGACTGTCTCACCAGGGACTAACTTTACTGAACCAATCTACTGTTGTGTGGTGTCATTTTAAAATTGCTGTTTTTCTCCTTTTTCTTCCCTCCCACAAATATGTAATATGTGAATATGTGTTTCTGTTCCATTCTGTTTGCACAATCCGCGAGCATTGCCACTTTTCATTTCACTGCACATCTCGTATGTGTATGTGACGAATAAACTTGACTTGATGACAAGGTTCCTTAAAGGTCAGCAGCCCTGGTGCCGAGTAGGTCGTTGCACATTTGAGACGTTGCACGAGTAGCATTCAGAGACTGGACCTTTGCTCTAGAGAAAGACGTTCCAATCCCACCATGGCAGCTATGGGAAGTTACCGCAGGAAGCATCAGGAGCAGCATTGTTTCCCTTGGGTGGAAACAATACTAAGCCTTGGTCGGTCCGCACTGTTGTACCAAGGTGGGCATTTGGAACTGTGATCATATATGGTTCATCCATTCATCCACACCAGATGAATTAGCATGGATGAGCCGTGCAACACCATTCTAAAGATCCACAAGCAGAACTAATACACTTTCCAAACAGAGGTGGGAGTGGGAAAGAAGACAACTAATCTACCCAGCAGTCACTCTTTATCAGTGCAAGTCTGAACAATGCTTGTGTATTATTTACAAATGGTATTCTTCAATATTGTGACAGCTCATCTGTGCCAATTACATGCATATTTGTTTTGCATTAGCAGTATTTGTGGTTGAAACCCAATAGGCAGGAACCCAGTTTGATTTAGGAGTCATTGTGTGACTGCACTGTTACAGCATTGCTCTCCTGTGGTGCTATGCTGCAACAATGACTAACATTTATTTAACGCCTTCCCTCTGAGACACCTAAGAAATAGGAGTAACCCACACAGTCCTTTGTACCTATTCCACCATTCAACCATCATTTACCTCCATGCCAATTTCCTGCACTAGCCCTATGTCCTGCGATTCCCTCAATATCCAGAACATTCATCTCTGTCTTGAATATATTCAACATATGAGCCTCCTTTACCCTCTTGGGTGGAGCATTCCAAAGGTTCACAACCTTCTGGGAGAAGAATTTTCTTATCATTTCAGACCTGGCTGACCCTTTATTTTGAATCTTGGCAACCAACTAGGGGAAGCATCATCCTTGCACTTAGTCTGTAAGAATTTTGAGCATTTCAGTGAGAGTACCTCGCAATCTTTTAAGCTCCAGGGGTGCAGGTTCAGTCTGCTGAACCTCTCCCAATACTAGAAATGCCCCATTTCAGGAATAAATCTGGTGAATATTTGCTGCACTTTCTCTATTGCAAGTATAACTCCCCTTAGGTGGGGATTCTTGACCAGTATACAATGCCCCAGATACGTACTCGCCAGAGTCTTATATAATTAGAGCAAGCCATCTCTACTCTGAAATTCTTTTAATAAAGGCCTATGTACCAATTGCCTTCTTAATTGCTTGATGTACTGGTATGTTAATTTTCAGTGAGTCATTCACAATGGATATACAGATCCCTGTGAACCACAACCGTTCAAATACTCATGGTATTTAAAAAATATTCCACCTATTTTTATAACAAACAGGATAGCTGCATATTTTCTACATTTCATTCCATTTGTCTTGCATTCTTTCCCATACACCTAACCTGTCTAGTTTTCAGTTTGAAGAAGGGTTCCGACCCAAAATGTCACCTATTCCTTTTCTCCTGTGATGCTGCCTGACCCGCTGAGATACTCTAGAATTTAGTGTCTATCTTGAGCTGCTGTACTTGGTCACATTCTCAAAACCTGTGCGGACCAACTGCCTGTAGTTTTTGCGGAAAACCTAAACCTCTCATTACTGAGGTCTGAGATATCCACCCGTTTTCAGAGGGTATCAATAATACCGGTGCCCAAGAAGAGTAAGGTGACTAATGACCCATGGCACTATTGTCCATGGTGATAAGGTGCTTTGACAGACTGGTTATGGCGGACATCAATTTGTAGAAACATAGGTACAGGAGTAGGCCATTCGGCTGATCATCTAAAATCAGTACCCTGTTCCTGCTTTTTCCCCATATCTTTTGATTCCTTTAGCCCTAAGAGCTAAATCTAACTCTCTCTTGAAGACATCCAGTGAATTGGCCACCACTGCCTTCTATTACAGAGAATTCCACAGATTGCAAACGTTTTTTCCTCATCTCAGTCTTGCAGTTGGATAGAATCCTCTGGCACGACCACTCCCTGAGGTTGCCAATGGATTTCACTGCCCACCCCTGAACATACTGTGTACTTGGGGATGCACTAATCAAACTTGAAGCGTTAACTGTGTTTCTCTCTTCATAGATGCCACCCGATCTGCTGAGTGTTTCAGGTTTCCAGGGTTTACAGTATATTGATTTTGAACCTATCAAACATGGGTCTTCCTGCGTTTGTGTAGCACAAGATACTTCCACTCAGTGCACTCAATATAATCTCTGACTACTTCCAGCTCCATAGGCGCTGCAGACAGGGCTGCAGCCTTTCTCCATACTTATTTGATTTGGCATTAGAACCACTTGCTATAGCTCTTAGGACAGAAGATGGTATCAGAGGTATCTTTCGAAGTGGTAAATTTCACAAAGTATCGCTGTATGCGGACGACCTGCTGGTATATATATCCAACCCAACTGACTCCATACCAAAGCTCCTGCATATATTAGAGAATTTTGGCCGCCTGTCAGGTTATAAGATAAATTACTCAAAGAGCTTGCTTTTCCCAATCAATCACACTGACGGCGACTACTCCAGCTTCCCATTTAAACTTGAGAAAAATGTATTTACTTACCTGGGAATTAAAGTCACCTATACCATGGGAGGTTTACACAGCCATAACTTTAAATCATTATTAGAACAAACAACACAGGACTTCAAAAAATGGTCAACACTCCCACTCTCATTAGTAGGCCGCATCAATATAGTGAAAATGACTGTTTTACCTAGATTTCTTTATCTTTTTCAAATGATCCCCATATTCATACCTAGGACAACTTTTCAGCAATTAGATAGACTAATCTCATCATTTATTTGGAACAATTCAAATCCCAGGATGAAGAAAATATACTTGGAAGTTCCTAAGAATGCGGGTGGTCTAGGTTTGCCTAACTTTATCTATTACTACTGGGCTGCAAATATTGTAAAACTTTTACATTGGACATATTCACATGAGAGTAAACAGGGCACAGACTGGGCACAGATGGAACTCCTATCTGATCCTCTACCGATAATCACCTGCTCATTACCTTATAATCGTAAAATACAAATGACAAACCCGGTGGTTAAAACCTCGCTTAAAATATGGCTACAGTTCAGGAAACATTTTGGACTAAAAGGTACCAGCAGGCTTTTCGCGGTGGCAAATAATCAATTTTTTACATCCTCCATGTTAGATACAGCGTTTTCATATTGGCATAGGAATGGACTGGTATATTTTTGTGACTTGTTTACTGATGGAACATTCACTTCCTTTGAAACACTTGCTGAAGACAACATTATACCCAGATCTCATTTCTTCAGGTATCTTCAAATACGTAGCTTTGCTAAAACAGTGTTTCCCTCATTTCCTCATCTGTCCACGAAGAGCCAATTAGACACTATTTCTGGAGTTGGACCCCTTTGACAAGAAACGTGTTTCAGCAATTTACACATTAATACAGGAATTTAAGACAGATAACCTGGGACAAAACTAAAGCGGCATGGGAGAGGGACCTGGGTGTAGAGCTTTTTGGTGAGGTGTGGCGAGAGCTTAATTCGTATACACACCTCTTCGCTGTGTATACGCCATGGGTTGATCCAATTTAAAGTGCTCCACCGTCTTCATTGACAAACTTGCCAGAATCTTTTCTACCACAGATCCTGGCTGCCCTAGATGTGGCCATAGCCCAGCCACTGTAGGACACATGTTTTGGACATGTCCCTCTCTCAACAGCTACTGGGGAAACATAATTTGAGGTATTCTCCCAAAGGAGGTGCTCTCCTTTTTACCCTTGGAAAAGATCAGGTATAAACGGTGCAAGGCCCACAGAAACTTTGCTCTGACCTGGAACCCTTTTATAGATTTTATTAAAGATTTTATCCTTTAACTGAAAATATTATCGACACAGTCATAATCATTTCTTTATATTTGTATGTTGCTGTTGTTAACATGTAACATTTGAACACAAAGACTCTGCCTTTTTTTTGATTTTTTAAATTATTATTTTTTTTTCTCTTTCTCTTTTTGGAGCCTTGGGGATGGGGAGTGGGGTATATAAGTTTTGTACTGTTCTGTACTGTTTGTTGGTGTTCTGTGTAAATTTGTGTTTATAACTTGAAAACCAAAAATAAAGTTACATATATATATTTTTTTAAAAGAGCTGTCATTGTTAATGCAAAACCAAATGCATTGAATGTGTTAAAGGTTCCCTGGCATTGAATAAGGTAGGACATAATCCAATCTAAAAAGGTCTACCTTCTTGGAAGGTTTCCCAACCTTCAATTATTTATGAGCAGCTTGATTTAGTTCCTGCTAATGGAATTACTGCAAAAGAATGGCTCACTCCTCGATTCACCTTTATGTGAGAAGCAGTCATGAGCAAATGCCTGTTTTGTTTCGAAAGAAGGTCCCAGAAGTTGTCTGGACCCCACCAAATGATGCTGGGTTAATTGTGCTACTGTGGATGGGTGGGTCTAAGATTGAATGTATCCTGCATTTTACTGGATGGATTGATACTTTTGATTTCTTTGTCAGGATGAGGGAAACAGAAAAGGAGACATCTCCCACCAACCCAAACACAGGAAAACTTAAGGACCTTTCCTGTCCATTAACTGGCGACAGCCTGATTTTACAACACTTGGAGGCTACTACACTGTCTGTTAAATCCACTGGGATGCCCTGAAATGCAAACATTTCCTTTCCAAGGTCATCAGCTGCAGCCCATTGATCTGAAAAGTGCTGCCTCTGGCACCCCAGTGTGGAGTCACATGCTGAAGGCTTGTGGAATTTAAACCCATCACCTTATGAATCTGACAAGAGGGCAGATGGTGAGCACAGTGGGTGGTCCAGAGAGAAAGTAGAAGAGTAGATCAATATTGGTCTCCTGAAGAAACACAGATCTTAGTAGTCCAAATTCCCTTCAAAGCTTGAGCTCCAACATCCTGAACTGTCGTAATCAGTCTTCCACAGTAAATTCTCAATGCAGTTTTCTGCTAGGCCTTGAGCTATGCTTCTTCACAGGGGGTAACTAAGGAGCTGCAATAGCAGTGAGGCCACTGTAAATCAGAATGAGCAGAAGCCCTGACTAGTAACTGGTGTAGGTACATGGTGTATATACATTCTGCTAGAGCAAGGGCAGGACCTACACAGTGAATGATAGGCCTCTGGGGAGTGTTGTAGAGCAGAGGGATCTAGGAGTACAGGTGCATGGTTCCTTGAAGGTGGAGTCGCAGGTAGATAAGGTGGTCAATATGGCTTTTGGCACATTTGCCTTCATCAATCAGAGTATTGAGTATAGAAGTTGGTAGGTAATGTTGCAGTTGTATAAGAATGAATGAATAAGTTTATTGGCCAAGGATTCACATACAAGGAATTTGCCTTGGTGCTCCGCCCACAAGACATTGGTGAGACTGCATTTAGACATTTAGAGTATTGTGTTCAGTTCTAGGCACCATGTTATAGGAAAGATATTGTCAAGCTTGAAAGGGTTCAGAGAAGATTTACGAGGATGTTGCCAGGACTAGAGGGTCTGAGGCTGAAGCAGAGGTTGAGTAGGCTGGGTCTCTATTCCTTGGAGCGCAGGAGGATGAGGGGTGATCTGAAAGAGGTGTATAAAATTATGAGAGGAATATATCGGTAGATGCATAGGATCTCTTGCCCAGAGTAGGGGAATCGAGGACCAGAGAACATAGGTTCAAGGTGAAAAGATTTAACAGGAATCTAAGGGGTAACCTTTTCACACAAAGGGTGGTGGGTGTATGGAACAAGCTACATGGATAGGACAGGTTTGGAGTGATATGGACTAAGCACAGGCAAGTGGGACTAGTGTAGCTGTCAATTCTTCCCTTCCCTCCCATACCACCCCCTCCCCTGGTACTTTCCCTTGCAACTGCAAGAGATGCAACACTTGTCCCTTCACCTCCCCCCTCTACTCCATTCAAGGACCCAAGCAGTCGTTCCAGGTGCGACAGAGGTTCACCTGCATCTCCTCCAACCTCATCTATTGCATCCGCTGCTCTAGATGCCAGCTGATCTACATCGGTGAGACCAAGCGGAGGCTTGGCGATCGTTTCGCCGAACACCTCCGGTCGGTCCGCAATAGCCAACCTGACCTCCCGGTGGCTCAGCACTTCAACTCCCCCTCCCATTCCGTATCTGACCTCTCTGTCCTGGGTCTCCTCCATGGCCACAGCGAGCAACACCGGAAATTGGAGGAAATGCACCTCATATTCCGCTTGGGCAGTCTACATCCTGGGGGCTTGAACATTGAATTCTCCCAACTCTGCTAGCCCTTGCTGTCCCCTCCCCTTCATCAGCCATCTGGTTGTCTCCTCCCCTCCCCCAGCACTCGGGCTCCTCCTCCGCCTTTTTCCTTTTTTCCTTTCTTCTCCCCACCCCCTATCAGTCTGAAGAAGGGTTTCGGCCCGAAACGTTACCTATTTCCTTCGCTCCATAGATGCTGCTGCACCCGCTGAGTTTCTCCAGCATTTTTGTCTACCTTGGAAGTGGAAAGAGCGGTTTCGGAGTGATAGTGGGGGGGTAGACGCTGCAGCTGTAAGAAATATAAAGGTGTGATCACATGGACTAAGGGGGGGGGGTAGTGAATGAGTGTGGGAGGAACGATGATTACAAGAAGAAAGAGGGGCAAAGATTATCATAGGCGGGAGAGCATGGAAGGAAGAGAATGAGATAAGGATTGTGGGGAAAAGAAACGATATATAGTGGAAAGAGAGACGATTATGGGGTAGGGCGAGACAATTGTGAAGGTGGAGGTTCGGCAATGGATTCCGTGAAGCCGGCACTTTCCCGAAGCCCAGACGTGCAGCAAGCAATGGCTTCTTCCAGCACTACATAAACTGTTGGTGTACCGACGTAACAAATAAAGCCATGGTTTGGCAAGTTTAACATGAAAGTGTGGAGGCGCCGCGCCATTTTCCCCGAGGCGGGCCGAGCGCTGCCCGATGCCACTGCGCATGCCCACTGTGCCGCCGCGCCATTTCCCCACCTTGCTGTCCGGCCGGCGGCGAGAGCACGGCGACCCTGCGCCGACAGACGTCCGTCACACACACACACACACACACACACGGCGCTGCAGGTGCTGCTATCTCAAGTGAATAATGTGTTCCTTAATCGTCAATCATCTCTCCATGTTTAGGAGGGGGGGGTAATTCTCCTCACGGCGTGGTGCTTGGTCAGTGTGTGGAGAGATGGGGCACGCCACGTCTGGGGCAATGTGGACATGAGGCGGCTGATGGATGCCACCGTGTGAGGCAGAACCACACGAGTCGGGGTTCATTCTCCACCGTGCCACAAGCCTACCCTGTTCCCGGCTCCCTTCTTCATTCCTCCTTTCCTTCGACTGCCGATCTAACTTGTCGGTTGCGCGGGTTATTTACAAAAAATCCAAGATGTGATCATTGTGATAAAATCAGACAACGTCTGCAAAAGTCCAGTCATAACCAAACATGATAGAAGGCTGGTACACAAAAATGCTGGAGAAACTCAGCGGGTGCAGCAGCATCTATGGAGCGAAGGAAATAGGCAACGTTTCGGGCCGAAACCCTTCTTCAGACTGATAGGGGGTGGGGAGAAGAAAGGAAAAAAGGAAAAAGGCGGAGGAGGAGCCCGAGGGCTGGGGGAGGGGAGGAGACAACCAGATGGCTGATGAAGGGGAGGGGACAGCAAGGGCTAGCAGAATTGGGAGAATTCAATGTTCAAGCCCCCAGGATGTAGACTGCCCAAGCGGAATATGAGGTGCATTTCCTCCAATTTACGGTGTTGCTCGCTGTGGCCATGGAGGAGACCCAGGACAGAGAGGTCAGATACGGAATGGGAGGGGGAGTTGAAGTGCTGAGCCACCGGGAGGTCAAGTTGGTTATTGCGGACCGACCGGAGGTGTTCGGCGAAACGATCGCCAAGCCTCCGCTTGGTCTCACCGATGTAGATCAGCTGGCATGTAGAGCAGCGGATGCAATAGATGAGGTTGGAGGAGAAGGCTGCTCTAGTATCTTTGATCGCAACCATTGTCACAAAATCATGCAGTCGTCTCACAGTTGCGGATAACCATCTGTGGTTGACAGGATTAAAGCATGCAGCAAATGTACTTATGTGCCAAATCATCATTGCAGTATTATCGTGTTAAACACAAGTCTGTTAATTCTCACATTTGATCCATTTCGATGTAGCAGGGGGGCGCGGGCAGGCAAGGGGTACTGTGGTGTTCATTAGGCTTTGACTAATGCACTCTCCACACCTCCTCTCCACCCCCAACCCCGACCATGCCCCTGCTCCCAGAGTCTATTGTGATTCGGGGACTCCGATTCCCACCTGTCCACTTGCCGACATTGCTAGGTAACCTGCTGCTTTCGGCATTGTCTTGCCTTGATAATGTGCCTTTGATGTGAGACCATATCCCCAGGTCATTTGCAGTCACTTCAGAAAGTGAGGGGTGAGAGAAAGGGAAGCCTTTGTAATGCACACAATGCAAATAGGTCTGTTGACGACACCGTGTCAACCAACAGAAACAGGATGGGAAGTATGAGTAGACTCATAGCAAATTGCCCATTGTACAGAAAAGAAAGTAAATGTAGTCGCATTTTGGGAGTCAATTGCAAGAGTAAAGATTTGAATAATAAACCAATACCAAAGAGTGGAAGAAACAAACTCATAGTAGAGGCTACAGTAACTTCTCCCAATAAAAGCAGGGCAATTTCCCCAGTCAAATGCAGTGAGTGAAGATAGACACAAAAAGCTGGCGTAACTCAGCGGGACAGGCAGCATCTCTGGAGGGAAGGATTGGGTGATGTTTCGGGTCGAGAACATACTTCGGACTGGCCAGGGATAAGGGAAACGAGAGATATAGACGATGGTGTGGAGAGATAAAGAACAATGACAAAGATATGCAAAAAAGTAATGATGATAAAGGAAATAGGCCATTGTTAGCTGTTTGTTGGGTGAAAACGAGAATCTGTTGTGACCAAAGGGTTGTGACTTGGGTGGGGGAGGGATAGAGAGAGAGGGAATGCTGGGGCTTCCTGAAGTGAGAGAAATCAGTAATCGTACCACTGGGGTGTAAGCTGCCCAAGCAAAATATGAGATTCCGTTCCTCCAATTTGCGATTAGCCTCACTCTGACAGTGGAGGAGACCTAGGACAGAAAAGTCAGTGGAGGAATGGGAAGGAGAATTAAAGTGTCCAGCAACCGGGAGATCAGGTTGGTTCACGCGGGCTGAGCGAAGGTGTTCAGCGAAATGATCGCCCAGTCTACGATTGGTCTCGCTGATGTATAAGAGTCCACATCTTGAACAAGGGATACAGTAGATGGGGTTGGAGGAGGTGCAAGTGAACCTCTGCCTAACCTGAAAGGACTGTCGAGGTCCCTGGACAGAGTCGAGGAAGGAGGTATAGGGACAGGTGTTGCATCTTCTGCGGTTGCAGGGGAAGGTACCTGGGAAGGGGGTGGTTTGGGTGGGAAGGGATGAGTTAACTAGGAGGGAACGGTCTCTGCGGAAGGCAGAAAGGGGTGGAGAGGGAAAATATGGCCAGTGGTGGGATTCCGTTGGAGGTGGCGGAAATCTCAGAGGATTATGTGTTGTATGCGACGCCTGATGGGGTGGAAGGTAAGGATTAGGGGGACTCTGTTTCTGTTGCGTCTAGGTGGAGGGGGAGCAAGGGCAGAGTTGCAGGGTACCGAGGAGACACGAGTGAGGGCCTCATCTGTGATGGGAGAGAGGAACCCAGGGCTCTCGCTTAACTTTTTTTCCCTGTTGCCAGCCGGGCAACCTTGGCAGCTTTTTAGGTTGCCAAATGACAGTTTAGGTGGTCATTTAAGATGGCTTGCATGACGCGTGCGATAATGTGCTCGGACGAAGTGCGTAGTTACCAGTCGGAATTATACTCAATGAAGCATTCACATATTATTTCTGCTTCAAATAAAGTCACAAACTAAACATATTCACCAATCAAGACATGCTATATCCCACAATGACATGCAGCAAAATTATAAGACAGTATCTCAACTCTTTTTACACATTGCAATGAATGCAATTTCTATTAGTTCTTTCCACTTCCAAACAAAAATGTGGTCGGATTATTCAGCGTATGATCAACCTGTGTCAATAAATCCTGGACCATGGTAACATATATGTGTACGTATAGTTGTGAATGTTGCTCATTAAATAACTACAGTACTGATACTCCATATTAAGAGCATTAATTTGCCGTTAAAATGAATTCTGTAATAACGTGTCAACGGCAGCAGTGACAATCGAACACTGCGGTTTTAATGTTTCACGTGTTCACAATTTAATTAATCCATCTTTATGGATTAAAACAAATAATAACATTGGGAATTAAAACACATTTGATTGCATTCCGTTATCAAACATAGTCAATGTTCGCTCTGAAGACATTTCCAGCACAATAGGGTCAGGGAGGGGTGTGTGTGAATCAGTGCGGGGTGGATAGATGGCGGGGGTGGGGGGGGGGGGGGGGGGTTAGAAGGCAGTCGGTGCAGAATGGATGAATTGAGGCAGGTGAATTAGTACGTGTTGGTTGGAGTAGGTAAAATTGTGAGTGGAGAGCACCGGGGATGTCAGTGGTGTTGAATGGGGGCAGGGCTCGAAATTAGCGGTTGCCCGGGTGCCACTGACCACTCAAAGCGCCGCCGGGCAACCTAAACACCGAGTCATTTTGCCCGGCTTGGCAACCAGATACTGGTTTGTACCGAAGATAGAACACAAAAAACTGGAGTAACTCCGCGGGTCAGGCAGCATCTCTGGAGAAATGGAACGCGACGTTACGTGTCAGCGGCGGCTGTGGGGGGCAAAGATACTAGGTGCGGGGTGAGGAAGGGTCGGAGCGAATGACGGGACCCGCACAGCGGCAGCAGCGGCCGCGAACAGCAGCTTCATCTCCTCCCGCCCCCCGCCCGCCCTGATAAGGGCCTCTGCTTGTAAACCCGCTAACGGCGCAAAACAAACCCTCCCGCACTCCGAGGCCGGGAGGAAGGAGGGAGGGGGAGGCCTCGGAGTGCGGGAGGGTTTGTTTTGAAAGCGGTTATCGCTGTTAGCGGGTTTACAAGTCGCTAACAGCGACTGGTAACTGGCTTTGAGTGGTCAGTGGCACCCGGGCAACTGCTAATTTCGAGCCCTGCCCCCATTCAACACCACTGACATCCCCGGTGCTCTCCACTCACAATTTTACCTACTCCAACCAACACGTACTAATTCACCTGCCTCAATCCATCCATTCTGCACCGACTGCCTTCTAACCCCCCCCCCCCCCACCCCACCCCCGCCATCTATCCACCCCGCACTGATTCACACACACCCCCCTCCCTGACCCTATTGTGCTGGAAATGTCTTCAGAGCGAACATTGCCTATGTTTGATAACGGAATGCAATCAAATGTGTTTTAATTCCCAATGTTATTATTTGTTTTAATCCATAAAGATGGATTCATTAAATTGTGAACACGTGAAACATTAAAACCGCAGTGTTCGATTGTCACTGCTGCCGTTAACACGTTATTACAGAATTCATTTTAATGGCAAATCATTGCTCTTAATATGGAGTATCAGTACTGTAGTTATTTAATGAGCAACATTCACAACTATATGTACACATATATGTTACCATGGTCCAGGATTTATTGACACAGGTTGATCATACGCTGAATAATCCAACCACATTTTTGTTTGGAAGTGGAAAGAACTAATAGAATTTGCATTCATTGCAATGTGTAAAAAGAGTTGAGATGCTGTCTTATAATTTTGCTGCATGTCATTGTGGGATATATCATGTCTTGATTGGTGAATATGTTTAGTTTGTGACTTTATTTGAAGCAGAAATAATATGTGAATGCTTCATTGAGTATAATTCCGACTGGTAACTACGCACTTCGTCCGAGCACATTATCGCACGCGTCATGCAAGCCTGTCTCAAATGACCACCTAAACTGTCATTTGGCAACCTAAAAAGCTGCCAAGGTTGCCCGGCTGGCAACAGGGGAAAAAAGTTAAGCGAGAACCCTTGGGGTTCAGTACGGGATGGATGGGGGTAGACAAAAGTGCTGGAGAAACTCAGCGGGTGAGGCAGCATCTATGGAGCGAAGGAAATAGGCAACGTTTCGGGTCGAGACCCTTCTTCAGACTTCCCCCCATTCTTGAATGGGAGGATCAGTACAGGATGGATGGGGGGGGTGGTCAGTACAGTGTGGATCGGAGGGTCTGTGCAGGATGAATGGGGGATCACTACAGGATGAATGAGGGGAAGGTGCAGGGTAAATGGAGGGTGGGTCAGTACGGGATGAATGCGTGGATTAGTACAGGATGGATGGGGGATTCGTACAGGATGGATGGGGGATCAGTACAGGATGGATGGAGGAGAAGTGCAGGATGGATGGAAAGGGGTAAGTACAGGGTGAATTGGGGAACCAGTGTATGATGGATGGGGGGGGGGGGTGGCAGGAGAATCAATGCGAGGTGGATAGGGTGATCAGCGCAGGATGAATAGATGGGGGGGGGGGGTAGATGGGGAGGGGAGCATAGGGGATGTCAGTGAGGACTGAATAGAGGCGGGAATGGGGATCAGTGCGGGATGGAATGGAGGGGTCCCAGGATAAGGGGGTGGAGGGGGTGTACGAGAGAGAGAGGGAGAGGGGGGCGAGGTGGGGAGGAAGGAAGGTCAGCGCTCCTCGGACAACATCGCCCCGCTGCCTTGGCCGTTGGGAACTCCTCGCCACCGCCTCTCTCCTCCACCAGTCAACAGCAAGGTGCGGGGCCAGGCGGTGCAGCTGAGAGATCCTATAGTTATAGGATCTTTGATGCAACTGCTTCAGACGAGTCGGAGCGAATGACGGGCCCCGCACAGCGGCAGCAGCGGCTCCACCGCCTCCTCCTCCCGCCCCCCGCCCACCCTGATCAGGGCCTCTGCTTGTAAATCCGCTAACAGCGATAACCGCTTTCAAAACAAACCCTCCCGCACTCCGAGGCCTCCCCCTCCCTCCCTCCCTCCCTCCCTCCTCCCGGCCTCGGCGTGCGGGAGGGTTTGTTTTGAAAGCGGTTATCGCCGTTAGCGTGTTTACAAGCAGAGGCCCTTATCAGGGCGGGCGGGGGGCGGGAGGAGGAGATGAAGCTGCTGTTCACGGCCGCCGCTGCCGCTGTTCGGCGCCCGTCATTCGCTCCGACCCTTCCTCACCCCGCACCTAGTATCTTTGCCCCGCACGACAGCTGCCGCCGACACGTAACGTCGCGTTCCTTTTCTCCAGAGATGCTGCCTGACCCGCGGAGTTACTCCAGTTTTTTGTGTCTATCTTCGGTACAAACCAGTATCTGGTTGCCAAGCCGGGCAAAATGACTCGGTGTTTAGGTTGCCCGGCGGCGCTTTGAGTGGTCAGTGGCACCCGGGCAACCGCTAATTTCGAGCCCTGGGAACCCCCGTGCCCTAACGATTGAGAACATCTCGGGTGTTACATCCGGGACGGTTACGTGCAAATTGTGCGCATAAAATTATTCTCAGTCTCTTATAGCAAAGCACATGTTTTGATTGACAGGGGAATTTTCCCAATCGTTGCCACTCTGTGTACAGCTAACATACAGCAATGTCATGATGTCAAACACCGACCACCGAATGGTGAACGAGGTCTGATTGACCTGGACGATGACACGTTGGCCTGGCTCGCCTCAACGGAGCTGCAGGTCTAAAAGACACACGACAGAAGAAGAAGATGATGTGAAGATTTAAATTTTTTTTTTTTTTTTTTTTTAATTTAATTTTATTAGAAGTACATTACATTACAAACCACATACATTAGTACTTGTCATTTATATCTTCTTACAATTAATGTACTCCATTTATTTTTTACACTAGAAAAGGAAAAGATTGAAAGAAAGAAGAAAGTGAAGGAAAAAGTGAAAGTGTAGGAAATGTGACAACAAAAAACGACGAAGACCCTATAAGAGCAAAATTAAAAACAAAAGAAAAAGAGTTAAGAAATAGACCCTAGGAAAGAAAGAAAGAGAGAAAGAGGAAAAAGAGAGAAACAAATATTTTTATGAGCATTACGTAAATGGGACATACCAACTCTTCAACTATCATCCCCCCTTACCTGACCTCAATTTTTTTTAAAGTACTTTTGCACCCTATGTTTGTAATAATTCTATAAATGCAGACCACGTCAGGTGGAAGTGATCTGGTTTACCTGCCAGGAGGAGTCTTATCTCTTCTAGGTGTAATGTTTCAAACATATTTGAAATCCACATATTTATAGTTGGTATTGGAGCCTTCTTCCAAAATTTTAGAATTAGCTTTTTTCCAGTTATTAACCCATAGTCCATTAGTTTCTTTTGAAACACATTTAGATCTGGACCATCTTCCGTTATACCGAAGATAATCCATTCTGCTTTGGGTATCAGTCTTGTTTTAAATAACTTTGTAAAGATTTCAAAAATTTAATTCCAAAATTTTTGAATTTTTGTACGTTGGCCTGGCTCGCCTCAACGGAGCTGCAGGTCTAAAAGACACACGACAGAAGAAGAAGATGATGTGAAGATTTAAAGAAAATATACGGCCTATTTTCATTGTTCGAGGGATCACAATTTATATGAAACTTGTTTAACTTAATATAATTCTTCTTTAAAAAAAAGCATTTCTGTCCTCGACTAAAGGTGTGGGCTCTCGCTGAAGGTTCCATGAATGCCAGCACAATAAAATCTCTGTTCATTGCATCTCAGCCTGGCAGGGGAGAGACCGTGATCAAAAAGGCACGAGGTCTTTTGGCTGTTCTTATCAGAACAGTTCTGGCGGTTCTCCCAGGTCAAGGACGAGGATCGCGGATCTAGGACGGATTGAAATTGGAGGTCACCAGGAGTCAGTTGTTGGCTTAGAGGTGGATCCAGGCTGATTGGGTCACCAACCTAACACCTCATCCAGTTAGAATGGCAGCAGCAACTGGAGCGGGAGGACAGGGAATCCGCAATACCCTGCGAGTGAGCATGAAGAACCTCAGCGAGGGGACTCCCTTCTGACGGGACCTATTCATCAGGAAGGTCTTGTTGGAGGCCTGCAAAATGTTGCCGAGGACATTCACTGTCTCCAGGACTTCCCTGGTAACGGATACTTTGATGTCACTTTCAAGTATCCAACGGGATGGCAGAAGTTGATGGAAGACTTCCGGGAGAAGGGGAATGAAGCTCCGCTGTCGCTGCTGAAGGTGCAGCCGCTCTTCACCCTCCCCACCCAGAAGGAACGGATGATCACGGTGCACATGTTCAACCCACATGTGCCCGTCGTGGATGTCCTCACCTTCCTTGCTCGTTATGTCGAGGGAGCAGGGAACTGTGTGGATGTGAAGGACCTGTTCGGGATCTGGACAAGCAAGCGGCAAGTGAAGATGAAGCTGAGGGTGGACGAGAAGGGAGCCATCATCCACCCTCCCTCAGTGTTCGCTATCGGAGGGAACATGACCTACGCGGGGCCACCCAGGCTGTGCAGGAAATGCAACAAGCCTGGGCATGTGATGGCCCAATGCAGTGCAGTTGTCTGCAAGAACTGCAAGCTGGAGGGCCACGAGACAAAGGACTGCCAAGTGAGCAAGAACTGCAACCTGTGCGGGGAGGCAGGCCACCTTTACAGGGCCTGCCCTAAAAGAGTCTGCACTTACGAACAGGCAATAAGAGGGCCTGTTGCCAACACCCCCATGGTGGGCGGGACGCCTCCCACCACTGCCAAGACCCCTGCAGAAAGAGAGAACAGTGATGGGGACAGCCCGACCACCTCGAGCCCCCAACCGCCGGACAGAGACCCCGAGCCCCCTGCCCAGGAGGGAGAGTCGATGGAAGAGGGGGAACAGGAGGAGGCATGGCAGATGGTGAAAAGCAAGAAACACCAGAGGGCTCTGCCCAAGGAGCCAAGGCCGGAGGGAACGGGAAAGTCCAAGAAAAGACTCCTCTCCCACACCGACGCTAGCAACCTCTCCTCGTCGGAGGATGAGTTGATATCGGGGACCCGACGACGGATCAGAGGAAGAAAATGGGTGAGGAGATTGGAAAGGGAGCGGACACGCCTGTTGTCCCCCAGCTCCAGGAGACCGGGAGCAGTGCAGCGGCCAATGGGCCCCAGCTCTGGGAGACCGGGAGCAGTGCAGCGGCCAATGGGCCCCAGCTCTGGGAGACCGGGAGCAGTGCAACGGCCAATGGTAGCGTTGTTACAAAAACCTACCATCAGCGGCGCTCCTGATCTGCCACTGCCTGTGTGTGCAATTCCGGAGGCTTTGGGGGAGGGGGGGGTTAAAATGTAGGTTTGTATTGGTTGTCGGAGAAGGATTTCCTCGGGCTGCTAGCTGATGAAGAAAAGTCGTACGTGCTTCCCTTCCCGTTTAAAAAAAAAAATTGCTGGACAATTGCGTCGCTGGATTGAACTTAAACGCGACTAAAAATGCCTTCAACATCACGGATCGCAATATCAGGACAAAACAAAAGGTATGTCGTTATTTAATATTATTTTGCTTTTTGGTGTGGCTTCATTTTAATCTTATGATGCGAAAAATGTTATTTAAGCCCACATACGAATCGGCCATGTCTAGCCTGCCGATCGGGGCTTAAAATTTATGCCAACGGCAACATTTCAATCAATCAAATTCCAGAAACATCCACTCTCAAGATAATCAAATACTTTTTTTTTGCACAATAATAATAATAATAATAGATTTTATTTGTATAGCGCTTTTCAGGACTCAAAGTCGCTTCATGTCATAAGAACATCTAAATCATCTATATTTTGTGTTATTGTCCACCCATGATCAATATTTTCATACTAAATATCCACAGTACAGTTTTAGTCAGATGTATTGTGCAAAAATAATGATTTTGATTATCCTGAGAGTGGATGTTTCTGGATTAATTTATGGGAATTAAACATGAAATTCCTTCCATTTGGCATAAATTCATGACAAAGATTTAAAAATCATGTCATATTGTGAATTCTTGTGTGAATGGGATCAGTTTGTTATTTGGATACTTGGGCTATTTAAAAATGTTAGCCTTTTCTTAAGAAATGGATAGATGTTTAGATCTAGTAATTGAATTTAGATTAATTTAATTGATTAGATGATTTGATGAAACTGATGAATATGAATTTTTTGTTGGGTATTTACTATTTGTTTTAGCGTTTAACTTTATCATTTCTACCTTTTTTTCTAAAACTGCAAATAATAACTTGTTTCTGTTAATGCTGTTCAGTGATTTTTTTTTCTTTACATTTTAAACAAATGTCTCCGAAGAAGAAATGCAAAAATGTCAATCCAAATGCCCAGCACAAGAAACATGACAGCATTCGCAGAGATGATCTGAATTTGGACTACTCCAAATGTGATGATCTCCAGGACATTGTTAATGGGAAAGTAGTGGGCAGAAAGGCATGTCATGCGTGGTTTGAAGAGCAAAAACGTGTAGTTTACAATGCCAAAATTGAAAAGTTGAGGAAAAACAAGGTGTACAGAGTTGCTTATTGGTTACAATCTGAGGAGTATGATGATGCTACTGATTATGATATGCCAATGTACCAGCTGGCAACTGATCTTCTCCATAAAGACTTGGTCTATTGCTAGAAATTGTAATTTATTTACCTATCTGTTACGGACTTACAGCATTTAATACAATAATATTAAAGTTCTGATCTTGAGAATATCACATTTTTGAATTTTCAAGGCAGTCTGGGTGTTTATTACTATTTCCGTCACAACGGTCAATTTTGTAATTAACTACAATTAGGTAACTAACTAATTATATGCTTTAATTTCAGGTCATCCAAGTAAGATGTATCATATTTGTTTCAGAATGCTTCAATCTATAATAACTGAACATTTCATTCAGTTCTCTTAATTTTTAAGAAAGTTATGGGCTTTTGACTGTCCTGAATCACAGCTTTTGTGTTAAGTCAATGGAAAAGCAATAGGGAACAAGATATGTATGAAAATGACCATAACCTTTTTAATACTGAAGATATGAAAGTGAATTAGGTATCAAATTAGTTCTTTTATCTGATGGGATAAATTACAGGCTTGATTTTTAACATCTCAAAATGTTGTAACATTCTTACCAATGGGCCCCAGCTCCGGGAGACCGGGAGCAGTGGCCAATGGGCCCCAGCATCAGATGACCGGGAGCAATATAGTGGCCAATGGGCCCCAACTCCGGGAGATCGGGAGCAGTGCAGCGGCCAATGGGCCCCAGCTCTGGGAGACCGGGAGCAGTGCAGCAGCCATTGGGCCCCAGCTCCGGGAGACCGGTAGCAATGAACCAGCCACCGTACCCCAGCTACAGGAGACGGAGGGGGCTGTGCACCCAGAAGAGGGTGGAACAAGGAGGGTCCTTCCGACAACAATTCCAGTTACGCCAGAGGAGACCTCCTCCTTGAGGATGCCGGCACCCAGTACCTGAGCCCCGAAACGGTGTTGCAATTCACCAAAGCGGTGGCATGAGAAGACAAGATGACGGTCAGTGACTCTAAAGAACAATGGAGCTAAAACTGCCATCTTTAAACGTGCGCAGTGTGAAGTACACTGCACGATGTGTTAATACCTTGCAGTACTTGGCCAAGGTCAAGGCAGATGTGACTTTTCTTCAGGAGTACGGGCTGCCACACCTCCGCTGCTATCGGAGATGGTCGCGATGGTGGCCCCACGGACTGTCGGTGTGGTCGGGGGGCAATGCCTGTCGCGCTTCCGGCCTGGGGATCCTGCTGCAGGGAGGGAAGTTCGCCATCACTGAGGTCAGGGAGATGGTTGGGGGGCGTCTCCTCGTGGTGGATGTTATGTACCGTGGTACTCCGCTCCGGCTGATTAATGTGTATACCTCACCCGTGCAGAGCGAGCGGCTGGCCGTTCTCCAGCAGCTCCCACCGCTGCTGGCCACGTCCCGGCCGCTCGTTCTGGCCAGTGAATTCAACTGCATCATTGATGCGGCTGGACGATCCGTCAGTGCCGACAACAGACTGGACAACACCTCCACGTTCCTGATGGAGACGGTAAAAGATGCAAAGCTGCACGATGCCTTCAGCAACCCAGCCGCGGTTCACCTGGTCGAGATCGGATGGTTCAGCCAGATACAATGCAATACAATTTATTTATTGTCATTTGAACCTCAAATTGAGTTCAAACGAAATTTGGTTTCTGCAGTCATACAACAAGAAAAGAACCAAGACACACACTTAACACAATTTACACAATCATCCATCACAGTGAATCTCCTCCTCACTGTGATGGAAGGCAAAGTCTTGTCTCTCCCCTGTGATGCATTCTTCTCCCGATGTTAAAGCCCCCGGCGGGCGCTGGCAAGTCCCGCGGTCGTTAAAGCCGCGCCGAGTGATGTAAGGCCCCGTTCCGGGTTCAACCCCGCAACTCGGGCGGGAGAAGTTGCCGATGCGGGAGCTCCGAAAAGCGGTCTCCCACCAGGGAACCGCGAGCTCCCGATCTCACCGTCCACAGGCCTACAGCTGGAGCCTCCGAGCTCCGGAGTCGGGTCGCAGCCGCACGCCACCACAGCTCTCCACGCTCCGAAGCCGGCCAGCTCCACGATGGTAAGTCCGCCGGCTCCGCGACTGGAGCCCCCAGGTCGTTCCGTTTGGAGGCCGCTCCACGGTGCTAGGCCCCAACGACAACGGAGACCCGACAGGGAAAGGTCGGGTCACCCGTACAGGGAAGAGATTTAAAAGTTTCCCCCACCCACCCCCCCGCCCCCCACATATACACAGCTAAAAACAATATAAAAACCACAACAAACTATACATTCAACAGGACAATAATTAAAAAAAGACAGACAGACTGCAGAGGCCGCTGCAACGTCGGTCGCGCCGCCCACTTAGATAGACTTCCTCTTCACGTCGAAGGCCATCACGGTCAGACACACCGACCTCATGCCGATATTCTTCTCTGATCACTGCTTCCTTCAGGCTTCCTGTCACCGACAGGAGGACCGGAAGGCAGGCAGGGGGGACGTGGAAGTTAAATGTGAAGCTGTTAACCACAGACAACATTGAGGAGCTAAAGAGGGACTACGCATGTTGGAGAACGGTGAGGCCCCTCTTTGACTCCCCGACACACTGGTGGGAAGCAACCAAGGAGAACATTAAGAGATTCTTCATATTTAAAGGGGTTCAGAGAGCAAGGCAGAGTCAGAGGGAATTGTGTCAACTCCAGACAGATTTGTAGCTACTGCTCCTTCTGCAGTCGAGAGTGGTGGATGTGAGGGAGGAACTTAGGGAGGTGAAGGACCGGCAAGCTCGGCTCTTTACCTCCGAATCCTCCAAGATCATCTTCCGATCCAGGGTCCGCCATGTGCTGCAGGACGAGACGTGCTCACGTTACTTCTTCCATAAGGTTCACAGGGGGAGCTCTGTGATGAACAACCTTATGGGCCTGTCCCACTTAGGCGATTTTTCAGGCGTCTGCCAGCGGCTGTCAAGTTGCCGGTGGTCGCCTGAGCAACTGGCAACTAGAACGGCGACTGTCAGAGTGGAACACACACACACATCGCAAAGGCGGGGGACAGAGCAAGCGGGGGAGCGCTGTCTGAAATTCACATGGTGCAAAGCCGAGGTGATACAGACACACACCGCGATGAACAGGAAGGTTGGCGCTGTAATTAAGACGGCTAAAGCAGTGTACGGTAAGTCCTTTAAAAGAGGGGGGAGAGAAGGAAGGAGAAGGAGTGGAGACAACTTTTAAGAAGCCAGCCAACTTTTAAAAAGCCGTGAAGTTCGGCGGACATTTAACATTACCTTGGTTCTGAAAACTACTGCTTACGTTTTTTCCCCCAATGAGCCAATGAAATTCACCGGTCCACACCGGCTACAACCTACAAGAACCTACGAGAACCTTCGACCTCCTGGCGACCCACCTACGGCACGAGAACTCTCGCTACTCTCGTGAGGAGTTCCCAGAATGCGGGAACTCCTCACGACCATGAAGGCGACTCCCTGGTAACCACCCGCGAACATGTGGCGACTGCATAGTCTCCTGCAGTCACCTGAAGAGTCGCCTAAGTGGGACAGGCCCATGAGGGAGGAGGACGGCTCGGTAACATCCTTGCAGACGGATATGCTGAGGGTCTGCAGATCCTTTTATATGGATTTGTACGACAGAAAGGCCATGGACAGCACCGCCTCCCAGAACTTCCTGTCCTCTATCACGGAGATCTTGGAGGGCAGCAAGTGGGAGAGTCTGGACCAACCACTGACCCAAGAGGAGCTGACTGGTTCCATCAGTTCCTTTGACTCGAGTAAAACTCCCGGAAGCAGTGGCTTACCAGCCGAGTTGTATTCAGCTCTGTGGGACAGGGTGGGCCCAGACCTGCTGGAAGTGTACAACGACGTGCTTCTAGCTGGCAGCATGTCAGACTCCATGAGGAAGGGCAGCATCACCCTAATCTACAAGCAGAAGGGGGAGATGAAGGATATAAAGAATTGGAGACCCATCACATTGTTGAATGTAGGTCCTGTTTAAGGCCATCGCCAACCGGGTCAAGTCTGCTCTGGGACAGGTGATCCACCTGTGCTGTACCTGGCAGGAAAATCTCAGACAGCCTGGCGCTGCTGAGAGATACCATCGCCTACGTGCAGGACAGACGGGTGGATGCCTGCCTAGTCAGCTTGGACCTGGAGAAGGCCTTCGACAGGATATCACACACGTACATGAGGGACGTGCTCTCCAAAATGGGTTTTGGGGAGGGAATCAGAAATTGGATCCAACTGCTCTACACCAATATCTGTAGTGCAGTCCAAATCAATGGGTGGGAATCAGACAGCTTCCCCATCAGGTCTGGAGTCAGGCAGGGTTGCCCCTCTCTCCCCCATCTTGATCGTCTGTTGTATTGAACCTTTTGCCGAGTCCATCAGGAAGGATGCGAGCATAAGAGGAGTGACATTGCCAGGCAGTGGGGGCACTCAGGTCAAAACCTTCCTGTACATGGACGATGTCGCTGTCTTCTGCTCGGATCCAGGGTCGGTCCGCAGACTGATTAGTATCTGCGACCAGTTTGAGTCGGCCACGGGAGCCAGGGTGAACCGCAGGAAGAGCGAGGCCGTGCTCTTTGGCAACTGGCCCGATCGTTCTTCTGTCCCCTTCACCATCAAGCCTAACTTCTTGAAGGTGCTGGGGATCTGGTTCGGGGGGGCTGAGGCGTGTGACAATAATTGGCTGGAGCGGATAGTCAAGGTGGGGAAGAAGCTGGAGCTGTGGAGGCAACGCTCCCTCTCTATAACAGGGAAAAATGTGGTCATCAGGTGTGAGGTGTTCTCGGGTCTGTTGTACTTGGCGCAAGTGTGGCCTGTCCCTCCCTCCTACGCCATATGGATCACCCGGGCCGTCTTCCAGTTCATCTGGGGGTCGAGGATAGACCGGGTGCAACGGGCCACAATGTACAAGTCAGCAGACAACGGGGGTAAGAGCGTGCCCAACGTCGCCCTCACCCTGATGGCCACCTTCGTGTGTGGCTGCATCAGGTGGAGTGAGAGCCAAGGCACGTGGGCACCAAGTGTCACTACCTGCTGAGGTTCTACCTGGCCCCGGTGTTGCGAAGGATGGGCCTGGCGCAGATGCCACGCAATGTGCCAGTCAGCTGGACATTGCCGCCCCATCTGTCGTTTGTGGAAAGGTTCTTCCGGACCAACACCTTTGACCACATGTCCATTGGCCAGTAGTCAGCACGGAACGTCCTGCAGGCACTGCAGGGAAAGGACTCGATTGATCCGGTGGCGTGGTTCCCAGAGCAGACTGCCCAGCTTGTCTGGCAAAATGCCTCATCGCCAGAACTCACCAACAAGTACCAAGACCTGGCTTGGCTGGCGGTGAGGGGAGCCCTCCCAGTCAGATCCTTCCTGCACCGTCGGAACCTCACTGCCAGCGCACGCTGCCCTCGGGACGGCTGCTATGGAGAGGAGACGGTTGCCCACCTCCCTGCAGAGTGTGGATTTGCAAAGAGAGTCTGGAGAGGTTTGCAAGGGTCCCTGGCACGCTTTATTCCGAACAGCTCCGTCACAGAGGACTCTGTGATTTACGGACTGTTCCCAGGGACACATTCAGAGACTGACATCGAGTGCTGCTGGAGGGTCATCAACTCGGTGAAAGACGCTCTTTGGTCTGCCCGAGCGTTGTTGACCACCCAGCAGAGCGAGATGTCCGTCAGGGAATGTTGCCGACTGGCCCGCTGCAGACTGCAGGAGTACGTGCTGAGGGACGCACTGAAGCTCGGTGCAGCCAACGCCAAGGCTCAGTGGGGGAGGACCACAGTCTAGGGTCCTTCTGCTGCTGGACATGGGGGGCACGGTATGGTGGAGACGCCCCTCAAAATAAGGGAAGGGATTCCACGGCAGTGGGCCACGTGAGTGGCAAGGGTGTGGGAAAATGTGGGAAATTTGGGTAATGTGTGTAAACAGTATTGAATGTTTGTATAGCCTCAGAGAATGTGGGAATCTTTTGCACGGTTCCTGTATTGTATTTATTACTTGAATAAAGTCTATTATGAAATTTAAAAAAAAACAGGCTAGTCAACCGCGGTACATAACATCCACCACCAGGAGTCGCCCCCCAACCACCTCCCTGACCTCAGTGATGGCGAAGTTCCCTCCCCGCAGCAAGATCCCCAGACCGGAATCGCAACAGTCATTGCCCCCCCGACCCCACCGACAGTCCGTGGGGCCACCATCGCGACCATCTCCGATAGCAGCGGAGGTGTGGCAGCCCGTACTCCTGCAGAAAAGTCGTGTCCGCCTTGACCTTGGCCAAGTACTGCAAGGTATTAACACATCGTGCAGTGTACTTCACACTGCGCGCGTTTAAAGATGCCAGTTTTAGCTCCATTGTTCTTTAGAGTCACTGACCGTCATCCTGTCCTCTCATTCCCACCTTGGGGTAGGAGATTGCAACCTTCACGTGGTCTGCCCTGTTTCGACGAATGCAATCAACCAGGCGTGCACAATCAAATAAGATCAAATAGAACAAGCTGTCCTACAACTTTAGGCTGTGCACGCCATACGCAAGAAGAAGATGATTCCCACCGCTTTGGTGAATTGCAGCACCGTTTCAGGGCTCAGGTACTGGTTGCTGGCTTCCTCAAGGAGGGTGTTCTCCTCTGGCGTAGCTGGAGATGTCGGGGGGACCCTCCTTGTTCCTCCCTCTTCTGGACGCACCGCTCCCTCCATCTCCTGTAGCTGGGGACTGGTGGCTGGTTCATTGCTCCCAGTCACCCCATTGGCCGCTGCACTGCTCCCGGTCTCCTGGAGTTGGGGCCTATCGGCTGCTGCTCTGCTCCCGGTCTCCCGGAGCTGGGGGACAACAGGCGTGTCCTCTCTCTTTCCGATCTCCTCACCCATTTTCTTCCTCTGCCTCCGTCGTCAGGTCCTCGATGTCGCCTCATCCTCCGACGAGGAGAGGTTGCTGGCGTTGGTGTGGGAGAGGACTCTTTTCTTGGACTTTCCCGTTCCCTCCGGCCTTGGCTCTTTGGGCAGAGCACTCCTACTTTTCCTACTTTTTACCACCTGCCATTCCGCCTCCTGTTCCCCCTCTTCCATCGACTCTCCCTCTTGGGCAGGAGGCTGGGGGTCTCTGTCCGGCGGTTGGGGGCTCGAGGTGGTCGGGCTGTCCTCATCCCGGTTTTCTCTTTCTGCAGGGGTCTTGGCAGTGGTGGGAGGCGTCTCGCCCACCCTGGCGCTGTTGGAAACAGCCCCTCTTATTGCCTGTTCGTAGGTGCAGACTCTTTTAGGGCAGGCCCTGTAAAGGTGGCCTGCCTCCCCGCACAGGTTGCAGTTCTTGCTCACTTGGCAGTCCTTTGTCTCGTGGCCCTCCAGCTTGCAGTACTTGCAGACAACTGCACTGCATTGGGCCGCCACATGCCCAGGCTTGTTGCATTTCTTGCACAGCCTGGGTTTCACCGTGTAGGTCATGTTTCCTCCGATAGCGAACACTGAGGGAGGGTGGATGATGGCTCCCTTCTCGTCCACCCTCAGCTTCACCTTGACCTACCGCTTGCTCGTCCAGATCCCGAACAGGTCCTTCACATCCACACAGTTCCCTGCTCCCTCGACGCAACGAGCATGGAAGGTGAGGACATCCACGACGGGCACACGCAATGTGCCAGTCAGCTGGACATTGCCGCACCATCTGTCGTTTGTGGAAAGGTTCTTCCGGACCAACACCTTTGACCACAAGTCCATTGGGCAGTGGTCAGCACGGAACCTCCTGCAGGCACTGCAGGGAAATGACTCCATGGATCCTGTGGCGTGGTTCCCAGAGCAGACTGCCCAGCTTGTCTGGCGAAATGCCTCATCGCCAGAACTCGCCAAGATCCTTCCTGCATCGTCGGAACCTCACTACCAGCGCACGCTGCCCTCGGGACAGCTGCTATGGAGAGGAGACGGTTGCCCACCTCTCTGCAGAGTGTGGATTTGCAAAGAGAGTCTGGAGAGGTTTGCAAGGGTCCCTGTCACGGTTTATCCCGAACAGCTCCGTCACAGAGGACTCTGTGATTTACGGACCGTTCCCAGGGACAAATTCAGAGACTGACATCGAGTGCTGCTGGAGGGTCATCAACTCGGTGAAAGACGCTCTTTGGTCTGCCCGAGCGTTGTTGACCTCCCAGCTCAGTGAGATGTCCGTCGGGGAATGTTGCCGACTGGCCCGCTGCAGACTGCAGGAGTACGTGCTGAGGGACGCACTGAAGCTCAGTGCAGCCAACGCCAAGGCTTTGTGGGGTGCCTGAGCCGGCTGCCTGCCCCTTTTCCGAGGTTACTTCCGCGCCCAGGTGTTACTAGAGAGGGACTACGCCCTGTCCATGGGCGCCCTGGGAGATTTCCGGGACCGCTGGGCACCAAGGGGGGTTGAGTGTATCCTGGGCAAGGATTGTAATATAGTAGTTTGCTTAGTATAATTGTTTGTCTTGCATTATGGTGGTGGGGTCTGTTTTGTTTTATTGTATTGTAAATACTATTTTAATATTTGAATAAATATTTTTGATTTAAAAAAAAAGGCTTTGTGGGGGAGGACCACAGTCTAGGGTCCTTCCGCTGCTGGGGGGGCAGGGTGTGGTGGAGATGCCCCTCAAAATAAGGGAAGGGATTCCACGCCAGTGGGCCACGTGAGCGGCAAGGGTGTGGGGTAAGATTGTGTTATTTGTGTAAACCGTATTGAATGTATGTGTAGCCTCCCAGAATGTCTGATGGAGTTTTGTAAGGATCGTGTATTGTATATATTTATTTCTCGAATAAAGTCTATTTTGACATAAATAAATAAATAAATAACGGCTAGTCAACAGCTTGAACTTGAGCCTTTCACCACCTGATGGCCACATACACTGGACAGCCAGACTCTACTGTTTAGCCATTGGTAGAAAGAACCTTATCCAACATTTTATTTGTGAATAAAAGTGCTGAAGGTAATTATAACACAATCACAATCAGTTTTATTCATCACTTGCACATAAAGTGCAAGTGAAATGAATTTGCCAGCAGGGGTACAATGGAAAATAGAACACACAAAAACACAATACAAATTTTAACATAAACATCCACCACAGCATTCATCACTGTGGTGGAAGGCACACAATTTGGCCAGTCCTCCTCCATTCCCCCCGTGGTCGGGACCTCAACCCTCCGCAGCCGTCGCTGCGGGCGTCCAGATGAGTAGAAAAGGAAAGTCCCGGTAAGTCCTGAAATGGTGCCTCCCCATCGGAGACCGCGGCTTCAGGTATAAATGATCTGCCTTCCTGGTAGGTTAACATAAAATAGCACCCTCCAGGGATTTGCCAAGAGGCAATGGGAGCACCCCTTCTGATTTAGAGGCCAGTGGGTTCAGACAAGGGGTCACAGCTTAAGGATAAGGGGGAAATCCTTTAAGACCGAGATGAGGAAAAACTTTTTCACACAGAGAGTGGTGAATCTCTGGAACTCTCTGCCACAGAGGGTAGTTGATGCCAGTTCATTGGCTATATTTAAGAGGGAGTTAGATGTGGCCCTTGTGGCTAAAGGGATCAGGGGGTATGGAGAGAAGGCAGGTACGGGATACTGAGTTGGATGATCAGCCATGATCATATTGAATGGCGGTGCAGGCTCGAAGGGCCGAATGGCCTACTCCTGCACCTATTTTCTATGTATCTATGTATCTATGATCCCAGTCCAGATTAACGACCGGTTGTAATTTTGAGGGTTGGATGTTGGATCGGACATCAGCTTAACATCCCTTGTCAAATAGCTCTGAGGTATTTGAGCAATGTGGAAAAAAGGTGTGTCAGTTTAGCCGCTGATTGAAAGATGGCAGATCAAACAATGCACATTCCATCGGAACGGCCTGAATTATCAATTTAAGAATCTCAATCATAATCAAACTTTATTAGCCAAGTATGTTTTGCAACATACGAAATTCATCGAATTCCTTCATTTATGAATCCGACAGCATGCAGATGGTTAATTATGCGATACTCTGTTTCTTATTTATGCAATACTCTTTCTTATTTACAGCTTCATTAAATGGGGATGACCTTTGCGGAAGTGGCAGTGATCTAGCAATGTAACATTTTTCCAGCATTAGCACTTTTTTTAATGATGATACAAAATATAAAAACAATGATTAATTTGAGCAGAGTTCTAAGGCAGTACTAGCTGCTCCCTGTGGAACCAGAAGAGGCAGAGAACATGAGCTTGGGGTGTAAAAAACCACCTTGTAGTCACAGTGCCCTCCATAATGTTTGGGACCCATAATTTATTTAAGCTGAAGGGTTTCGACCTGAAACCTTGCCTATTTCCTTCGCTCCATAGATGCTGCTGCACCCGCTGAGTTTCTCCAGCATTTTTGTCTCCCTTCGATTTTCCAGCATCTGCAGTTCCTTCTTAAACACCCATCATTTATTTATTTGCCTCTGTACTCCACAATTTGAGATTTGTAATAGAGAAAAATCACATGTGGTTAAAGTGCACATTGTCAGATTTTATTAAAGGGTATTTTTATACATTTTGGTTTCACCATGTGGAAATTACAGCAGTGTTTATACATGGTTCCCCCCATTTCAGGGCACCATAATGTTTGGGACACAGCAATGACATGTAAATGAAAGTAGTCATGTTTAGTATTTTGTTGCATATCCTTTGCATACAATGACTGCTTGAACTCTGCGATTCATGGACATCACCAGTTGCCGGGTGTCTTCTCTGGTGATGCTCTGCCAGGCCTGTATTGCAGACATCTTTAGCTTATGCTTGTTTTGGGGGCTAGTCCCCTTCAGTTTTCTCTTCAGCATATAAAAGGCATGCTCAGTTGGGTACAGATCGTGTAATTGAGTTGATCACCCAAGAATTTACAATTTTTTAGCTTTGAAAAACTCCTTTGTTGCTTTATCAGTATGTTTGGGATCATTGTCTTGCTGTAGAATGAACCGCCGGCCAATGAGTTTTGAAGCATTTGTTTGAACTTGAGTAGATAGGATGTGTCTATACACTTCAGAATTCATTATGCTACTACCATCAGCAGTTGTATCATCAATGAAGATAAGTGAGCCAGTACCTTCAGCAGTTATACATGCCCAGGCCATAACACCCCCACCACTGTGTTTCACAGATGAGGTGGTATGCTTTTGATCTTGGGCAGTTCCTCTCTCCTCCATACTTTGCACTTGCCATCACTCTGATATAAGTTAATCTTTGTCTCATCTGTCCACAAGACCTTTTTTCCAGAACTGTAGTTGCTCTTTAAAGTACTTATTGGCAAACTGTAGACAATAGGTGCAGGAGTAGGCCATTTGGCCTTTTGAGCCATTCAATGTGATCATGGCTGATCATCCCCAATCAGTACCCCGTTCCTGCCTTCTCCCCATATCCCCTGACTCCGCTATTTTTAAGAGACCTATCTAGCTCTCTCTTGAAAGCATCCAGAGAACCTGCCTCCACCGCCCTCTGAGGCAGAGAAGGTAACCTGGCCATCCTATTTTTGCAGCTAACCAGTGGTTTGCATCTTGCAATGTAGCCTCTGTATTTCTGTTCATAAAGTCTTCTGCGGACAGTGGTCATTGACAAATCCACACCTGACTCCTGAAGAGAGTTTCTGATCTATCGGACAAGTGTTTGGGTTTTTTCTTTATTATAGAGAGAATTTGTTTGTCATCAGCTGTGGAGGTCTTCCTTGGCCTGCCAGTCCCTTTGCGATTAGTAAACTCACCAGTGCCCTCTGTCTTCTTAATGATGTTCCAAACTGTTGATTTTGTTAAGCCTAAGATTTGTCTGATGTCTCTAACAGTTTTATTCTTGTTTCAGTCTCATAATGGCTTCTTTGACTTTCATTGGCACAACTTTGGTCATCATGTTGATAAACAGCAATAAAAGTTTCCAAAGGTGATGGAAAGACTGGAGGAAAGACTAGGTGCTGAGAGCTCTCTTATACTGCATTAAGGAGACAATTAAACACACCTGAGCAATTACATACGCCTGTGAAGCCATGTGTCCCAAACATTATGGTGCCCTGAAATGGGGAGACCATGTATAAACACAGCTGTAATTTCTACATGGTGATACCAAAATGTATAAAAATACCCTTTAATAAAATCTGACAATGTGCACTTTAACCACATGTGATTTTTTCTATTACAAATCTCAAACTGGAGTATAGAGGCAAATAAGTAATTGATGGGTCTTTGTCCCAGACATTATGGAGGGCACTGTATATACCATGTGTAAGAAGGAACTGCAGATGCTGGTTTAACCCGAAGACAGGCACAAAAAGCTGGAGTAACTCAGCGGGACAGGCAGCATCTGTGGCATCGAGATGCTGCCTGTCCAGCTGAGCTACTCCAGCTTTTTGTAGTTATATACCACCTGTTTTAGGAGCAGCATGGGTTAGAGGTCAGATTGGCAACATTAGTGGCATCTTTCACAGCATGAGTACAGGTTATTCAAGGACATTTCTAAAAATGCTCTATGCATGTGAATGAAAATACATTCAATGGTAACGCCCAAATGGGGACTTGAAAGGACAATGAGGAAAGAAGACTTCACATCATGTGTACAGTTCTGGTAGCCACAGTACCGGAAGAACGTGGTAGCGTCAGGAAGAGTGGAAGAGATTTACCAGGATATTGCTTGCATTGGAGGGCTTTACTTACAGTATAAGGAGAAATTGGAGAGTCTGAATTTATTCTCACTTGTACACATGAGACTGAGGGCTATCCTTATTGAGGTTTATAACATTACTAGACTAAGTGGGACCCGTTGGGACCCAGCATCACACGGGAGGGCTGGTCCCCCAACGCAATATTCCACCTTTCCACCAATTCCAATATTGGTGGCCAGTGGGGTGCGGGGGGGGGGGGGGGGGGTTCTGTAGCGCTAGTATGGGTGTTGTGGGCTGAAGGGACTGGTTTCCAGAGGGCTAGTATACACATTGTGGGCCAAATAGATTCTTGGGCTGCCGGCTCAGTCACTCAAGCCTGTTGTGCTGGCAGCTCACTGACTCACAGCTGGTGGGCTGGCAGTTGACTCACGGCTATTCCCTGAAATTCCATTTCAAGCAGGGTGCAAGGCCACCAAATTCAAGTACAGTTTCTTACCACTTCAAGCAGGGTGCAAGGCCACCAAATTCAAGTGCAGTTTCATACCATTTCAAGCAGGGTGCAAGGCCACTAAAGACAGCGAGTCATGACCTCTCCCTCCTCCATCTTGCAGAGAATGAGCCCCGCCCACACTTCTGGCTTTTATAGACCCTCCCACCAGAAGGGGCGTGGCCTTCATGGCATGATTAACAGGAGAGAGAATCTCAACATTTTTTTAAACACTAATAACTCTTTTATTTTTCATCGATGGGAAAAGTCCTCGGCACCCGATGAGCGGAGGGGGACTGAGTAAGATGGCCAAAAATCACAGCCGTACGTGGTAGCGTTTTTTCTAAAATCAATATAAAGCGCAAACAGGAAGTGGTCAAGATTAGACTTTTAATTATATAGAAGGCAAGGCAACTTTAATTAGGCGAGGCAACTTTAATTCGGCAAGGCAACTTTAATTAGGCATGGGAACTTTAATTAGGCAAGGTAACTTTAATTGGGTAAGGCAACTTTAATTAGGCAAGGCAACTTTAGTATTTCCAAACCAAAGGCAACACAGCTTTATCATTTCCAAACCAAAGGCAACACAGCTTTAAAGCTCTGTCCCACGGTACGAGTTCATTCCAAGAGCTCTCCCGAGTTTCGAACGCGGAGATTTACGGTAATGGCCACTCGTCGGTACTCGGGGCTCTCTTGGACATTTTTCAACATGTTGAAAAATCTTCACGAGTCTTCCCGTGCTTACCTGCCATTAGCGAGTCTTCCCGAGTACCTGCCGTTAGCGTTACGAGCCGCTAAGAGACGTCCCCGAGCTCGGACGTACCCGCTACATTCATTCTCCGTGCTTACCACGAGTTTGATTTTTTTTAAACTTGGGAGAGCTCTTGGAATGAACTTGTACCGTGGGACAGGGCTATTAGCATTTCCAAACCAAAGGCAACACAGCTTTAGCATTTCCAAACCAAAGGCAACACAGCTTTAGCATTTCCAAACTATATTTTCAAACCACATTAAGGGCATTGACAGGTCAGTAAAACCACTCACAGTTTAGTAGACATGTGTTCAGTGTTATTCACAGCTCAGACTGAGGGACGTGACCCTCTCACTCCCTCATCTTGCAGAGACTGACTAAGGCACTCAACACTTCCGGGTTTCATAGTCCCTCTGGAAGGGGCGTGGCCTTCAGGAGAGAGAACCTCAACATTTTTTAAACACTAATAACTCTTTTATTTTTAATTGATGGGGAAAATCCTCTTGTCCTGCGCAGCGGAGGGGGACTCTGAGTAAGATGGCCAAAAATCACAGCCGTAAGTGGCAGCGTTTTTTCTAAAATCAATATACAGAACTACAGGAAGTGGTTAAGATCAGACTTTTAGTAATATAGATGAGGGGCATAGCTCAGGTAGGAGTCTTCTTCCTAGGGTGGAAGTATCTAAAACTTGAGGCCAAATTTTTAACACAGAGGGTGATAGTTATATGGAACCAGGTAGTAGTAGGTAAAATTATAGCACAGGTACTTGGATAGGAAATGAGTAGTGGGATACAGGCCTCATGCAGGATTTAGGATTAACATAGGTAGGCATCACAGTTGGCATGGACAATTTGGGCGTTGAAAACTTTCTGAACTATGACTCGACAGATATGAGTTCTGACCTCAGGAAGTGACTTTCAAAGATTCACACCATCATACAATCAGCACTCCTCCAGCTTCTGGGGAGTGTCATTATAGCATTGTTTGGTACAATGATGGGAAGTGGCTGGCAGAGACCTCTGGAATTCAGAGGAACCTGCACACAGGAGGTAGCCTGCTTGTACAAAAAGCATTTATATCAGTACAAGGAAATGGAGGTGTGTGTAAGGCCATCAGAGCCGTCATTTAACCCTTCTATTTTAGGGAATCCTGCAATGTCGCTGAGTGCCCCTAGATATTCTGGGTGCTAGAGATGGATAAACGAAAAATGGAAGGTTCCTCACCATGATGATTGATGGCTGTGGAAAGTTTTGGATGCCACCTCTTCTGTCAGAAGTCTCTTCTGTGTCTCGTCCATTTCTCATCTGGTGAACAGGGAACTATTCCTCTATCTGGGATCCCATTTTGGCCAGTTTACTTGAGACTTGTTTGGCAGAGAGTTTAGCATCTCCCTGCCTATTCCTGAAGGGAGATGTGTCTGGCCCACAAATAATGCAGCTGTGGAGAGTCAATAAAAACTGCTTCCTCATGAGCAATAATGTCGGTTATCAGGTGTTGCAAACCCTCACTGGAGACAAGATAGGGGTGCACGGCCAATGATGTCAGCTGGGTGAGCTGAACACCCGAAAAACAGTGCTAGTGTACAAGAAAATTCTCCCAAAGTTGCTTGATGTCAATTTTATCCAGAAAATGCCCATTTGTTTGTGTATATGTATTCCTAGACTGGCGTGTTGAATTTTTATCATTAACGATCATAATCACTTCGCTCAGATATCCAGCCCCATACTTTAATCATCCTCAACATTTCCAATGTTTTCCTTGGATTAGGCAAGGAACCAGTTAGATCAAGTCAAGATCATTTTATTGTCATATATCCCAAAACGGGACAATGACATTTTTACTTGCAGCAGCACAACAGATATATAAACATGTGTTAAAGAAGGAACTGCAGATGCTGGAAAATCGAAGGTACACAAAAATGCTGGAGAAACTCAGCGGGTGCAGCAGCATCTATGGAGCGAAGGAAATAGGTAACGTTTCGGGCCGAAACCCTTCTTCAGACTGATAGGGGGTGGGGAGAAGAAAGGAAAAAAGGAAAAAGGCGGATGAGGAGCCCGAGGGCCGGGGGAGGGGAGGAGACAACCAGATGGCTGATGAAGGGGAGGGGACAGCAAGGGCTAGCAGAATTGGGAGAATTCAATGTTCAAGCCCCCAGGATGTAGACTGCCCAAGCGGAATATGAGGTGCATTTCCTCCAATTTCCGGTGTTGCTCGCTGTGGCCATGGAGGAGACCCAGGACAGAGAGGTCAGATACGGAATGGGAGGGGGAGTTGAAGTGCTGAGCCACTGGGAGGTCAGGTTGGTTATTGCGGACCGACCGGAGGTGTTCGGCGAAACGATCGCCAAGCCTCCGCTTGGTCTCACCGATGTCGATCAGCTGGCATCTAGAGCAGCGAATGCAATAGATGAGGTTGGAGGAGATGCAGGTGAACCTCTGTCGCACCTGCCCGAAACGTTAGATATATAAACATAGTACTCTGTAAACACTATAATCAACAACAAATAAAAGTTCAGTATGTATAATAAAAACATACAAACAAACAATAAGAATGCGTTTAATAGTAATATTAGTAATGAACAAAAAGGGCTTAGAGAGGTAAAACCATGTGATAATGGCTGCCAGTGTATATTAGTGCTTTAAGGAGTGGATCAGGTTTGGCTATAGTTTTCTGTGTAAGTTCTCAATGTCTAGATTTTGTATTAAGGAAGGAAGATCATGGTGGGAGTCGATCAACCCATCATGGCTGTGCCATCTCTTTGAAAGAACTAAACTAATTAGGTCCAATAAACTGAAGATAGACACAAAATGCTGGAGTAACTCAGCAGGACAGACAGCATCTCTGGAGAGAAGGAATGGGTGACGTTTCAGGTCAAGACCCTTCTTCAGACTAGATTCAGGGGAAAAGGAAACGAGAGATATGGATGGTGATGCAGAGAGATATAGAACAAAAAAATAACAATGGAAATAATAACAACAAGGAAATGGGCCATTGTTAGATATTTGCTAGGTGAGAACGGGAAGCTGGTGTGACTTGGGTGGGGGAGGGATGGAGAGAGAGGGAATGCAGGGATTACTTGAATTTGGAGAAATCAATATTCATACCACTGGGGTGTAAGCTGCCCAAGCGAAATATGAGATGCTGTTCCTCCAATTTGCGTTTAGCCTCACTCTGACAATGGAGGAGACGTAGGACAGAAAGGTCTCTGTGGGAATGGGAAGGAGAATTAAAGTGTTTAGCAACCGGGAGATCAGGCGGGCTGAGTGAAGGTGTTCAGCGAAACGATCGCCCAGTCTACATTTGGTCTCGCTGATGTATAAGAATCCACATCTTGAACAATGGATACAGTAGATGATGTTGGAGGAGGTGCAAGTGAACCTCTGCCTAACATGAAAAGACTGTCGGGGTCCAGTGTTTTTGATGTTTATCATTGTAATCATAATTGTGTACTGATAAAATAACCTGGAGATCTGCACTGCCGGGTTTTTTCCCAGCAGGTTTCAGATTTTGTGTAAACAATTCCCCAAATGTGCAGAAAAGTGTAAAGGCAGCAATACTGACATCAGCCAGCAGAGGGGGCATTATATGAGTTAGGCATAAAATACTCTAATGGGCCTGTCCCACGTAGGTGATTTTTCAGGCAACTACAGGCGACTAGTTTGTCGCCACATGTCCGCCGGTGGATGCCGGGAGTAGTCTCCTCAGTCGCGCAAAAAGTCGTAGCGTCTTTCTACTCGCCACTAAATTTTCAACGTGTTGAAAAATTTTCGGCAACAGTGGGTTTGACGCCAATGAGCGTAGCTTGACTTCTCCTGACGTAGGTGCTGTGGTAGGTTGTCACCAGGATGACGTAGGTTGTCACCGGTTTTTCGGTGACCTGCTACAACTATCAGTCGCCGGCAGTTGCCTAAAAAATAACCAAGTGGGACAGGCCCATTACAAGCTCATATTTCTTCATGACATAGAAGTCGGCCATTTAGCCCATCAATTCCATGTTGGATCATAGAGAAATCTCATTCTCATTCTCCCACATTCCCCTGTCAACTATTCTCTCACCTGCACCAATTGATATCCACTGATTCTCTCTGATTCTCCTTCCACTCAACTACACTCAGGGCAATTTACAGCTGTCAATGAACCAACAAACCAGCATGTCTTTGGTAGGACATCGGGGCACTAGGAAGAAACATGGAAACCCATACAGACTGCACATGGACAGCATTAGAGATCAGAAGCAGCAGCACTCTGCAGAACTATGTGCCACCCCTATATTAAATAATAATAAAACAATGTGAACTTACATTGCACCTATATGTGGTCAGCCACCATTGGTGGAGTCATTACATTCAGAGGGTGGGCAAGAGACCACAAATAGTCTCTTTGTGGTCTCTTTACTCTTTGTAGCACGGACGGTACGGACTAGAAGGGCCGAGATGGCCTGTTTCCATGCTGTAATTATATGGTTATAGTGCCTGGTACAAGAATTTAAATGTGACTGGTTTTGGAGTCACATATTGGAGTATTGTGAGCAGCTAAGTGCCCCATATCTGAGGAATGATGTGCTGGCGTTGGAGAGGGTCCAGAGGAGGTTTACGGGTTTACGAGAATGATCCCTGGAATGATTGGGTTAACATACAGTGCCCTCCATAATGTTTAGGACAAAGACCCATCATTTATTTGCCTCAGTACTCCACAATTTGCGATTTGTAATAGAAAAAAATCACATGTGGTTAAAGTGCACATTGTCAGATTTTATTAAAGGCCATTTTTATACATTTTGGTTTCACCATGTAGAAATTACAGCTGTGTTTATCAATACCCAATTGGATCCTGATTCAAAACTAATAATACTAGGAATATCAGAACAAAACCTAACACTCACAACAAGACAAAGAAACTTTCTCGACTATAGTATAATAACTGGGAAAAAATTAATATTAAAATGTTGGAAAGGCCCTATAACCCCCACAATTAAAATGTGGATTATGGAAATGTCGGAGACCCTACATCTAGAAAGAATTAGACTTGTCTTAATGGACAAACAAGAACTTTTTGTCAGAATATGGTCTCCATTCATTGACTATTTGAAGCGGTAGATCGGTTCAGCACGAGAACCTAACTGAAGCTCGAACTCAGGATTAGATGAAAGGTTAAACTTTATAATCTACAAACTATCTCCAATGATGTAAATCATTCCACTCTTTTTTTTAATCTTGACATTTGTGGGGGGGTTTTCTCTGTTTCTTTCTTACTTTCTATCTATTAAAAAAAAAACTAGAAGCAGAATCAATCCACAATTGATAATATTAATAATGTATGATTGATAAACATGAAATGTTTTTATCTTAATATGTTTTTGCTTCTAATAAAAATATTTTTAAAAAAAAGAAACACTCTTCAGGAGTCAGGTGTGGATTTGTCAATGACCACTGTCCGCAGAAGACTTCATGAACAGAAATACAGAGGCTACACTGCAAGATGCAAACCACTGGTTAGCCACAAAAATAGGACCACAGTTCTGGAAAAAGGTCTTGTGGACGGATGAGACAAAGATGAACTTATATCAGAGTGATGGCAAGAGCAAAGTATGGAGGGGAGAAGGAACTGCCCAAGATCCAAAGCATACCACCTCATCTGTGAAACACGGTGGTGGGGGTGTTATGGCCTGGGCATGTATGGCTGCTGAAGGTACTGGCTCACTTATCTTCATTGATGATACAACTGCTGATGGTAGTAGCATAATGAATTCTGAAGTGTATAGACACATCCTATCTGCTCAAGTGCAAACAAATGCCTCAAAACTCATTTAAAAATGTTGAGATTATCTCTCCTGAAGGACACGCCCCTTCCGGAGGGACTATGAAACCCGGAAGTGTTGAGTGCCTCAGTCAGTCTCTGCAAGATGGGGGAGCGAGGGGGTCACGTCACGTCACGTCACGTCACGTCTCTCAGTCTGAGCTGTGAATAACACTGAACACATGTCTACTAAACTGCGAGCGGTTTTACTGACCTGTCAGTGCCCTTAATGTGGTTTGAAAATATAGTTTGGAAATGCTAAAGCTGTGTTGCCTTTGGTTTGGAAATGCTAAAGCTGTGTTGCCTTTGGTTTGGAAAGGCTAAAGCTGTGTTGCCTTTGGTTTGGAAATGCTAATAGCCCTGTCCCAGGGTACGAGTTCATTCCAAGAGCTCTCCCGAGTTAAAAAAAAATCAAACTCGTGGTAAGCACGGAGAATGAACGTAGCAGGTACGTCGGAGCTCAGGGACGTCTCTTAGCGGCTCGTAACGCTAATGGCAGGTACTCGGGAAGACTCGCTAATGGCAGGTAAGCACGGGAAGACTCGTGAAGATTTTTCAACATGTTGAAAAATGTCCACGAGAGCCCCAAGTACCGACGAGTGGCCATTATCGTAAATCTCCGTGTTTGAATCAGGGCAAACTCGGGAGAGCTCTTTTACTGACCTGTCAGTGCCCTTAATGTGGTTTGAAAATATAGTTTGGAAATGCTAAAGCTGTGTTGCCTTTGGTTTGGAAATGCTAAAGTTGCCTTGTCTTGCCTAATTAAAGTTGCCTTGCCTAATTAAAGTTGCCTTGCCTTCTATATAATTAATAGTCTAATCTTGACCACTTCCTGTTTGCGCTTTATATTGATTTTAGAAAAAACGCTACCATGTATGGCTGTGATATTTGGCCATCTCACTCAGAGTACCCCTCCACTCATCATGTGTCAAGGATTTTCTCCCATTGATGAAAAATAAAAGAGTGGTTAGTGTTTAAAAAATGTTGAGATTCTCTCTCCTGTCAATCATGCCATGAAGGCCACGCCCCTTCTGGTGGGAGGGGGGGAGGGACTATAAAACCCAGAAGTGTGGGCGTTGCTCAGTCTCTGCAAGATGGGCGAGGGAGAGGTCACGACTCGCTGTCTTTAGTGGCCTTGCACCCTGCTTGAAATGGTATGAAACTGCACTTGAATTTGGTGGCCTTGCACCCTGCTTGAAGTGGTATGAAACTGCACTTGAATTTGGTGGCCTTGCACGCTGCTTGAAATGGAATTTCAAGGAATAGCCGTGTCAACTGCCAGCCCACCAGCCGTGAGTAAGCTGCCAGCACAACAGGCTTGAGTGACTGAGCCGCCAGCCCAAGAATCCATTCGGCCCACAATGTCCATACTAGCCCTCTGGAAACCAGTCCCTTCAGCGCACAACACCCATACATTTTTTTTTATTTTTTTTTTATTTTTTTTTATTTTTTAGAAGTACGGTAGATTACAGTAATGTACAACACGTATATATTAATACATTTTTTGTACCGCTTCATTTTTTTAAACTTTAAGAAAGAAAAAGAAAGAAGTAAGAAAAGTGAAGAAAGTGCGCAAAGGTTGTGAAGTGCAAAAGAGTGTTGGGAAAAGAAAGCCCCTTAGAGAAGAGGTTAGAGAAGGAAGTAAAGTTAGAAAATAGACCCTAGAAAAAAAAAGAGAAAGAAAGAAGGAACAATCGCTCTATTATAACTCTTATACCATACTTCATAGAGAAGGAACTACCAACCAAGTCTGTTTTTATTTTACCTCCCATTACCAGGTCCAGATACCTTTTATTTATTTATTTGTTTTTCTAAATTACTATTGCACCTCATGCTTGTAATAGGTCCAAAAACGTAGACCACGTCTTTTGAAATTGATCTACTTTACCTACTAGGAGGAATCTCATCTCTTCCAGATGTAATGTTTCCAACATATTTGATGTCCACATTTTTATTGTTGGTGTGGGCGCATTTTTCCAGAATTTAAGTATAAGCTTTTTTCCCATTATTAGCCCATAATTGAGTAAATTCTTCTGATACACGTTTAATTCAGGAATACCTTCCGATATTCCAAAAATAATCCATTCTGGTTTTGGTACCAGTTTTATTTTGATTAATTTTGAAAAAATATCAAATATTTCAAACCAGAATTTTTGGATTTTTGTACAAAAAACAAAAGAATGTGCTATGGTAGCTTCTTGACATATACATTTATCACAGATTGGTGAGACGTTAGGAAAGATTTTATTTAGTTTGGTTTTTGAATAATATAATCTATGTAATGTTTTAAATTGGATAAGCGTATGTCGTACGTTGATCGAGCATTTATGCACCTGTAATAAATGATTATCCCAACTCTCTTTTGAAATTTTTATACCTAGATCTTGTTCCCAATCTCTTCTAATTCCATCTGTTGTGGGTATTTCTATATTTAAGATGATATTATATAAGTATGATATTAAATTAACTGATTCCGCCTTTGTCTTCATTGCTTCATCTAGTAAGTCGGAAGGCATATTATAATAATCTTTTGTGTGTGTTTTCAAATAGTCACAGATTTGTATATATTTAAAATATTGATTATTTTTCAAATTATATTTCAGTTGTAGTTGTTGGAATGATAGTAATTTTTCTAATTCATACAGATCTTCGAGCGTTTTAATTCCCATTCTTTCCCATTGTATAAATGCTTTATCTATGATTGAAGGTTTAAACGATGGGTTATTGACTATTGGTATTAAGAGAGATAGGTTTCTTAATTTTAGATTCTGTTTTATTTGCTTCCATGTTCTAATAGTGCTATATATAATTGGATTTTTATTATAATTTTTATTATTCAAATTTATTGGAGAGAGAATAATCGCTCCTATATTATTCGGGGAGCAATCCCCTTTTTCCATTATAATCCAGTCCACCTGCTGGGCAGAATTGTCCAGCAGGTGAATCATATTTTTAATATTTACTGCCCAGTTATAATACATAAAGTTAGGGAGCGCTAGACCCCCAACTCTTTTCGTTTGTTAAGGTGTGTTCTTTGTATTCTGTGGGATTTGTAATCCCATATAAAATTTGTAATGTCTGAGTCCAGTTTTTTGAAAAACTTTTTTGGGAGATATATAGGTATTGATTGAAATAGGTAAAGGATTTGTGGTAAGAAAATCATTTTTATAGCATTTATCCTACCTATTAAGGACATCGGAAGTGTTTTCCAAAATTTAATCAGATTATTTAATTTCTTAAGTAGGGGATTATAATTAGCTTTAAACATATCATGGTAATTTCTAGTAATCTCAATTCCTAAATATTTGAATTTTTCCATAGCTATTTTAAAAGGGAATTTCCTGAGATGTGTTGAGTCTTTTGGTTTAATCGACATAATTTCACTTTTGTTCCAATTTATTCTATATCCTGAAAAGGATCCAAAGTCCTCAATTAAGTTTAATATATTTGGTATACTAATTTGTGGTTTTGTGATGTACAGTAGTACATCATCAGCATATAGGGATAGTTTGTTGTTTGAATATTTTGTGTTATAACCGTGAATATTCGAGTGTGTTCTTATTTTTTCAGCAAGGGGTTCAATTACCAAAGCAAATAACAGCGGTGATAGTGAACATCCTTGTCTGTTGCCCCTAGATAATTCGAATTTTGAAGATAATATATTATTAGTTAGTATTCTAGCCGTAGGTTTGTTATATAGTAGTTTTATCCATGCAATAAAGTTTTCTCCCAATTGGAATTTTTGCAATACTTTGATCATATAGTCCCATTCTACTTGATCAAACGCTTTTTCTGCGTCCAGTGAGATGATAGCTAACTCTTCGTCATAAGATTTATGTGAATGCATTATGTTAAGCAAACGTCTCAAATTATTAAATGAGTGTCTCTTAGGTATAAATCCTGTTTGATCCTCATGTATTAGTCTACTAACATACTTGCTTAATCTATTGGCTAATGTTTTTGCTATTATTTTCTGATCCGTATTTAACAAAGCAATAGCTCTATATGATCCTGGTTCTTCTATATTTTTATCTTTTTAAGTATTAATATGATCGTTGATTCCGCTAGTGTTTCAGGTAGGTTTTGCTCTTTATAAGCATATGTATACATTTTTTGTAATCGTGGAGTAACTATATCATAAAAAGATTTATAAAATTCATTACTGAATCCGTCTGGTCCTGGTGTTTTTCCATTTTTTAGTGTTTTTATTGTGTCTTCTATCTCCTTAGAAGTAATTTGTGCTCCCAGTTCCTCTTGTTCCCTGCGTTCTAATTGTGGTAGATTACAATTATCTAAAAATTCTGAGATTTTATTATTGTCTATTGACGTTTTAGATGTGTATAGATTCTGGTAAAATTGAGCAAATCTTTTATTAATATCCTTGGGTAGTGTTAATACTTCCCCTCTATCTGATTTAATCTTTAATATTGCATTCTCTTTTTCCCGTTTTTTAAGTTGTCGTGCTAGAAGTTTGTGGGGTTTGTCCCCGAATTCGAAGTGTTCTTGTTTTGTGATTTGAAATAATGTTATAACTTTCTCTGACAGTAATTTATTTAACTGAAATTTCAGTAGTAGTATTTTATTATGTTTATCCATAGTTGGGTCTTTAGCATTATCTATATCTAACTGTTTTATTTGATCTTCTAAGTGTCTTTGTTCATTCTTATTCTTTTTATTTTGATAGGCTTGAAATGAAATAATGACTCCTCTTATAAATGCTTTGAAGGATTCCCATAATAACGTGGGGGATATCTCTGGTGGAGTATCTATCTAAAAAAACAGATGGATCTATTTTTTGAGTTAAATGATACACCAGAGATATCCCCCACGTTATTATGGGAATGCTAAAGCTGTGTTGCCTTTGGTTTGGAAAGGCTAAAGCTGTGTTGCCTTTGGTTTGGAAATGCTAATAGCCCTGTCCCAGGGTACGAGTTCATTCCAAGAGCTCTCCCGAGTTAAAAAAAAATCAAACTCGTGGTAAGCACGGAGAATGAACGTAGCAGGTACGTCGGAGCTCAGGGACGTCTCTTAGCGGCTCGTAACGCTAATGGCAGGTAAGCACGGGAAGACTCGTGAAGATTTTTCAACATGTTGAAAAATGTCCACGAGAGCCCCAAGTACCGACGAGTGGCCATTATCGTAAATCTCCGTGTTTGAATCAGGGCAAACTCGGGAGAGCTCTTTTACTGACCTGTCAGTGCCCTTAATGTGGTTTGAAAATATAGTTTGGAAATGCTAAAGCTGTGTTGCCTTTGGTTTGGAAATGCTAAAGTTGCCTTGTCTTGCCTAATTAAAGTTGCCTTGCCTAATTAAAGTTGCCTTGCCTTCTATATAATTAATAGTCTAATCTTGACCACTTCCTGTTTGCGCTTTATATTGATTTTAGAAAAAACGCTACCATGTATGGCTGTGATATTTGGCCATCTCACTCAGAGTACCCCTCCACTCATCATGTGTCAAGGATTTTCTCCCATTGATGAAAAATAAAAGAGTGGTTAGTGTTTAAAAAATGTTGAGATTCTCTCTCCTGTCAATCATGCCATGAAGGCCACGCCCCTTCTGGTGGGAGGGGGGGAGGGACTATAAAACCCAGAAGTGTGGGCGTTGCTCAGTCTCTGCAAGATGGGCGAGGGAGAGGTCACGACTCGCTGTCTTTAGTGGCCTTGCACCCTGCTTGAAATGGTATGAAACTGCACTTGAATTTGGTGGCCTTGCACCCTGCTTGAAGTGGTATGAAACTGCACTTGAATTTGGTGGCCTTGCACGCTGCTTGAAATGGAATTTCAAGGAATAGCCGTGTCAACTGCCAGCCCACCAGCCGTGAGTAAGCTGCCAGCACAACAGGCTTGAGTGACTGAGCCGCCAGCCCAAGAATCCATTCGGCCCACAATGTCCATACTAGCCCTCTGGAAACCAGTCCCTTCAGCGCACAACACCCATACATGCGCTCCAGAAAGCCCCCCCCCCCCCCCCACTGGCCATCAATATTGGAATTGGTGGAGAGGTGGAATATTGCATTGGGGGACCAGCCCTCCTGTGTGATGCTGGGACCCAACGGGTCCCACTTAGTCTAGTATACTATAAAGAGCACAAAATGCAAAGTGCTGGATGAATTCAGCAGGTCAGGCAGCATCTGTGGAGGGAATGGACAGACTATGTTTCAGGTTGGACTATTCATCAAACTGAAGAAGTTGCCTGACCCACTGAGTAGCTCCAACACTTTGTTTTTAACTCATGATTCTAGCATCTGCAGTCTCTTGTGTGTCCATGTTACAAAGTGATCTGGTCAGTAGCCTTAACCTACTGCCTTGCTACAAAATATCATTTTCTATAATACAAATTCCTCTTTTTGGTTAGGAAATGAAAAGAACAAACATAAGGGAAATGTCCAGTGAATTAGATAATATTAGAGAATGTAATCAGGATTTCCCCAGTGAGTCACCTCCGGTCACTGCAGATGCGACACAACCCCCCGCTGCTTACAGGCACTGACCTTACATAACCAGATTACAGCATAACTGACTCCAACGGAATGGAAGTTGGATTGCATTGGCACCTTTTACACCTTGGTCTCAGGAATATCAAAGCTGTATTTTGTATATGACAAATCACTCTGCTTCTCCATTAATACTAGAATATTTGTTGAGGCTGGACAGAAATTGACATTTAAGCTAAAAGAAGCTGCACCCACCTGGTTCAGCCCAAACTAAATAAACATCCAGAAGGATTAGTAAAAGAGTGGATGAGTTGTGTGTTGACAGCCACATCTACATGGATGGAAAACGGAGTCCCCAGGAATCACCTATAATCCAAAGCCCCATAGCTGATCTGATGTGGCATGGGTCAACACTGCAAGCCAACACACCGGGTGGCATGGAGGAAGGTTGTTGCAGCTTTCACGATACCTCAATGGCCATAGGACTGACTTGACTTGGAATAGAAGGTACTCCAGGGCAGCTAATTTGGAATGGGGAACTTCCAGCCTGATAAGAAGGGGGAAGTGGAAGTGAATGTGAGATGTGTTTAGAGGAAAGAGTCTTTAGAAACTTGAAGCCAAGGAAGAAATTGGAATGGACAAGATACTTTAGGTTTTGGGTGAGACTACCGAAGAGCAGAGGATGATAAGCAACAGTTTCTCATGGTTTCAGTAGCTGTTCTTTCCTCATACTCCTCAATGCCTTATGGGTCACAGAATCTATCCACTTCATCCTTAAATACATTCAGCAACTTGGCCTCCACTGCGCCCTGTGGTATCCAGCCTTCTTCTAAGTTCTAGTGAATACAAGCCGAGTGGGCTCAGTCTTACCTCTAGTGGCAGTCCCGCCAATCCTGCACACCCTCCGTGGCAAGTATATCCTTTGTGAGGTAAAGAGACCAATTCTGGACCTCATATACCAGGTGTGGTAAAATTGAAGCAACACAACCTTGCACCTGTATTAATGAAGGTCAACAAACTAGTTGCTGCATCTGCTGTTTGCTTTCATTGGCTACTGTACAAGTACACTTTGGTCCCTTTGTACTTCACCATTTCCCAAACTGTCATCATTCTTTACTTTGGAGATACCGCGCGGAAACAGGCCTTTCGACCCACCGAGTCTGCACCGACCAGCGACCAGCGACCAGCGACCACCCCGTACACTAACTATGGACAATTCTACATTTTTTACAATTTACTGAAGCCAATTAACCTACAAACCTGCACATCTTTGGAGTGTGGGAGGAGCAAACCCACGCGGTCACAGGGAGAAGGTACAAACTCCGTACAGACAGCACCCGTAGCCAGGATGGAACCCGGGTCTCTGGCGCTGTGAGGCAGCAACTCTACCGCTGCGCCACCTCAGGGAATGGAGCGATATAGATTATGTGCAGGCAGACAAGAGTTGATCTTGGCATCGTGTTCAGCACAGACATTGTGGGCCAAAGGGCCTGTTTTGTGATGATACCCATGTTCTATGTTCTATCTTCCAATGATGGGGTTTGATTCATATTGAGAGTTATAGAGAGATCACTGTGACCACTCGTTCATTGTTCTGCGTTTTAAACTAGGCAGAGGGGAACACACAATAAATTTACCAGCATGGGCTCCAGTGAGAGGGGCCTCCATGACTGGCCAACATAACTCACTGACTGGATTTTTTCTTTACAGTACTTATCCTGTATATAGTACTACAGCCAGGTTTTATACTGAACCTTTCTTCCTTGGCTTCAAGTCTCTGCAGACTTTTCTCTGAACACATCTCACATTCACTTCCACTTCCCCCTTCGTATCAGGCTGGAATAGACAATAGACAATAGGTGCAGGAGTAGGCCATTCAGCCCTTCGAGCCAGCACCGCCATTCAATGTGATCATGCTGATCATCCCCAATCAGTACCCCGTTCCTGCCTTCTCCCCATATCCCCTGACTCCGCTATCTTTAAGAGCCCTATCTAGCTCTCTCTTGAAAGCATCCAGAGAACCAGCCTCCACCACCCTCTGAGGCAGAGAATTCCACAGACTCACAACTCTCTGTGTGAAAAGGAAGTTCACCATTCCTAAGAATATTATTTATTCAATTGTCTATTTCTACTAAAGGGGATAATTTCACATTCATCCGCATTATATTGTGATTGCCATGTATGTGCCCACACACTCAACCAGTCGAAGTCACCTTGAAGTGACATCCTCACAATTCACAAACCTCCAACCAGAAGCACCCTCGCAGGTCCAAGTAAGCATTCTGATGGTTTGGGTGGTCTCGAAGAGGAGAAATATTCCAAAATTATATTTCCTGTCACTACACACAGAGACGGGACGACCAAGGCCGTACAAGTTAGTCAATGGCAGCAGCAGATTGCAAGGTTGGAGTGAATTCAAATTGACGCCTGGAAGTTCGGAACAGTCAAGCTGACTAACAGAACTTGCGTGATGCTGACTACCTTAAGGTAAGTGGAAGGTTGAGGAGTGGGAAATGGAAGTAAACATGAAGATAAAGGGGAAAAAAGGAAACAAATATTTCAGTATTAGTGAGGGAAATGTTTCTTCACACAGTGAGTGGTTAAGATCTGGAATGCACAGCCAGGAGTGGGGGCTAGTGGAGGCAGATTGATGATGGCATCCAAAAGGGAACAGGGCAAGTACTGTAAAGAAAACATGCAGGGCTCTGGGAAGTGGGGGGGGTGGGGGTGGGGGGAGTGGGGCCAAGTGGACTGCTTTTGCCAACACTTGCATGGACTCCAGGAGCTAAATGTCATCCTGCAGTTCCTTGTTTCTAAACTCCATTTCTCTATTCTCAGATGCTGTCTGACCTGCTGAGCATCTCAAGCATGTTTTGATGTACAAAGAAAGAACTACAGATACTGGTTAATACACAACAGGACACAGAGTGCTGGAGTAACTCAGCGGGTCAGGCAGCATCCGTGGAGAACATGGATAGGTGACGTTTCACAGAGTGCTGGAGTAACTCAGTGGGTCAGGCAGCATCTGTGGAGAACATGGATAGGTGACGTTTCACAGAGTGCTGGAGTAACTCAGCGGGTCAGGCAGCATCTGTGGAGCGAAGGAAATGGGCAACCTTTCGGGCCGAAACCCTGAAGGAAATAGGCAACGTTTCGGGCCGAAACCCGGAAGGGTTTCGGGCCGAAACATTGCCTATTTCCTTCGCTCCATAGATGCTGCCGGAACATGGATAGGTGACGTTTCACAGAGTGCTGGAGTAACTCAGCGGGTCAGGCAGCATCTGTGGAGAACATGGATAGGTGACGTTTCACAGAGTGCTGGAGTAACTCAGCGGGTCAGGCAGCATCTGTGGAGAACATGGATAGGTGACGTTTCACAGAGTGCTGGAGTAACTCAGCGGGTCAGGCAGCATCTGTGGAGAACATGGATAGGTGACGTTTCACAGAGTGCTGGAGTAACTCAGCGGGTCAGGCAGCATCTGTGGAGAACATGGATAGGTGACGTTTCACAGAGTGCTGGAGTAACTCAGCGGGTCAGGCAGCATCTGTGGAGAACATGGATAGGTGACGTTTCACAGAGTGCTGGAGTAACTCAGCGGGTCAGGCAGCATCTGTGGAGAACATGGATAGGTGACGTTTCACAGAGTGCTGGAGTAACTCAGCGGGTCAGGCAGCATCTGTGGAGAACATGGATAGGTGATGTTTCGGGTCGGGACCCAACGGATGCTTGATGCTTTGCGAGGTTTTGAATGGAGCCGGAGTATTGAATGATGAAAGAAGTTTCGTTTCTGTTTCCGAAAGTGAAGCAGATTTGTTTCGAGCAGGGATACCCACCAGGCTTCCAGACACCAACAGACACCGCTAGAATTTAGGAGATTGAGAGGGGATCTTGTAGAAACGTACAAAATTCTTATGGGGTTGGACAGGCTAGATGCGGGAAGATTGTTCCCGATGTTGGGGAAGTCCAGGACAAGGGGTCACAGCTTAAGGATAAGGGGGAAATCCTTTAGGATCCTTTAGATGAGGAAAAACATTTTTCACACAGAGAGTGGTGAATCTCTGGAACTCTCTGCCACAGAGGGTAGTTGAGGCCAGTTCATTGGCTATATTTAAGAGGGAGTTAGATGTGGCTCCTTGTGGCTAAGGGGATCAGGGGGTATGGAGAGAAGGCAGGGATGGGATACTGAGTTGGATGATCAGCCATGATCATATTGAATGGCCGAATGGCTTACTCCTGCACCTATTGGCTATGTAACATGGCAGAGATGAATATCCTCTGTACAATGAGCGGAACTGCATCGCCGAACCCGCCTTCTCTTTGTCATGTGTGTGACTGGCAGCGGGTGTGGGTCAATAGCAAAGGCCGGTGAGTTGAGTGAATGGACGCGCTCCTCGTTGCTTCCAGCGGAGAAGCGAGAAGCGAGAAGTGACACGGAACAATGAATGGGGCTAGAGAGTCCTTACTACACGGCGAGTGACACAGACAGGCAACACGCCGCTGAAATGATCCCTGCCGGCTCATTTCCAACTGTTGGAAACCGACTTGCTCTGAGGACGGGGAGGAAGGGTTAAAAAAAAAACTTTCGGTTTGGGGAAAAAAACAAATCTTTTGGCAAGTCCCCCCCCCCCCCCCCCCCCCCCCCCACTTCTCAGAAGAAAGCGCTTGGACAAAGTTTTTGAAAAGTTTTGGGGGAAAGCGGACACTGTTTTGGGAGTCGCCCACCCTGTGCCCCTCTCCCCGAGGGGGAATTAACACACAAAAGGGGATCTGTAGTTGGCTTCTCTCGGATTGTTCCGGATGACATGGGAAACACTGGAAGTCTGGATGTGCAGACGAATTTGAGTGGTCCAACCATGCCGCTGAAATTGCCAATGCCCGAACACTGCGAGCTGGAGGAAAGGTTTGCCATGGTTTTGGTAAGTGGACTTCTGACTTTTCATCAATGTCCTTTCCTTGTCGAGTGTGTCAGTTAGTGATCAGCCCTGGATTCTGTCCCCCCCAGACCCTCACATTTGACTACACTCTCCCCTCTTTACCCACACTCCAGTACCGGTCACCATTTTCTAGCGAATTAAAGGGAAAGGGACTGGTTATTTATTGTTGCACTTTATTGCAAGGCGATGCGGTGCTGTCAGTGTTTGGGGATCCGCAGCTTCACTGGGACGGAGAGCTTCTTTCCCTCTCCTCTGACACTTTACCTTCAATCACGGAAGGAAGGCAGATGTTGGAAAGGAGAGCTATCCGCTCCCTGTGTGACTTGCTCCCTTCTCCAACTCAACCCCCCCACAACAGAAACAAAACCACCAGCACAGTTTAATCACCGAGGGTCTTGGGGAAACGAGTCTGGGTTGAAATGGAAGCAGCATTTCTCCTTCCACTTGAATATTCTTGCTTTAAACAGTTATTGTCATGGTTAGAAGGAAGGAGGGGGCTTGTTTTGTGTGTGTGTGTGTGGGGGGGGGGGGGGGGGAGGCAACATCAAGTGTAAAGTCTGCATTGTGAGAGAGATATGTGAGTGAGTGAGCTGGTCCCTTGTGAAATAAATCTCGACCCCACACCCTCTCCCCTCGCTGTTGGAAGCGCCCAATACTTCGCAGTCTCTCTGAAAGATCTCCGGATGTGGTTCTGCAGTTCGACACAATCTCAACTCGGTAACAAAGTGGTCTACAGCCAGAGCTGTGCTGGGGGGGTGGGGGGTGGGGGGTGGGGGCAGAACTGAGCGCAATAACAGATGGGAGATGAGTGGGATCAGTGTAGCAGAACGGGTGCAGGTTGTCCGACTCGCCTTGGCTGCCACACCCTGCCACACCGATACCACTCATCTCCCATCTCCCGTCTTCACAACCTTGCAACTGACCATCCACCATCACCAAGTTCTTCAATTCTAAAATGAAAAAAATAGACCGCACATCTGGTAACCTGAAATAAAAACGAAACGCCGGGAAACCTCAGCAGGTCAGGCAGCATCCGTGGAGAGAGAAACCGTGAATGTTTCTGGTCGCGACTCTCTCTGGTCGCGACCTTCTCTCTGGTCGCGACCTTCTCTCTGGTCGCGACCTTCTCTCTGGTCTCTTGTTCCTCCTCGATTTCACCATTGGCACCCGAGACCCTAATCTCTGCAATTCCCTCCTGAGGAATGGGGTTGAATGGCGGAGTCGACTTGATGGGCCGAACGGCCTCATTCTACTCCTATCACACGGTCTCATGGCCTGTGAAGCCCCCGGGACATTTTGCCATGTTGAAGGCATTAGATAAAGTGTAAGTTATTGAGGGAAACACTTGGGGTAACACATGAGTAAGCCCAGCCTTCTGCTTTCGGCTACATGAGCCCAGCAACCTTGCAGGATTTTTAACTGTGAGTATTAAGTAACGCAGACGGGATTGTTCCCCTGGGAGCCAGCATGTACCAGATGGGCCAAATAACCTCTTCTGCGTCTTTCTAACTGAGTGAGAAAAATGCTACCTTGTGAATCTTCAGGATTCTTCCTTCTCCTTACTCCTTCTCTCCCCCCACCCCCCACCCCCACCCCCCCCCCCCCAACCTTGGCACTGTAAGTGAAACAGCAATCATCTATGGGAAGGCCACACTTCATTCAACAACATTCAGGAATCTTTGGCTGATTTCCCCACTCGCCCCCCACCCCCAGCCCCTTACAGTCGAGATCGCAGCTCTGGGGGAGGGAGCCAAGGTCTGGCAGCTATCGTGTGGAGTTTTGAAAGCTAGATAATTACTGGGTCTGTGCAATTGTTTCGGGGCTATTTAACACGCAGATTTAATTTCTCCCATTGAGCAGAAGGCAGGAGTGGGATCTGATTCCGAGTGTGGATCTGTTGCTTTGTATGCTTTCAATGGCCCCACGTTACTCTGTGATGTCAGTGGTTTCATGTTGGGCAGTGGGGCTGCCAGTTGTTTATTTAATACAAACCTGCATTTGTACAGCGCCTTAACCATCCCAAAGTTCTGCCTGCCAGAATCGAGTGCCAAGCCACGGCTAGGAAGCTGGGAGGTAGATTTCAAGAACCATCTGAATGGTGGAGAGGTTTGGGGAGAAAAGCTTGGAGGCTGGAGACCTCAAATGGGGGGGCCTTCTAGCTGGGGGGGGGGGGGAGAAGGAAAGAGTCAGCCTCACATCTTTCTCACTTATTCTGTCACAGACGGAGGCTATTGGGTTTGTGTCACTTCCCAGGGAGGCAATCTTATCAGTCCCATTCCTCCCAGAAGCCCTGCAACCTATTCTCTCTCGCGCACACTCATCAATATCCCTTTAAATCTACTCACTGTCAGCTGAGGTTTGGTAGCACTGATCTCATCATTGCATCAGGAAGTTGTGGTTTACAATCTTCCACCGTGGAAGTCCAGACATCATCCAGACCAACGCTGTATCACAGCACTGTGAATGGACATGTAGACTAAAACTGCACGTCACAGAAGGAATTCACATCCCATGACACCAGAGAAAAGCTGGATCATTCTCCCCAAAGTCCCAGCCAATATTAGTTCCCCGCACAGTTTGGATCACTGAACCATTTTACAGTCACGTTGCTTCCGTGGGAGCTTTCTGTGCCCAAGCAGCACAGTGGCACAGAGCCGTTTCCTCACAGGTCCAGGGACCCAGTTTCAATCTTGACCTTGTGTGCCCTCCATGTGGAGTTTGCCTGTTCTCCCCGTGACCATGTGGGTTTCCTCCCCCAATCAAAAGGAAGTGTAGGGGTGGTTCGTTAATTGCCCCATGTGTGTAGGTGAACAGTGAAATCTAGGGAGACTGATGGGGTCAAGCAAATGAGTAGGGGAATGGTATTGGTCTAAGACCCAATAGCCAACAATGTACGTTCTATGTTGCAAGGAAATATTTAACAAAGGGAGCACAATAGGTGAAGGCAACCATCCTCTGTGGTAGGAACCGCAGATGCTGGTTTAAACCGAAGATAGACACAAAAAGTTGGATCAGGCAGCATCTCTGGGAGCGAAGGAATGGGCGACGTTTCAGGTTGAGACCCTTCTTCAGGTAATCATCCTGTCACACTTCTCCAGATGATGACCTGTAAAAGGCTTGCATTGATTTATTTGAAGAGGTTTGCAAAAGGGTCTGGTTTCCTTGTGTTCAGATAGTGGGTTGCCTTTGTCGAAGACCTTGATGGGGAGGTGTGCAGAGGGAGAATTCACTCAGAGCCTGAGAGAGCACCATCGGAAAAAAGAGGTGTGACAGGCTCCTGCAATTATATTGTGTTCGAGGTTGGTTTGTCTTGGATGCTGCATATTGAAGTGTCCTACATACCTTTACTGTACATGCCTTTCATCCACAGCAGATAATTCATCTGGAATCAAATGAATTATCTGCTGTCCAGCTAAAATGTGCACTTTCTTGAGCCATAGTCAAGTGATCACCTTTTGGATAAACTGTGCATTGAGGCAGTGATCTCATTGCTCTATCAGTTGTGGCTCCATGGGTAATACTCTCATCTCTGAGCAATGCATCTCAGGTCCAACTGCAGAGAATTAGGCACAAAAGTCTCGCGCACACTTTGGTGCAGTGGTGAATTACTGCACCCTGAGATGAGACATTAAACCAAGATCCCACCTGATGTCAAAATCCTTGTTTTTCATTACTGTGAAGAACAGGAGAGTTATTTTATTCTCAATGTGTCAATGAACTGGCTTTTGATAGGTACTTCATTCTAGATCAAGGGTTGCAGGAAAGAACTGCAGATGCTGGTTTAAACCGAAGATAGACCCAAAATGCTGGAGTAATTCAGCGGGACAGGCAGCATCTCTGGATAGAAGGAATGGGTGACGCTTCGGGTCGAGCCCTTCTTCAGTGTCTGAAGAAGAGTCTCGACCAGAAACATCACCCATTCCTTCTCTTCAGAGATGCTGCTGTCCCGCTGAATTACTCCAGCATTTTGTGTCTATCTTCATCTAGATCGAGTTTGATGATCGGTCTGAAGAAGGATCCTGGCCCGAAACGGCACCATGTCTCTGGGGGGGGGTCACTGAGAAAAAAGGGGGACCCGGTTGGTGAGGGGAGGAAGGAGGAGGGGGGGCTGGTGTCAGTAGATAGGACTATTTCGGTGAACTTGTGTAACTTTGTCTGCCAGTCACGGGGTAACATTTGTCTGCTGCGTAGGTGAGGTGTGCTGTATGATTTCACCCAGTTGTACGCAAAACAAAGCATTTCACTGTACCTCAGTACATACACTGCCCTCCATAATGTTTGGGACAAAGACCCATCATTTATTTATTTGTCTCTATACTCCACAATTTGAGATATGTAATAGAAAAAATCACATGGTTAAAGTGCACATTGTCAGATTTTATTAAAGGGTATTTTTATACATTTTGGTTTCACCATGTAGAAATTACACCAGTGTTGATACATAGTTCTCCCATTTCAGGGCACCATAATGTTTGGGACACATGGCTTCACAGGTTTGTAATTGCTCAGGTGTGTTTAATTGCCTCCTTAATGCAGTATAAGAGAGCTCTCAGCACCTAGTCTTTCCTCCAGTCTTTCCATCACCATTGGAAACTTTATTGCTGTTTATCAACATGAGGACCAAAGTTGTACCAATGAAAGTCAAAGAAGCCATTATGAGACTGAGAAACAAGAATAAAACAGTTAGAGGACATCAGACAAACCTTAGGCTTACCAAAATCAACTGTTTGGAACATCATTAAGAAGAAAGAGGAGCATTGGTGAGCTTACTAATCGCAAAGGGACTGGAAGGCCAAGGAAGTCCTCCACATCTGATGACAGAAAGATTCTCTCTATAATAAAGAAAAATCCCCAAACACCTGTCCGACAGATCAGAAACACTCTTCAGGTGTGGATTTGTCAATGACCAATGTCCGCAGAAGACTTCATGAACAGAAATACGGAGGCTACACTGCAAGATGCAAACCACTGGTTAGCTGCAAAAATAGGATGGCCATGTTACAGTTTGCCAAGAAGTACTTAAAAGAGCAACTACAGTTCTGGAAAAAGGTCTTGTGGACAGATGAGACGGAGATTAACTTATATCACACTGTGAAGGCAGGAGGAGAGAAGGAACTGCCCAAGATCCAAAGCATACCACCTCATCCGTGAAACACGGTGGTGGGGGTGTTATGGCCTGGGCATTTATGACTGCTGAAGGTACTGGCTCACTTATCTTCATTGATGATACAACTGCTGATGGTAGTAGCATAATGAATTCTGAAGTGTATAGACACAGCCTATCTGCCTCAAAACTCATTGGCCAGCGGTTCATTCTACAGCAAGACAATGATCCCAAACATACTGCTAAAGCAACAAAGGAGTTTTTCAAAGCTAAAAATGGTCAATTGTTGAGTGGCCAAGTCAATCACCCGAATCTGTACCCAATTGAGCATGCCTTTTATATGTTGAAGAGAAAACTGAAGGGACTAGCCCCCAAAACAAGCATAAGCTAAAGATGTCTGCAATACAGGCCTGGCAGAGCATCACCAGAGAAGACACCCAGCAACTGGGGATGTCCATGAATCGCAGACTTCAAGCAGTCATTGTATGCAAAGGATATGCAACAAAATACTAAACATGACTACTTTCATTTACATGACATTGCTGTGTCCCAAACATTATGGTGCCCTGAAATGGGGGGACTATGTATAAACACTGCTGTAATTTCCACATGGTGAAACCAAAATGTATAAAAATGGCCTTTATTAAAATCTGACAATGTGCACTTTAACCACATGTGATTTTTTAAAATTACAAACCTCAAATTGTGGAGTACAGAGGCAAATAAATAAATGATGAGTCTTTGTCCCAAACATTATGGAGGGCACTGTATAACAATAAAGTATCCCTGAATCATTGGATACTGCCTGACCCACTGAGTTATTCCAGCTTTTCTTGGTGAACCAGCATTTGCAGTTCCTTGTCTCTACTACTTGAAGATTTGTCATTCATTTGAGTGCACAAACATAGCTTTAGAACACAGGGTAAGAGGTTTAGAGGAGATTTGAAGAAGCACTTTTGACCCAGAGGGTGGTTAGAGTCTGTCGCACACTGCCTGAGTGGCTGGTGGAGGCAGTGACTCTCACAATGTTTAACAGGCATCTAGACCTAAATGGATGAGGCAGAGAAGGCCACGGATTACGTGGTGGTAAATAGGATTAGTATATATAGCTACTTGGTGGTCAGCATATAACCAGTGAGGCGAAGGGCGTGATTCTGTGCTGTATCGATCCCATGCTGTCCTGGAAAATGTTCATCTCTCAATGACAGTCAGTAAAAGGCAGGTTGTATTTGTCCATGTCAACCTGCAGAATGTTTTCTGGGTGAACATTTCCTGCCGCATACTCTGCAGCAATTTAAACATATCTCACTGACTGTCAAGCACTTTTGGACCTCTGAAAGAGCGAAAAGAAATCTGTCATTTTAATTACGACTGGCTTAAAAGCCATGGCTTGTCAGAATGTAGTTCTGATGACAAACGCAGGTGTTTCCTATGAGAGAGGGGTGGGTGGTTGGTTTTGTTTGACCTTCCCCCTGGAGGTGAAGGATGCAAGCAGGAATCTGGGAAAGCGAGCAGCTTATTCTCTTGAAGGCTGATATATTTTGGATGCCTAAGATGATTTGAAGGATTGGACAGGGTAGGTCAAGAGGAACCCTTTCCTCTTGAGGGGGTAGATATCCAGAATAAAGATGGCACCACCTGTTATTCACTGTTTTGGGATGAAGTTCTTCTTCACAGTATGGATAGTGGAAATCTGGGAAACTTCCCCCCTTCCCTCATTCTCAATTCCCCAAACTAACAGTTGAGTGAAAATGTGGGTGCTTGTTCGTGGCAACATCTCTGTTCAACAAATGTGTGGTTCAGTTAAAAAATATCTGAACTACAATTTCCTTGCATAAAGATTAAAGAACCAAAGCAGGTTAACGATGCAGTAGGTAGACACAAAATGGTGGAGTAACCCAGCGGGACAGGCAGCATCTCTGGAGAGAAGGAATGGGTGACGTTTTGGGTCGAGACCCTTCTTCCTAAAGATGCAGATCAACTTTGATCTAATCAAATAGTGGAACAGACTTGGAGTGGAGTGATTTCCTTGCTTCCTTAGATTTCAATTCCAGGGTCAGTTTTGTCAGTTTTGTTTGATGTATAAAAGTGGATTTGCTTTTTGAATGGTCATGCCTTCAGGCTCTTGAACACTGCACAACACTAACCACAACCTCAGCAACTATGATCTACTAAGGACGTTGTTTAGTTCCATTTATTATTGTCACGTGTATCGAGATATACTGGAAAATATTTGCTTGCTTGCTCTCCAGTTAACGGAAACATTATACGTGTACACAGTCAAGAGTCCACAGTGGCCAGACAAAGCAGACAAAGGATAATGCCTGCAACAATTAGTGTTAGATATAACATTGAAGTCTGATTAATGATAGTCCAAGGGTCTCCACAACAAGGTAGATGGGAGGTCAGGACCGCTCTCTAGTTGGTGAGAGGACGGTTCAGTTGCCTGATAACAGCCGGGAAGAAAATGCCCCTGAATCTGGAGGTGTGTGTGCGTTTGTTTTCACACTTCTGTACCTCTTGTCCGATGGGAGAGGGGAGAAGAGGGAGTGGCCGGGGTGAGACTGGTCCTTGATGATGCTGCTCGCCTTGCCGAGGCAGCGTGAGGTGCAGTTTTAACAGACTTTGGTTTTGATCTATTATGGTCCGTTCATCTAGTATTGATTATTAATTTGTTGTATCATTGTCTATTTATTTGTGTTGTTATGTTCATTGGTCTATAAAGCTGCTGCAAGTACACATTAATGACCACATTGCTGTTACATATGATAATAAACACTCTTGAACACGACATGTCCCCTACAACTCTCATCAACTTCTACAGATGCACCATAGAAAGCATTTTATCGGGATGTATCACAGCTTGTTTTTTGGGAACAGCTCCATCCAACACCGCAAGAAATTGCAGCGAATTGTGGACGCAGCCCAGACCATCACTACAAACCAACCTCCCTTCCATTGACTCCATCTCACCTCACGCTGGCTCGGCAAGGCCAGCAGCATCATCAAGGACCAGTCTCACCCCGGCCACTCCCTCTTCTCCCCTCTCCCATCAGGCAAGAGGTACAGAAGTGTGAAAACAAACGCACACACACCTCCAGATTCAGGGACAGTTTCTTCCCGGCTGTTATCAGGCAACTGAATCATCCTACCACAACCAGAGAGCAGTGCTGAACTACTATCTACCACATTGGTGACCCTTGGACTATCTCTGATCGGACCTTGTTGGCTTTACCTTGCACTAAACGTTATTCCCCTATCATGTATCTATACACTGTAAATGGATCGATTGTAATCACGTATTGTCTTTCCGCTGACTGGTTAGCTAGCAAGCAACAAAAGCTTTTCACTGTACCTCAGTGCACGTGACATTAAACTCAACTAAACTAAACTCTTGGTGAAGTCCCAGAGAATCCAATGCAATGTACAGATGTTGATGAGATGGAGGCTTTTCTCAAACGTACATTTTGAATTTAACACCTTATTGAGTCATCCAACTCCAGAACAAATCCTGTCCAAAACATATTGAATATTCTAAGTTAACAATGATATATTAGTATTCAGAGAACTATGTATTCAGAACTGCCCCCTCCATCGACTCCTTTAAGTCAAGACTAAAGACTTATCTATACTCCCAAGCCTTTCTGACATCCTCTGAGCGAGGGCTGTATGTATATATGGATGTAGTTTGTTTGTTTATACTATTCTTATAACAAATGTAAAGCACTTTGGCCAACGAGAGTTGTTTTTTAAATGTGCTATATAAATAAATGTGACTTGACTTGACTATGTGGATATTCCAGGATATTCATGCTATATACAGGCCACCTTCATCTTGCTCTGCTGACATGTACTTTTGTTTCAATATTTTCATTCTGGTCACTGAAGGATTCCTTCAATTATTTACGTCCTATTGAAATGTTAGTGTCGCGGATCAATTGATCGATTTGTCACTGAACATTTTAGCTCTGTGGTTGAGTGTTTTAAAGTGATGAAAGGAGGGTGAATGGAGGTGGAAGCGGACAGTTCCTGGTGGTCGAGCTTCTAGAATAAGGGAGCCGAGCTCCCAGATGACATTTAGAATTGGCAGAATGAGCAACATTGTGGTGAAGAGTTTTCAATGTCTGTGGTCTTCACTTCTCAGGTAAGTGGTTGAGACGGAAGCTATTGCCAAATGTCAAGGTTCGGTTTAAAACTGGGTCCTCGGAATGAGCAAGTGTGTATCTCCATTTCTAACTACAGGCCGTTGTATCCATTTCAATCCTGAGGCAGCACACAAGTGGAAACTCCCTCTCAGCATGTGTGGCTGTGTAATGGGGCAGTAATGGGCCTGCTTTCTGATAGGCCATAATCTCCTTACTGGGATTGTATTACTATGTAGTGAAAGTAATTCCATGAGGAGAGGGCGCAGTCCTTGGTCACTGTGTTGTTATTACACTTGAACTCAGTCTTTGGAGCAGCAAGACTTTCCTTCTTGGTTGCATTTGTGGAACAAGAAACAGTTAACATTTCAGTCAAAGCCATGTCAACTCTTCCTCTTTCATTGGCGCTGCTTGATCTGCTGAGTATTTCAAGCATGTTATGCTTTTTAACTTCAGATTTCCCGAATTTGTCTTCTTTTTCATTTGCCACATTCTCAGGTCCTTATAATGAATTCCAGCCTTTTGCTGCCAGCTGATGGGAGAGTAATTTGCTAATCGTTTCCTATGTTGTCACTCCCTCCTTTCATAAATATCGTTGTTACATTTGCCACCTTGGGATTATTGCAGATGATCATCACTAATGCATTTCCCACTTTTCCAACTACACATTTAGAATTCTGGGATGCAAGCCATCAGATATCGGGGATCACCATTTAATAACCCCCTCAATATTTCCAGTACTTTCTCTTGAGGGATATTGATTAAGTTAGTCATAGAGTCTTACAGCATGGAAACAGGCCCTTCAGTCCACTTGTCCACACACACACACACCAACATGTCTACACTAGTCCCACCTGCCCATGTTTGGCCCATATCCTCTAAACTTGTCCATTCCATGTTCCTCACTGTAATTAGATATTGTCTATGTTACATCTATTTGTCTTCACTCAAGACATGATATAAGATACGTTTTATCTCAAGTATACGAGACTTTTCTTTATTTTTCTATAATTATGGAAGATTTTGAATTTTGCTACTTCATTACCATTTTAATATCATTTTTTTTGCTGTTTTTATTATTTTTTGTTAGCTTTTGCTGCTTCTAAAATCCTCATATTTTCTTATCTTGACAACATTGTAAACATCTTCTTCTAATCCTAATAGTATACTTAACCTTCTCAGTTCTCCAGGATGGATCACTTTTGCTATCGAGATTTTATTTCTTAATTCCCAATGAGCGTATATTCCACTGTGAAATGTTTCTCAATGTTTGCCATTATTTATCCACTGGGAAAGCTCCTCCAAATTTAGCTCGTTATGTAATTGGCTTTGTTTGAGATAAGTCGTTTATTTTTAACTAAATTGTATCCCTCGCAAACTGAATTTAAACAATCCCTCATTTTGTTCTCACTGTTCCTAGAGGATCCTTTGCTCTGCAATAGACACAAAAAGCTGGAGTAACTCAGCGGGGCAGGCAGCATCTCTGGAGAGAAGGAATGGGTGACGCTTCGGGTCGAGAACCTTCTTCAGATTTTGTGTCTATCTTCGGTTTAAGCCAGCATCTGCACTTCCTTCCCACACATTTCCTTTGCTATGCAAATACTGATTCATTGCAGACAAGATTTTAAAATAACCTGTTCCTGGTTGCTTCCATCACGTGTTGTTCCAGGGGCCAGTCCCAAATTCATCTGACCTATTCTCCAGACTTGTATTGTCAATTTGCCTTGTTCAGTTCAATGCCTAACACTTATTTGCTTCAAATGTATTTGTGAATGAATTCTCTCTCTAATCGTGTTGCTACAATTAAGGGATGTAAACCATTATGACCAATGCCGGTTGACCCAAGTTGTCTCTTCACTCAAGACCAAACAGTTCCTACTTCCTTTTCATCGCAGACAAGGTCACTTTTAATTAAATCGTTTCCTTCTATCATCAGAGATAACTTTGTCCCTATCCGCCCCCCAATCTTCTTTCCAACCCTCTCCTTACCAATGTCAAGTACCCTGGTTTGTTTAATGACTAGCCTTGGTCACTATGGAGCCACATTCCTGTATCTGCTTCTATCTACGATTGGCAGTAGTTCACATTTCTTGTTTAGAAGGAACCGCAGATGCTGGAAAATCGAAGGTAGACAAAAGTGCTGGAGAAACTCAGCGGGTGCAGCAGCATCTATGGAGCGAAGGAAATAGGCAACGTTTCGGGACGAAACCCTTCTTCAGACATATCTTGTTCACATATCTTGAGCTTCTCAAATTCAAATCTAGTGCCTTCAACATTTTTGCGTTTTATTTTGATGTGACATAGATTCAGAATGTGTCAATGTTCTGCCTTCCTGTCATGCTGCATATTATCACTTTCCTCTAAAGCCTTGTCCTGTTTTTTTTCTGTAATTTTCCCACCTGAACCCATCAAGTATTTTTAGTTGAAAGCCCATCTCCAGCCTAATTCTTTTATTCATCAGCATCCAGTCACAAACTACCTTTAAGTGGAGCTCATCCCAGTGGAATAGTTCCCTCTTTACAGGACTTGTTCCACCGTTCCTTGAATTGAAAACTTTTCCTTTGATCCACTGAACTCTCAACCATGCACCCAGCTGCCTAACCTGTTGAATCTGCCTCCAGTCTTGTTGTAGATTAGAGAGTTGTTCAAGAAGGAACTGCAGATGCTGGAGAATCGAAGGTAGACAAAATTGCTGGAGAAACTCAGCGGGTGAGGCAGCATCTATGGAGCGAAGGAAATGGGCAACGTTTCGGGCCGAGACCCTTCTTCAGACGCAGACCTTGCTGCCGCACCCATTGAGTTTCTCCAGCAATTTTGTCTACCTTGTAGATTAGAGATGCAGCTTGGAAACAGGCCCTTCGGCCCACCGAGTCCATGCTGAACATCAATTACCTGTTCACACTATTTTGTGCTTGCTATCCCCACGTTCCTACTCGCTATGCACTCAGACACTTTACAGAGGCCAATTCACCACAAATCCACAAACCTGTGCCTGCTTTGGGTAGTTTAAGTTTAATTTTGCCCCAAGTTCCTCAAACTCTCTCAGCAGGGTCTTATTCAGCATGCACCCTGTAGGTCCCATGTTACCTGTGTCCACTAGACACTTTTCACACCCCCACCTCCCATTCCAAGTTTGGAGATACAGCGTGGAAACAGGCCCTTCGGCCCACCGAGTCCGTGCCGACCAGCGATCCCCGCACACTGACACTATCCTACACACACTAGGGACAATTTACACTTGTACCAAGACAATTAACCTACAAACCTTGGAGTGTGGGAGGAAACCCACGCAGGTTACGGGGAGAACGTGCAAACTCCGTACAGACAGCGCCCGTAGTCGGGATGGAACCCGGGTCTCTGGCGCTGTGAGGCAGCAACTCCACCGCTGCTCCACTGTGGGCACCATTCTACATCTAAACCATAATACTTCCACATCTTGAGAAGGCATCATTAACCCAGGCATGGGACGTGGGGCTTGAGTACTGGCTGCAGAGAACAGTGTCGATTCACTATCGTATGAGAAAGTTGGCTGATATCTTTCTCCGTCAGAGTTGTGGTTGGACCTTCCAACACATAAGGCACTTTGATGGCTGTGAAGAGGTCTGGGATTTCCTGAGTGTGAATTGAGGCGCAGACCCGTGTCGAGTAGCCTCGGGCCCAGCCGCTGGAGAGCCGCTGGGGATTATCCTTGTTGCTGCCGGGTCCCGAGGGTGGGTCGGGGGGTCGTCTCTCAGGCAGTGGGCAGCGGGCACTGGGAAGGAAGGAGGCAGAGTTTCATATGGAAACGCAGGGCTCTGGAGGCGCCACAAACGGTACCAGCGGCGTCGGAGGCACGAGAGCTGATGTGGTTCATGGGGCTGTGTGAAAGGCTTTGCATTTTGTTCGGCCTGCCCAACAAGAGACTGGAGGAACTCAGCCGCTGCCTGCCTTGTCATGTGTGGACAATGGCTTATCGTTCCAGTCACAGGCTTTTCATCAGCAGCTCCCCGTCAACAGGCACTGAAACTGCCAGGGCGTCCTCGAATCCTGCCTTGCCAGCTTAAAGTCCTCACCTGGTAGACAAAAGTGCTGGAGAAACTCAGCAGGTGCAGCAGCATCTATGGAGCGAAGGAAATAGGCAACGTTTCGGGACGAAACCCGGAAGGGTTTCGTTCCGAAACGTTGGCCTATTTCCTTCGGCCCGAAATGTTGCCTATTTCCTTCGGCCCGAAACGTTGCCTATTTCCTTCGGCCTGAAACGTTGCCTATTTCCTTCGGCCCGAAACGTTGCCTATTTCCTTCGTCCCGAAACGTTGCCTATTTCCTTCGGCCCGAAACGTTGCCTATTTCTTCGTCCCGAAACGTTGCCTATTTCCTTCGGCCCGAAACGTTGCCTATTTCCTTCGCTCCATAGATGCTGCTGCACCCGCTGGGTTTCTCCAGCACTTTTCGATTTTCCAGCATCTGCAGTTCCTTCTTAAACACAAGTCCTCACCCCCGTGGGTGAGCTCCTGCAACTGAGGGCCTGGTGCTTCCTTTCACAAAGTCACGCCAATGGATCATCTGTGGTGTCGGAAGCTGACGGGGTTCTGCATCAGGGCGAGCGGAGCAGGGCGGCCGTTTGTTGCTGCTCGATTGTGCCGACTTCCCAATTAACCTCATCCTGTTCCAAAAAGACCTTTTAAAAAAGACGAAGGTGTTTGTTTGGGACCAGACAGCCGTGTTTCTGTTTGTGGGCAAGACCAGCCAGCAGAGATACGAGGCAGTCACAATTAAACCCAAATAGTCTAGAACACAGAAGCTGTTTGTGGTGATGCCACCATCGTAGATAGTGGTGGGTGGAGAACTGGAGATATGATCAATAAAGTGCAATTTTGAAATAAAACTAAACATTGAGGGATTTGCTGGCGGTGAGATGGCTTAAGATGGCAGAAGGTTTGTGTGTGTGTGTCTCTCTCTCTCTCTCTCTCTCCCCCCCTCTCCCTCTCCATCTTCCTCTCTCTCTCTCTCTCTCTCTCTCCCTATCCCTCTCCCTCTCTCCCTCTTCCTGTATATTTCCCTGTCTCTCCCTGTCTCTCGCCCTCTCCCTGTCTCTCTCTCCCTCCCTCTCTCTCTCTCTCCCTCCCTCTCCACCATCTCCCTCTCTCTCTCTCTCTCTCTCTCTCTCTCTCTCCCCCTCTCCCTCTCCATCTTCCTCTCTCCCTCTCCCTATCCCTCTCCCTCTCCCTCTCTCCCTGTATATTTCCCTCTCTCCCTCTCTCTCGCCCTCTCTCTCCATCTCTCTCCCTCTCTCTCTCCCTCTCCCTGTCTCTCTCTCCCTCTCTCTCCATCTCTCTCCCTCTCTCTCTCTCCCTCTCCGTCTCTCTCTCCCTCTCTCTCTCTCCCTGTCTCTCTCTCCCTCTCTCTCCCTCGCCCTCTCTCTCTCTCCCTCTCTCTCCATCTCTCTCCCTCTCTCTCTCCCTCTCCCTCTCTCTCTCTCCCTGTCTACCTCTCCCTCTCTCTCCGTCTCTTTCCCTCTCTCTCCATCTCTCTCTGTCTCTCTGTCTCTCGGCATGATGTTTTGCAATGGCTGAGTGTTAGTGCAATAATGCTGCTGCCCTCATGTTACAAAGACAACACTAGCTGTTCATAACAACTTTGAGGTGGAAGGGGGGTTGGGGGTGTCAGTTGCTCTATTCAGCTTCAGACCTGACCTGACCCACACAACATTTGCATGGATCTTACCTCCAGATCTCTTCGTGTATTGGCCCATTGAAGGACCATCAGTGTCGGCCTTGAAAGCTTTAACTGACCGCTGCAACCAGTCCCCTCCTTCCCCACCTTCCCCCCAGAAATCCACTGCCTTCTGGGGCAGAGAATTACATTCACATTTCCATGCCGTCATCCATGAAAATGCTGCTTCCAGATTTCCCACTGTATAGGTCTGGCTCCCCTTTGAAGATGGCATCCCCTCTGCTGCATTGTCCAACCAGAAGAAATCGAGCAGAGGCGATTTAACATCATCCCTCAACTTCTCAATTCAAATGGAACAACGCTTATATGATATGCTGTGGACAGCCTGCCAGCTCATGTGATACCTCATGTCATTAAAAACAAAAATAAAATCAGACAATGCCGGGAATGTTGAGCGAAGCATCTGATGGTAACGTCAGAGAGGTTGTGGTCACAAATGGTAGCATCTGAGGAAAGAGAAACACAGTTAACGTCTCGGGTCTGAGAGCCTTTGCAAGGGCAAGAGCCTCTTCAAGGCTGGTATTCCCAAGGAGAAGTTGCGATCTTTTCCCTTTTTGTTGTCCGTGGACTAATTGTCAGTATTTACTGCCTGTCCATATTTGCCACTTGACTGGAAGACTTCAGAGGGGAGTGAAGGGGTGATTGGATGCTTGTACAGATGACTGAGCACCTGAGTGGGGTTTCTCCCTTGGTGGGCAGGTCATGGGCCATCGAGTTTAATTCTTCTTCTTTATGTTGCGGTGTGTTACCACTGTTTGCTGGGCCATTTCAGAAAGCAGTTTAACCATCCTGCTGGGGGCCTGGAGTCAGAGAGATGGGCCAGACTGAGTAAGGAGAGCAGACTTCCTTCCCTGAAGGACGTTAGTGAACCAAGGGGTTTCCATTGCAATCTGACGGATTCATTGCCACCAATTACTGAGATGAATGGGCCTTTTAGTTAATTATATGTTTCCTGAGCAGCAGGAGTGGGAATTTACAAATGACTTTGGCTCAAGAGTCCATGCCACGGATGCTACCCCAGTTTCAAGATCTGTGGTACTGTTCTCTGCCCTATGTTGAGAAGGTGTTTCTATCACTGCAATGCAATTGGCTTTGGGAAATGTTTGCGCAACAAGCAGAATGCTTCGTTGTCATGAATCTTGAAACCACATAAATATCACAACTGTGAGCACGAGTAGATCAGAGACTGGCCATCCGGCAGTGAGGATGGAAAGGTCACACAGTGCTGGAGTAACTCAGCGGGTCAGGCAGCATCTGTGGAGCGAAGGAAATGGGCAACCTTTCGGGCCGAAACCCTGAAGGAAATAGGCAACGTTTCGGGCCGAAACCCGGAAGGGTTTCGGGCCGAAACGTTGCCTATTTCCTTCGCTCCATAGATGCTGCCGGAACATGGATAGGTGACGTTTCACAGAGTGCTGGAGTAACTCAGCGGGTCAGGCAGCATCTGTGGAGAACATGGATAGGTGACGTTTCACAGAGTGCTGGAGTAACTCAGCGGGTCAGGCAGCATCTGTGGAGAACATGGATAGGTAACGTTTCACAGAGTGCTGGAGTAACTCAGCGGGTCAGGCAGCATCTGTGGAGAACATGGATAGGTGACGTTTCACAGAGTGCTGGAGTAACTCAGCGGGTCAGGCAGCATCTGTGGAGAACATGGATAGGTGGCGTTTCTGGTCGGATCTGATGAAGGGTCAGATATCCATGTCACCCTATCCATGTTCTCCAGAGATGTTGAGCACATCCGTGTGCCCTGATCAGGTAAGTTTCTATTCCCAATCTTCCCCCCAAATCATTTTTAGTTCAGTTTATATATAATTCAGAGATACAGCGCAGAAACAGGCCCTTCGGCCCACCGAGTCCATGCCAACCAGCGATCCCCATACACTAACACTATCCTACACACTATGGTCAATTTACAATTTTACCAAGCTAATTAACCTACAAACCTGTACGTCTTTGGAGTGTGGGAGGAAACCGGAGCACCCGGAGAAAACCCACGCAATCACAGGGAGAACGTACAAACTCCATACAGACAGCACCCGTAGTCAGGATCGAACCGGGTCTCTGGCGCTGTGAGGCAGCAACTCTACCGCTGCGCTGTATTACGGGGCTGGAAGTGATGAAAGAGATGTGGAGGAAAAAGCGTGGTAGGATGTGAAAACTGGAGTCATTGGGCGTGCAGGAGGATCTCGTAACAGACCAGGTAGTTGTCCCATCGGTCTTGGCAGCAGTCGGGTGGTGCAGCATAGACTGAGCATGGAACCTGAAATAATCCCATCAGATCTCACTAGAAATCGCCAACAGGTCAGGCAGCATCTGCAGGGAAGGAAACTGTTAATGTTTCAGGTCAATGACCCTTCTCAGAACCAGGAAAGGGCAAGATCGGTGATTGGTTGACCAGCTGCAGAGAAGGAGGGGGAGGGGAGCAAAGTAATGGGAAGCAAACAGCAAAAACAAACTGCTGATCCTGGAGATCAGAATTGTAAACAGGAAAAGCTGGGGATAGTCAGCATTCAGGCCACATTTGTGGAGAGAGAAACAGAAGGTCGATAACTCGTCAAACACGCTTGACATTGTAGAGAATGGGGAGGGATGCAGAGAACAAGGGGCAGGTTTACAATTGGATGTTTGCAATGAATGAACAACACAAGGGGTGGTGATGTGATGTCTGAAGGAAGTTTAAAGAGAATGAGATGAATGTGAGAGAGGAGAGAGGGGAGGAAAATCACTGATACAAAGCACTAGTTGCACTAAATCTGAAATAGCCAGCAGGCCAGGCAGCAGCTATGGAAAGACAAATAAAGGGCACACTGGCGCAGCGGTAGAGTTGCTGCCTCACAGCGGCAGAGAACCAGGTTCAATCCTGACTACAGGGTGCTGTCTGTACGGAGTTTGTACGTTCTCCCGTGACCTGCGTGGGTCCATTGCAATCTGACAGATTCATTGTCACCAATTACTGAGATGAATGGGCCTTTTAGTTAATTATATGTTTCCTGAGCAGCAGGAGTGGGAATTTACAAATGACGTTGGCTCAAGAGTCCATGCCACGGATGCTACCCCAGTTTCAAGATCATGGTACTGTTCTCTCTGGGCGCTCCGGTTTCCTCCCACACTCCAAAGACGTGCGGGTTTGTAGGTTAATTGGCTTCTGTAAATTGTGAATCGTCCTAGTGTGTGTAGGATAGTGTTAGTGTACTGGCCGTTTATGTGGGCTTGTTTCCACGCTGTATCTCCAAAGCCTAAAGAACAATCCAATGCTATCGTTTAAGAAGGAACTGCAGATGCTGGAAACATCGAAGGGGGACAAAAATGCTGGAGAAACTCAGCGGGTGCGGCAGCAACTATGGAGAGAAGGAAACAGGCAACGTTTCGGGTCGAGGCCCTTCTTCAGACTGATGCTGTGGGTTATCAGAATCGGAAGTGAACTTGAACTCGTATCAGTGTTTAAGAAGGGACTGCAGATGCTGGAAAATCGAAGGTAGACAAAAGTGCTGGAGAAACTCAGCGGGTGCAGCAGCATCTATGGAGCGAAGGAAATAGGCAACGTTTCGGGCCGAAACCCTTCAGGGTTTCGGCCCGAAACGTTGCCTATTTCCTTCGGCCAGAAACGTTGCCTATTTCCTTCGGCCAGAAACGTTGCCTATTTCCTTCGGCCCGAAACGTTGCCTATTTCCTTTGGCCAGAAACGTTGCCTATTTCCTTCGGCCCAGAAACGTTGCCTATTTCCTTCGGCCCGAAACGTTGCCTATTTCCTTCGGCCAGAAACGTTGCCTATTTCCTTCGGCCCGAAACGTTGCCTATTTCCTTCGGCCAGAAACGTTGCCTATTTCCTTCTGGGTTTCGACCCGAAACGTTGCCTATTTCCTTCTCCCCATAGATGCTGCTGCACCCGCTGAGTTTCTCCAGCACTTTTGTCTACCTTTGAACTTGTATCAGAACTGGGCGGACAGGAGGGATCACGTGGGAAAAGGCGTGACGGTGAAAGAGAGTGGGAATGATTCGCGGGAATATAAAGAGACATGGATTGGGAGGATTTGTCAATGGAGCAGCAGACTCATGCTCTCAATGAGTTGAACTCTCCGTCGCATCTGGAAGTTGAATCATTGAGGTGCTGTGTTCTCGAGCATGCATTGGACTTTCATTGGGGCTTGGCATAAACTGCTGTCCATGCCGTCAAGGTCCAGATAATCTGTGTAGCAAAACGGACCTGAGCTCATCCACAGGCGTGTAAACTGACACCAAGTCCTGTATTTTGCAAATGACTGAACCAGGGCTTTTCCTCTTTTCTTTGAGAAGTCCAAAATAGTTTTGTCGATCTTTAATAGATTTGTTCATGATTCCTGCCCTTTGTGTGGTGGGGGGGAAATGCACAGGAAGCCTGCACTTAGGAGAGAGCTGATACGTATGAAATATTTCTTGAAACTGTATTTTGATTGAAATCTCTAACCTCATCCTCTTCAGGGGTTTGGGGATGACAGCAGCAGGGACCACAGGAAATCTTGTCGGTCTCCAGGAGCAGCAGTCCAGGGCACGAGGCATTTAATTTGGTCATCATCTGAGCCACATCCACTGGCGACAAACCTCCAGGCCCATGAATTGAAATTTGACAACTGCTTTGTATGGTCACGGGGCCACTTCTTTCTCCTGTGTAGTCCAACAACAACTGTGTAGCTCAGTGTGCCAAAAGTCGACGTCTTCACCCTTGAGGCAGCCGCCCCTCCCCCCTGACCCCACTCTGATCCCTATCACTGGCTGACGGGCCAGGAGAGGCCAATCCCCGGCATCATTGGTAACGTCTGGGTGTCGGAGGTTACGGGGAGAAGGGGGGAGAGATAGATCAGCCATGATTGAATGGCGGGGTAGACTCGATGGGCTGAATGGCCTAATTCTGCTCCTATCATTTATGATCTGATGAATATTGTATGAAGGAACCGCAGATGCTGGTTTAAACTGAAGATAGACACAAAAAGCTGGAGTAACTCAGCGGGACAGGCAGCATCTCTGGAGAAAAATAATAGGTGATGTTTTGGGTCGAGGCCCGTCTTCAGACTGAAGAAGGGTCTTGACCCGAAACGTCACCCATTCCTTCTCTCCAGAGATGCTGCCTGTCCCACTGAGTTACTCCAGCGTTGTGTCTATCTCCAATTGGTTTGGCCACCTGAACCTTGTCAGCTACTCCCTATAAAACCCAGGTATTCTAATCAGAGGGGAGATGGTGAGGGAAGAAGCAGACTGAGCATGAAAGAAGCAGAAGAGATTTTAAAAAAGGAGGAAAGGAGAGAGTAAAAGGGAGAGAGAATGGGGGCACCTCCCTGCTAGCTATGGTCCACTGTCGCAGGTTGGAGGAAGACTGAGCCTCTGGGACAAACCCAGACCACCAGCGTCATCGTGTGGTCAAGACTGAGCTGCCAGGACCAAGCCCCAGACAGCCAGCGCCTCCACTGAGGTTAAGACTGAGTGGCCAGGGCAACCCTGGATAATCCAGAGACTGCAAGCCCCAAAGACTGAGCCGCCAGGATAAGCCTGAGACCGCCAGCGCCTCCTCTTGAGGTGAGGGTGAACTGCAGGGAGCAGCCTGAGATCACCACACTTCCTCCTTCAAGACCAGGACTGAGCTGCCGGGACAAGCCCAAGATCGCCAGCTCCTCACCACACATGCACCGTGACGGTGAGGGACAGCGCCCCCATGTGGCCCTGGACTTTCTTACCGCTGCATCACGTGAGTCCACCCGACTGTGAGTGTGGGGGTGGGGCACTGCGCAACCCAGCGTTGTCCTCGACGCCACAACCTGTATGGGAACTGATAAGTCCGATTGATGGTCTAAGCAACTGGGAGTTTTGGGACTGAACCTGATGAAAGAGTGTGGTGAGCGGTGCGTTCTGTGTGGTGATGTTCACTTTGTTTTTCCCAACACCACCAACCTTCACCTGAAATTACCAAAGATGTTTTCTCATGTATAATTTTAAAACCCATTCTGACCCATTCAAGCCTGCATTTTTGCCATGCTTAACCCAAACCTGCCATCTGACTGGGTCCACTCGAAGCAGCTCTCTCCTGTGCCACCATGCCCTTACCCACTGTGGTTTTGTCCATGGCTTGAAATGGAAGAACGGCTTTTTTTAAAAACATATGGAGGTTGCCTTGGTAGACAAAAATGCTGGAGTAACTCAGCGGGTGAGGCAGCATCTATGGAGCGAAGGAATCGGCGACGTTTCGGGTCGAGACCCTTCTTCAGACTGGTTTCAGGGGGGGGAAGTAGAAAGGAAGAGGCGGAGACAGTGGGCTGTGGGAGAGCTGGGAAGGGGAGGGGAAGGAGGGAGAAAGCAGGGACTACCTGAAATTGGAGAAGTCACGCGGATTGGTCAATGCCTGGCACAAGGGTGCCAGTCGTGCCACCCACTTCCACTTGAAGGTTGTGGCTTGGGCTCTGCTCCAGGCTTGAGCCTCCTGCCCTGAGCAGGCACCCGCGCTGCCCACCCACCCAGTGAAAGGCCTGTCTGACGACGTTCATGGACAAGCCATTGTTGTGGTTGACGTCGCTGAGCTGCAATGTTCTGCATTGGTGCCTACGCTGCCTTTCCCCTGCTGGAAACTGCTCAGTTGCAGCTCTTGTTTCCAGCACAACCCGTTCTGCATCCCCCCCTCCCCCCCCCCCCCCCACTGTGTGTGGAAACACTCCCAACCCAACTGACATTTGGAGTTTCGACGAGAGCTCCCCAAAGTATCACAAGAGCATTAGCTCAGCAGGCATTTGCTTGACATTTGGTCAAATAGCTTTCCGCCTTACTTTGTGCTGCTCTTTCCCACCTCCGCATTGAACTTTCCCTCGAGAGGGTGACCAAGTTGTCCCAGTCAGTTCTGACAACAGACAAGTAATTTTTCTCATAAACTTATTTCACATCCAGCCCCCGTATTTTCACCGCCCCCTACACTTATCTCCATCAGCTGCCTGTCACATTACATTTCTGAGTAATATGCAGATATGCAGCCTCTTGCTCCCTTTGTGGGTTTCTCAGATGTTCTGACAAGACAGAAGGAGGCCATTCAGTCTATCACATCTATGCTGGCTCTTAGAGCAATATCACATTGTTGACATGACCAATAACACCCTGAGATTCATCTAACACCCAGCTAGGGGCGATTAACACACTGACCACTGTTCCAGGTGTGGACTCCTCTACATCGGCGAGACCAAGCGCAGGCTCGGCGATCGTTTCGCTAAACACCTCCGCTCAGTCTGCCTAAACCCACCTGATCTCCCGGTTGCTAAACACTTCAACTCCCCCTCCCATTCCCACACTGACCTTTCTGTCCTGGGGCCTCCTCCATTGTCAGAGTGAGTCCCAGCGCAAATTGGAGGAACAGCACCTCATATTTCACTTGGGCAGCTTACACCCCAGCGGTATGAACATTGACTTCTGTAACTTCAAGTAGCCCTTGCTTTCCCTCTCTCTCCATCCCTCCCTCTTCCCAGTTCTCCCACCAGTCTGACTGTCCCCCTGATTAAATGCTATCTCCGTTTGCTTCGTTGTTACCTTCCAGCTAACTGTGATCTATTCTACATTTTCCTTGAACCACATCTCCTTTGATCTCCTGTTTTCACACTTTACCCTTCCTTACCTCTGTGTCTCCCTCTCCCCTGACTCTCAGTGTGAAGAAGGGTCTCGACCCGAAACGTCACCCATTCCTTCTCTCCAGAGATGCGGCCTATCTCCACTGACCCACTTGTCGTTGGGATGTGGGAGGAAAAGAGAGCATCTGAGGGAAACCCACACGGTCACAGGGAGAACGTGCAGACTCTACACAGACAGCAGCTGGAGGTCAAGACTGAATCTGGGTCGCTGGAGTTGTGTAAGGCAGCAGATGTCTCTTTTGATGTCCCTCACTTGGTGTAGTTAAAGGTGTAGCCATGGGCCCCTGCTATGCCTACCTTTCTGTTGGTTACATCCAACAGTCCTTGCTCCAAATGCAAAATGGCAACATCTCCTGACTATCTCCTCGACATCGACGACTGCATCAGGGCTGCCTCCTGCACCCATGCAGAAATCATTGATTTCATTAACTTCACCACTAACTTCCACCCTGCCTTCAAATTCACCTGGACTATGTCTGACACCTCTCTCCTCTTTCTTGATCTTTCTGTCTCCATCCACTATCTAAATGGCGTCAAGTTGGGAAAAGGGGACGTACAATGGGATCTGGGGGTCCTTGTTCATCAGTCTATGAAAGTAAGCATGCAGGTACAACAGGCAGTGAAGAAAACCAATGGCATGTTGGCCTTTATAACAAGATGAATCGAATTTTGGAGCAAAGAGGTCCTTCTGCAGTTGTACAGAGCCCTAGTGAGACCACACCTGGAGTATTGTGTACAGTTTTGGTCCCCTAATTTGAGGAAGGACATTCTTGCTATTGAGGGAGTGCAGCGTAGGTTTACAAGGTTAATTCCCGGGATGGCGGGACTGTCATATGCTGAGAGAATGGAGCAGCTGGGCTTGTACACTCTGGAGTTTAGAAGGATGAGAGGGTATCTCATTGAAACATGTAAGATTGTTAAGGGTTTGGACACACTAGAGGCTGTGAGAGAACCCTTGGATGAGACCAGGAAGCAAGGTCCCGTCAGGAGTCTAGAGGTCGTGATGGTTACGATGTAAATGCAAGTCTGACTTTCTGAAGGAAATATCTTTTTCCGTAACTTGGCTGATTCCGCGAGGCAACTCTTGTCACTGCATCCACCTGCGCCCAGTGCCCGCTGGGCAGTAAGGTGTGGGGTGGGGGAGAGGCGATTTGTCAGGGTGGGCTTGGCTTCAGCCTGTAGTGGAGTTTGCCGAGCAGATGAGTGGCGATGCAAGCAGGACCTGTCGTGGGGCAGGAAGTGGGTTGCAAGTGCATGCAGCGAGACAGGTGAGACGAGCAGTAAGAGGAAGCCGCGACTGCAGCGTGACCCAGATAGCAGAGGAGTGAAGGTGCACACGTTGCACTCAGGCTGAGGTGCTGCTGCTGTGTACTGGTGAAAGGAGGAGAGCAAGTGGTGGAGTGACTGAGATGAGTCTGCAGGAAGCTGGGCAGGAGGAGTGCCCAGATTCTCACTTGGAGAGGGCGGAGTAGACTTGATGGGCCGAATGGCCCAATACTGCTCCTACAACTTATGAACATGAACTAATGAAGATGTTGGTGTGACCCATGCATCAGCTGGTGGGGTGAGAGGGATGCAGCTCATTTTTCCTGCTGGTGTAAGTGGTTTCACCAACTTGCCCATTGCCATCATACTGAATGAGGCGAGTTCATCAGTTCAAGCACCACATTAAGGCCCATCATGTCTACTCCACCATTCAACCATGGCTGATCTACCTCTCCCTCCCAACCCCATTCTCCTGCCTTCTCTCCATAACCCTGACACCCGTACTAATCAACAATCTGTCAATCTCTGCGTTAAAAATATCCACTGACTTGGCCTCCACAGCCGTCTGTGGCAAAGAATTCCACAGATTCACCACCCTCTGACAAAAGAAATTCCTCCTCATCTCCTTTCTAAAGGAACGTCCTTTAATTCTGAGGCTGTGACCTCTGGTCCTAGACTCTCCCACCAGTGGAAACATCCTCTCCACACCCACTCCACCCAGGCCTTTCACTATTCGCAATCCGCATGCAAAGACCACGTGGCTAGAGGGGCAGTTGGCCAACTTCTGCTTGAAATTCACATGTTTCTCTTGCGATTCAGCAGGTATCTCCTGCTGTGCAACCCCTTGCCCATTCACTTTGCTTCTGGTGAGACCTGTGACTTTAGCCAGGCTAATTGGCTCAGAAGGGCATGACAGCAGGGCAGGGCTGTCTCATCAGCCTATACCCACCCAACCTGGTGTCGAGATAGAGCATGGAAACAGGCCCTTTGGCCCACCGAGTCCACGCCGACCACGTTCTGTGTTATCCCGCTGCCTACATATTGGGGGCAGTTTTACAGAGGGCCAATTAACGCAGAAACCTGCACGTCTTTAGGATGTGGGAGGGATCCGGAGCAACCGGGGGTAACCCACGCAGTCAGAGGGAGAACGTGCAAACTCCACACAAACAGACAGCACCCATAGTCGGGATGGAACCCGGGTCTCTGGCGCATGCGGGTGTTTCAGCACAGGTCAGCGCAGGAGCGAGAGTGGCCCCAATGTGAGCGTGCTGTCCCTTTGCCTCTGCGCCCACCTCTCAATAATTCAATGACGTCACATGTCCCCTCGGCAGTACACAAGTGTCGCCACGTTTTGCCACCGACAAAGTGACAGACGTTGACCGAACATCCCAGTTGGCGTACGTGACAGCGGTCCCCCTTCAACCAGCCCCCCCCCCCCCCCCCCACATCGTTCTCGACGGCCACGGGCCCGTTGTAACTCACAGTAACTCAGCTATTGGAAAAGCATTAAAAAAACGTATCCTCTCTGGTGCCTTCACAATGAACTTAAATCAGTAGGTTGGTGACACTTTATGTCTTTCCTTGTGAGCTGTCTGTTGTGTGATCAACGTGGGTTCTGGTGACATGCAAGTGAGGATGATAATACCAGCAAGATAGTGAGGGGCAGTTGTAGACCACTAGGCCCACTGCATTCATCATGGCCGCCCGTCTACCACAGTGCCATTTCCCTGCACTGTTAATCCACATCCTGAAATACAATCAATATTCAGAAGTCTATTGGCCTCTTGTTTTGAATAAATTCAGATATGGAGACCCCACCGCGCTCCATGTAGAGAATCGCAAAGATTTCTACCCTTTCAGTGAAGAAAGGTTTCCTCATCACAGTCTGAAGCGGCCTGCCCTTCATTCCGAGACAGGCTACTGTTGCCATTAGACACCTCTTGCCTAGCTGAGACTGTTCTTGCGTTTGTGTTGGCATTCAACATGTGATTCAATACAATCTTTCACTCTACGGGAGGCAGACTTGATCAGGGCATGTGTACAGTTCACGAGTTGCGGGCCAGTAGCATTCTATGAAAGAGGCACTGTGTTTGCTCGTCCGGGAGACTTCACTCATCTTGCTTGGGATTCTTCTGCACTCTGGTTCTGTGAGAATTGGATCACCAGACAAGTTCAGTTATTGTTAAGTTGACTGCCTTGTATTACAGAGCTAGTGCCAAAGGGGAGTTAGTTTCTGAATTGACACAGTTTGCCAGCACCCTGCACAAGCCATAACCCATACTTGACACAATTAGCTATTAATGCAAAAGCTTTGAAGTGCCGGTTGGCCAATTGGCTGGTGGTGGCGGAACATCAGGGAAAGAGGGAGGGAGACGGGAGAAGAGGAACAGGAACACTGGGGGGGGGGGGGGGGGGAGGGAGGGGTCGGGGAGTAGATTTGAAGGTTTGAGGCCCGAGAGAAGGGAGACAGAGCATTGGGTGGGTGAACCCGGGGTGATGCCTCCAGCGCCTTCAAGGTCAGCTGCAGGAGGCGCTCCCGGGACACAAAGATGGGCAGGCGAGGAGAGGGACATCGGTTCACAGGAACTGCTCCAGTACATCGAGCATGCGGACTTTGAATGATGGCGGTGCCCGCATGTGTAATATATGCATGAAGAATTTCAGTGTGCAGTTGCCCATGTGACTAATAAATAAATCACCGTTGAACCATTGAGAGGAAGATGTGCATTTGGGCATTGGGAAAAGGAGATGGCACGTCATGGGGGGAGGAGAGGGGAAGAATATGCAGTCCTTAATCTAGAGGGGGCCAGTGGAAAGCCATTGCTGCCTCATGGTACTACAGCAGATGCCCGACAACTTGCCTGGAGTTGACATTTTGCAAGGATGGTTTGCCAGGTGCTCGTTGCTATCTGGCCTGGGGTTTGCACTTGTTGAGGCGCGTGTCGAGTGCCAATCATTGCAGCCAGGACGCCTTGCCTCTTATCATTAACCCAGTGATGCACTTTAAAAATCACCGGTATTGCAACAGTACAATTATCTCATGGCGAACACTGTGCCTGCAGACACAACAAGCTGGTGGAACTCAGCGGGACGGGCAGCATCTCTGGAGAGACCCTTCAAGGTCTCGACCCGAAACATCACCCATTTCTTCTCTCCAGAGATGCTGCCTGTTCCGCTGAGTTACTCCACCATTTTGTGTCCATCTTCGGTTTAAACCAGAAACTGCAGTTACATAGATACACAGATACACAGGCAATAGGTGCAGGAGGAGGCCATTTGGCTCTTCAAGCCAGCACCGCCATTCAATGTGATCATGGCTAATCATCCCCAATCAGTACCCCGTGCCTGCCTTCTCCCCATATCACTTGATTCCGCTAGCCCTAAGAGCTCTATCTAACTCTCTTTTGAATGCATCCAGTGAATTGGCCTCCACTGCCTTCTGTGGCAGAGAATTCCACATATTCACAACTCTCTGGGTGAAAAAGTGTTTCCTCATTTCAGTTCTAAATGGCCGACCCCTTATTCTTAAACTGTGGCCGCTGGTTCTGGACTCCCCCAACATCGGAAACATTTTTCCTGCGGAACCTACCTCATTTTTTAAAGGAGAGGAGAATGATTGTTGATAAGGGTGAGGGGCTTTGGTTTACCCCTGTGGAAAATCTCCGTCACCTATGGAAACTTCGGTCATTTCTATCATTACATTGTGTGTAGATGAGGTAATGGAGCATTCGGGTCAGTTTCGTGTGGAGAGTTGGAAAAAATAAAAGGGTAAAAGGGGTATAATGAAAGCATTCTTAGTAGTCAGGGACAACATCTCCCTGGGGCTTTGCACTGTCAGGGCAAAGAACCAATCTGCAAAGTAGACTGTATAAGGCAGGGAATGGTGCTTCAAGACATGGCCTAAACCTGTGGAGAGTTTTGATGTGACAGTTTCCTTTTGTAGACTATTCTCTGGCCTTTTTTTTTCAGTTTAGTTTAGTTTAGAGCTACAGCGTGGAAACAGGCCCTTCAACCCACCAAGTCCACGCCAACCAGCGACCCCCGCACACGAACACTATCCTGCACACACTAGGGACAATTTACACTTACACCAAGCCAATTAAACGACAGACCTGCACGTCTTTGGAGTGTGGGAGGAAACCGGAGCACCCGGAGAAAACCCACGCGGGTCACGGGGAGAACGCACAAACTCCTCTTGTTCTTTTTTTTCCCTTTAAAAAATAAAAAAAAAGTCCGGGTAGCCAAAAATAGGCTTGTATTCTCTTGAGTCAAAGAGAAACTCGTATTTGTATAACACCTTAACTGTTCCTTTCACGTTCCCCAATGAGGCTGAGGCTCAATCAAGTAATGTTGGCAGAGAGCAAATTATGGATATCAATCTCCCACAAGCCATGACATGATAATGACCATATCATAAGTTGCACACCATTTTTTAGGCCAGGACACTCTTGGAACTAGAAAGGAACAGCACAGGAATGGGCCCTTCGGCCCACAGTATCTGTGCCGAACACGTTGCCAAGTTAAACTGATCTCATCTGCCTGTAGATGATCCATATCTCTCTATTACTGCACTTCCATCCTATCTAAAAGCCTCTTAAACGCCACTATCGTGTCTGCCTCCACCACCATCCTTGGCAGTGTGTTCCAGGCACCCACCACCCTCTGTGTAAATTACACTTCTAACTCTCGCCTTATAGCTGCGCCCTCTAGTGCTGGACATTTCAACCCTCTCTTGAAGTGCTGACATGGAACGTCCTGGATCCACCTGAGAAAGCTGGGAAGAGTGTCCTTCCATCCCATGGGAAAGACATCTCCAGCAGGACAGCAGGAGTGTGTGTGTTGAACTCTCTGGAGTGCAACTCAATCCCAGAACCTTTTGATTCGGGTGAGAACGCCAGAGTCATGGCCGATTTACTGTCAGATCATTTAATGGAGTAGTTGTTAAATGATATACAGCAACAAGTCATCTTGCAAACATAGATCAGAGTACGGTCATACGTGATAAGGAGCAGAATTAGGCCATTCGGCCCATCAAGTCTACTCCGCCATTTAATCATGGCTGATCTATCTCTCCCTCCTAACCCCATTCTCCTGCCTTCTCCCCATAACCCCTGACACCCGTACTGATCAACAATCTATCTCTCTCTGCCATAAAAATATCCATTGACTTGGCCTCCCCAGCCTTCTGTGGCAATGAAGTTCCTCCTCATCTCCTTCTTAAAGGAACATCCTTGATTTCTGAGGCTCTGATCTCTGGTCCTAGACTCTCCCACTAGTGGAAACATCCTCTCCACATCCACTCTATCCAGGCCTTTCACTATTCGTTAAGTTTCAATGAGTTTGCCCCGCATCCTTCTAAACTCCAGCGAGTACAGGCCCAGTGCCGACAAACGCTCATCATATGTCAGGGATTCACCACCAGTAAGGAGTGATATCTTTAGCCGTGGGTTGTTGTGAAATGGAATGGAAGCAGATTCGTCGGTAACTTTAACATGGGGCTTGCAGCAGAAGATTATTATACGTGCAGAACTGGACAAATTGCAAAGTCTTTTAATGGGCCGATTGGCCTCCTCCTGTGCTGCAGGCTTTTGTGAGGTTATTATTGAAGAAGGGGCTCGACCCGATACATCACCCATTCCTTTTCTTCAGACATGCTGCCTGACCCACTGAGTTACCTCAGCATTTTGTGTCTATCTTTGGTTTAAACCAGCATCTAGTTCCTTCTTACATATAGTTTGTTATTGGCATGTGTAGGGAGGTAGAGTGAAAAGCTTTTTAATTGGTTAGCTTAATTAGACAGCCCACCAACCTGGATTCTATGTGGGTTAAACAGAAAACAGACTACTATTTATTTTGTTGCGATATTGTTAAAAAGATGCCTTCCAACTCCAAGCCTGGCCTTCACTTCTTCCTCCCGGGTGACCAGTGCTGCTGATTGAAGATTCTTACCTAAGAACATTTCCAACTTACTGAACTTATGTTGAGTTTTTGCTTGGCTTCATGGGAGCAAAATTGTTCTCACGTTACATACACTCTTCATCACTATGGGTGTGGTTTCGACACAACAAGGAGCCTATCAAAGCTTTCTAATGTGTTTGAACAGATAATGCCCGGTGGGTCTGGCAGCATCTGCGGAGAGGAAAAGAGTCAACGTTTCCGAGTTAACGGGCAGTCACGGTGGCGCGTACAGCGGTAGAGTTGCTGCCTTACAGTGAATGCAGCGCCAGAGACCCGGGTTCCATCCCGACTACTGGTGCTGTCTGTACGGAGTTTGTACCTTCTCCCCGTGACCTGCGTGGGTTTTCTCCGAGATCTTCGGTTTCCTCCCACATTCCAAAGACGTACAGGTTTGTAGGTTAATTGGCTTGGTGTAAATGTAAAAACTGTCCCTAGTGGGTGTTGGATGGTGTTAATGTGCGGGGATCGCTGGTCGGCGCGGACCCGGTGGGCCGAGGGTCCTGTTTCCGTGCTGCATCTTTAAACTAAACTAAAACAGATCACTGTCCATCAGAACTGAGATGTTAACTGTTTCTCACTTCACCAATGTTGCCTGATCTGCTGAGTGTTGCCAAAGTGGGCAGTTGTTTGTTTTTCACTTATGTGAGTGATTAGTTTAGTTTAGATTGGCTTAGATGGCTGGCCGGCGCGGACTGGGTGGGCCGAAACAGGCCCTTTGGCCCACCGAGTCCACACGGACCAGTGATCCACTGCACACAAACACTATCCCACACACACTGGGGACAATTGACGATTTTACAGAAGCCAATTAACTTACAAACCCACACGTCTTTGGAGTGTGGGAGGAAACCGGAGCACCCGGAGAAAACCCAGGCAGGTTATGTGGAGAACGTACAAACTCCGTACAGACAGCACCCATAGTCGTGATGGAACCCGGGTCTCTGGTGCTGTGAGACAGCAACTTTACCGCTGCCCCACCGTGACGCCTGATGTGCCTACTCTTTCTGTCCTCTGGGTTGGTCAGCCTCTGAACAGAGAAAGACATCTCTATATGCAAGGTACACAAAAATGCTGGAGAAACTCAGCGGGTGCAGCAGCATCTATGGAGCGAAGGAAATAGGTAACGTTTCGGGCCGAAACCCTTCTTCAGACTGATAGGGGGTGGGGAGAAGAAAGGAAAAAAGGAAAAGGCGGAGGAGGAGCCCGAGGGCTAGGGGAGGGGAGGAGACAACCAGATGGCTGATGAAGGGGAGGGGACAGCAAGGGCTAGCAGAATTGGGAGAATTCAACGTTCAGGCCCCCAGGATGTAGACTGCCCAAGCGGAATATGAGGTGCATTTCCTCCAATTTACGGTGTTGCTCGCTGTGGCCAATGCAATGCAATATTTGTTGTCAACAATTTTTCGCCCGTGCATTTGTGATTAATTATGCAGATGAGCTGCCAAGCACGGTGAAAACAATGGCCGCGCCCAAAATACAGAGCATGCTCACAACAAAATAGACGGATAAAAGAAATACAAAGTTCTTAAAAGGAAATGTGCTTGCATAGCCAAATAATACATAATCTGAAAATGCATCTGTTCTTGTTCTAACAAAAGCAAATAATGACTGTAGACCGACCGAAGCATCGGGTTTTCTGGAGGTGGGATGTTCACTTCTGGGGCAAGAGTTGAACTCTTGTTTGAATGTTTTTGATATGATGCTACTTGCTCGCATACTGACTGCAGGGAGTTGCCTTGCCACCAGCGCAGCTGCTGTTCGGTGACATTGGAGCCCTGCAGTTGGCATCAGTGGGCAGTGCGGGACCCGCCAGCCCGTCCTGTGTGGTAGGGGTGGGCAGCGTGTGGGCCCAAGTCGGTGGGAGTTCCCGGCCCTTGGAAAATGGCTGTGTTTCTTCCACGATGTCCTTCTCCAAGCTATTGTGCTGCGTGATTTACAGCAGCCTCTGCAGCTTTCTGGCTGCCTGCACGGAGGAAGTGGGTTTGGCATTTTTTCGTTTTGTTCAAAATAGATTCCAATTTGAATTGGATGCTTATCAGCCAATTCAGTAAAAGTGCTGTGTGTGTTAAATTCAGTTTGGATGCTCGGAAAGGAGCTTGCATTTGAAACGGGGCACTTCAGAAGCCAACCATCTGGAAGGCGACACAGTGGAACGGTTCAGCCAACTATTTGTATCAAGAATGAAGACCTTTGAAGTTGCCTTGCAGTATGTAGCAGGCACCTCTACACTCAACCTCCCTGCTTCTGCTCTTGGCCCCAACCTTGTATCAAGGTCATGGTGACATTAAAGATAGACACACAACGCTGGAGTAACTCAGCGGGACAGGCAACATCTCTGGAGAGAAGGAATGGGTGACGTTTCGGGTCGAGACCGTTCCTCAGATACTACGTGGCCCGTTCGATCTAGTGCGTGAGCTCTCTGCATAGGATACAGCACTGAGCTACAAGAGCAGGCTAGAGACTGGGTATCTTGTGGCAACTGACCTGATGCCCCAATGCCTTTCCACTTGACTTGGGGCACAAGTCCACTGTGATGGGACCCTCCACGTGCAGCAAAACAACAGAGCTGTGCGAGGTGGTCACAGCCAGTGGCTCACCTTTCGTGGCAAATCATCCATTTCAAGGCAAAGGATGTGTTCAGCCATGATGGGAAGCGATGGGGCTTCTCTGGTGCTGTCACTGCACCAGGCAGCCTTGGGCAATAACACTATCTTAGTGGAAGGATACTTGCAAGAACTGAGTCCATAATGCCGGATAACCTTGATAACTTGTAGTAGTTTAGTTTAGTTTAGAGATACAGCATGGAAACAGGCCCTTCGGCCCATTGCGTCCGTGCCGAACAGCGACCTCCGCACACTAACACTATTCTACACACTAGGGACAATTTACTATTTTACCGAAGCCAATTAACCTACAAACCTGCACGTCTTTGGTGTGTGGGAGGAAACCAGAGATCCTGGAGAAAACCCACGCAGGTCACGGGGAGAAGGTACAAACTCCGTACAGACAGCACCCGTAGAGGCAGGATCAGGATCTGTGAGGCAGCAACTCTACTGCTGTGCCACCATGCTGTCCTAAAACCCAGACACGGCTGTCAGTTGAGAGTAACTGCCTTCAATAAAGAATGTTCTGATTCTGCTTTGATCCCCTAAACTTGCAGCAACATAAAGAAACCCTCAGGTGTTACACGTCTTTGAATGCAAATTCTGCTTTGTCACTCCATGCAGGAAACGAGCTGTTGGTGTTATGAGCCCAACATTGAGAGCCGGCTTTACTGTTGACAACGTTGAAGACCCCTCATGTTACATAAGGCTCAAACATCATCAGTTACCATTATCCCAAACCGCCCTGGCACCGTGATGTACATTCCTGGTCAACTCAGCTGCTCATATGTGTAGGAAGGAACTGCAGATGCTGGCTTACTCCAAAGATAGACACAAAATGCTGGAGTCTTGGGCCTGTCCCACGTAGGTGATTTTTTAGGCAACTACAGGCGACTATTTGTCGCCACATGTCTCCGTGGTTGCCGGGAGTCGTCTCCTCAGTCGCGCAAAACATCGTAGCGTCTTTCTACTCACCGCTAAATTTTCAACATGTTGAATAATTTTCGCCGACAGTGGGTTTGACGCCAATGAGCGTAGCTTGACCTCTCCTGACGTCGGTGCTGTGGTAGGTTGTCACCAGGATTACGTAGGTTGTCACCGGTTTTTCGGCAACCTGCTACGACTATCAGTCGCCGGCAGTTGCCTAAAAAATCGCCAAGTGGGACAGGCCCATAACTCAATGGATCAGGCAGCATCTCTGGAGAAAAGGAATAGGCAATGTTTCGGGTTAGGGTCTGAAGAAGGGTCTCGATCCAAAACGTCACCTATCCATGTTCTCGAGAAATGCTTCCTCACCCGCTCAGTTACTCCAGCATTTTATGTCTATCTTCAGCTGCTCATATAATGGCCACACCTGACGAACAACCAAGAGGCCTGCCATACAGACCCCGGGGAATCAAATACAAATCTCATGATCCTAGGTAATGAGTGATTCCATTCCTAAACCAAGGTGGCCTGAAGCAAGCAAGCCATCCAGTTCTTCCAGGCTGACTCAGGATGGGCAGTAGATGCCCGCCTTGCCAATATGTGTCCAGCGACATCCTTTGAAACAAAGTTCAGTCCTTCTCTAAGACTGCGTGCTGCTGTCTTTGAAACATAGGCTGCTGCTTCCGACTCGTCAGGTATGGTTAGCCTCGCCTGTGAAGTACAAGCTATCCAAACTGTACGGACTTTGATATCGGCCACACTTACATCAACGCCATCAATGGCGACCTATCTGATGGGCGGTCAAGACGTCAGGATTCTGGCCCTTGCTCTTCCTGTGCAGGGAGGAACTGCAGATGCTAGTTTAAACCGAAGATAGACACAGAATGCTGGAGTAACTCAGCGGGACAGGCAGCATCTCTGGAGAGAAGGAATGGGTGACGTTTCGGGTCGAGACCCTTCTTCAGACTGAGAGTCACGGGAAAGGGAGACATCGAATTAAAGAAGGGTAAGGTGTGAAAATGAGACATCTTATCACCTTACCCTTCCTTATCTCTGTGTCTCCCTCTCCCCTGACTCTCAGTCTGAAGAAGGGTCTCGACCCGAAACGTCACCCACTCCTTCTCTCCAGAGATGCTGCCTGTCCCGCTGAGTTACCCCAGCATTCTGTGTCTATCTTTGCTCTTCCTTCAATGCTTTGTTAGATGAGAGGGAGAAAACATTCCCTTCATGATGCCTGGTCTACAATCTACAGTCTACAGTATCTACACTCATGCAGCATGGAAGCAGGGCCTGCAGGTGAACAATATCAAGCACCCATTCACATCCATCTCAATCTATATTCCCCACATTGCCACCAACTCCGCCAGATCCAACCATCCACGTAAGGTGCACCTTCCACACAGACAGTGTACAAATTGCATACAGTTTTGGTCTCCAAATCTGAGGAAGGACATTATAGCCATAGAGGGAGTGCAGAGAAGGTTCACCAGACTGATTCCTGGGATGTCAGGACTTTCATATGAAGAAAGACTGGATAGACTCGGCTTGTACTCGCTAGAATTTAGAAGATTGAGGGGGGATCTTATAGAAACTTACAAAATTCTTATGGGGGTGGACAGGCTAGATGCAGGAAGATTGTTCCCGATGTTGGGGAAGTCCAGGACAAGGGGTCACAGCTTAAGGATAAGGGGGAAATCCTTTAAGACCGAGATGAGGAAAAACTTTTTCACACAGAGAGTGGTGAATCTCTGGAACTCTCTGCCACAGAGGGTAGTTGGGGCCAGTTCATTGGCTATATTTAAGAGGGAGTTAGATGTGGCCCTTGTGGCTAAGGGGATCAGGGGGTATGGAGAGAAGGCCGGTACGGGATACTGAGTTGGATGATCAGCCATGATCATATTGAATGGCGGTGCAGGCTCGAAGGGCCGAATGGCCTACTCCTGCACCTATTTTCTATGTATCCATGTATCTATGTACGAGGTTTAGGATCAAAGCTCTGTCACTGTAGCTGTGAACAGCAGAGCTACTGTCTTGAGCACCCACCCTAAACATTGTGTGACTTCACCATTCCATCCCAGCCTGGTCATTCAGAAGAGTAAGTTGCCCACTTGCTTCCTCTGTGGATGCCATGTTGGTTGTTGACTGAGCAATGGGGCGCTTGGGATTTTGATGGAGGATGCGTCCGATTCTCCGCTGGCCGCTGTCTAGCAGCATGCGGGCACCTGACAATGCTCTGCAGTGCAGCAGCTCTCCAGGGGGAGGCACTCCTTCAATTCAGGCTCCTCCAATACCCATTGAGTTGAATTGTTCCACTGTTTGCAATGATGCGTTCAGCTGCTGAGGCAGTGAGGTCAGCAATCTCCCTCTCCTTCTCTTTCTCCTTCTCTTCATCCCTCTCTCATTTTATCTCTCCTTTTCATAGAGTCATAGAGTGATACAACCTGGAAACAGGCCCTTCAGCCCAACTTGCCCACACCGGCCAACATGTCCCAGCTACACGAGGCATAAAGTGATACAGTGTGGAAACAGGCCCTTAGGCCCAACTTGCCCACACCGGCCAACATGTCCCAGCTACACTAGTCACAGAGTGATACAGTGTGTAAACAGGCCCTTCGGCCCAACTTGCCCACACTGGCCAACATGTCCCAGCTACACTAGTCATAGAGTGACACAGTGTGTAAACAGGCCCTTCGGCCCAACTTGCCCACACTGGCCAACATGTCCCATCTACACGAGGCATAGAGTGACACAGTGTGTAAACAGGCCCTTCGGCCCAACTTGCCCACACTGGCCAACATGTCCCAGCTACACTAGTCATAGAGTGATACAGTGTGGAAACAGGCCCTTCAGCCCAACTTGCCCACACCAGCCCAACATGTCCCAGCTACACTAGTCCCACCTTGGTCCAAATCCCTCCAAACCTGTCCTATCACTTTATCTCATTTTTATCCACTTTCTCTCTATCTCTTAATCTCTCGCTGTTTATCTGTCTCTCTCTATCGCTACCTTTCTCTCTGTATCGCTCTCTCTTTCACTCTCTCTCTCTATCTCTCTTTCTTTATCTCAAAGATCTTTATATCTCTCTTTCTTTCTCTTTTTTCTCTTTATCTCGCTCTCTCTCTCTCTCTCTCTCTCTCTCTCTCTCTCATTATCACTCCATCTCTCTCTCTCTCTTTCTCTCTCTCTCTCTCTCTTTCCTTTGTCCCTCTCTCTTTCCATTTGCCTTTCTCCTTCTCGTTGCTCCCTCCCCCAAGATTGCGTGTGTGTGTTGGCACTGGCCATGTAGAGGAGCTGTTAACGGGGCTATCCCATGGGAACTTGTGGAGGTTAAATCATACCCCCTTGGGAAAAGCTATGAATATTTGGTTCAAAAGAGAAATGACATCACCGTTTGACAAGACTGACACTTTCCAGAATCAGCACCAAATCCCGCCTTTCTCCCTCGTGTAATGGGGCACAGAGGGGTTGTGTGTGGGCTTGCTGGTGCTGGGTCAGTTAACCAAACATTGAAGTGAAGAGGACAAGCATTCATCCCTGGAGTATGTGGGGCTGAGTTGGTCTGTTGAAGGTAGGGCTGGGTTTGGAGTTCTTCAGCTGGCCCATGTTTCATAAGGGGAAAGTTCTGCCTGCGTCCGATGCCCCTGGTTATTGGCCTTTCCTACACAAGGCCATTGATAAAGGACGAGTCCAAGTGGGATATGATGGCTGATCACTGTCGGAATTGTCCATTGATCATTGTAGCAAGAGCAGCAGTGAAACTGTACCTTGTGAGGATGCCGAGATGGGGGGCAAAGTGTAAAACAAGCCATATCTTAAACCGTCTCCCCCACCTGGTTTGCCAGGTGAGGAGGGGGCTGTGGACCCCCAGCAGGACCAAAAACAAGACCTGTCAAAGGGCGGATGGGCTCCTACTGAGCCAACGGCCATCCACACTTCAGTAGATCACTGTCGTACATAGCGTTGTGAAGAAAGACTTGCCTGCCTCTGTGCTCTATGGTAGAGATACAGCATAGAAACAGACCTTTCAGCCCACGAGTCCACGCCGACCACTGTTCACACCGTTCATCCCACTACATGGGGCCATTTGCAGAGGGCCAATTAACCTACAAACTCCCACGTCTGTGGGATGTGGGAGGAAACCGGAGCACCCGGAGAACGTGCAAACTCCACACACGGGTAGCACCCGAGGTCAGGATCGAACCCAGGTCTCCAGCGCAGTGAGGCAGCCGCTGCGCCACTGTGCCAGTCCTCAGGGGTGAGAGCGCCAATTTGTGCCATTGCCTCTCAACTGGTTGGATGCTGTAAAAAATGGCACTGCCTATCAATCCATTTGTTCCCCTCTGTCCAAGAAAATGCTCTGGTTTTCAGACTGATTAAAAGATCCCAGGGACCTCAGTCAGCAGAAGCCTTTCCTTCTTCACGGGCAAATCATTTTAGAGAGCTGGATATGCTGTGATACTAATTATCAGCCTGCGTGCAACTTGCACCCAGTTTGTGGCTCGGAGCCTGTAGTTATGTTTAAAAGCAAGATGGAGCAGCTTATTTAGCAGAGGGAGTTTTCACTGTCTGTGGCACCAGTTGTGTGTGGGAGACTAAACAAGAGCCCTTGGGCTGGCCAACCAAAGACTTCCAGGCACCCCCTGCCCGACAGAGAGACACCCTTGCCCGAAATTAGATTCCATAACGGACCTCTGGGCGGAATGACTGATCGACAAACTCCACACGGAGGTTGGGTTCAAACCCGGGTTGCTGGAGCTGTGAGGCCCTGTAGTCTGAGCGGCAAATTTCGTTTAGTTTGGAGATACAGCTCAGAAACAGGCCCTTCGGCCCATCGAGATGGCGCTGATCAGCGATCCCCATACACTAACACTATCCTACACATATATATACCAATTATACCAAGTCAATTGACCTACAAGAAGGAACTGCAGATGCTGGAAAATCGAAGGTAGTCAAAAATGCTGGAGAAACTCAGCGGGTGAGGCAGCATCTATGGAGCAAAGGAAATAGGTGACGTTTCGGGACGAAACCCGAAAGGGTTTCGGACCGAAACGTTGCCTATTTCCTTAGGTCTGAAGAAGGGTTTCGGGCCCGAAACGTTGCCTATTTCCTTCGCTCCATAGATGCTGCCTCACCCGCTGAGTTTCTCTAACCTACAAACATGTATGTCTTTGTGGGAGGAAACCGGAGCACACGGAGAAAACCCACGCGGTCACAGGGAGAACATGCAAACTCCATACAGACAGCACCCGTAGTCAGGATTGAGCCCAGGTCTCTGGCGCTGTGAGGCAGCAACTCTACCGCTGCGCCACCCAGTAAATATCGGCGAGGGCATCAGGAAATGGTCCACCGTTGATTGGCGATCCTGAATGATCTGCCAGACCCTCGCTTTAACTTCCCATCCGGAAGACAATGCCTTGGACAGTGCAGCAGCTGCCCTGTAGAGTTGGCCTGGGCTTGTGGGCTCCAGACTCTGGAGCGACTCTTCAACCCACAACCTTCTGACTCGGAGGCATGAGCGTGCCACCCACTGAGCCACGTCAGCGTTTTCCAGCTGGGAACTTACGTGGAGCATCAAAATATAAGGAATAGGAGTAGGAATGGGTCTCAAAGCTGATCTGTCATTTAATCAGATCATGGCCGAAACATTACCTGGTCTCTTCCCAACCCCCCCACAATCAGTCTGAAGAAGTGTATCGACACAAAATGTCACCTATCCATGTTCTCCACAGATGCTGCCTGACCCGCTGAGTTACTCCAGCACTCTGTGAAACGTCACCTATCCATGTTCTCCACAGATGCTGCCTGACCCGCTGAGTTACTCCAGCACTCTGTGAAACGTCACCTATCCATGTTCTCCACAGATGCTGCCTGACCCGCTGAGTTACTCCAGCACTCTGGGAAACGTCACCTATCCATGTTCCGGCAGCATCTATGGAGCGAAGGAAATAGGCAACGTTTCGGCCCGAAACCCTTCCGGGTTTCGGCCCGAAACGTTGCCTATTTCCTTCAGGGTTTCGGCCCGAAAGGTTGCCCATTTCCTTTGCTCCACAGATGCTGCCTGACCCGCTGAGTTACTCCAGCACTCTGTGAAACGTCACCTGTCCATGTTCTCCACAGATGCTGCCTGACCCGCTGAGTTACTCCAGCACTCTGTGAAACGTCACCTATCCATGTTCTCCACAGATGCTGCCTGACCCGCTGAGTTACTCCAGCATTCTGTGAAACGTCACCTATCCATGTTCTCCACAGATGCTGCCTGACCCGCTGAGTTACTCCAGCACTCTGTGGTTTTATTATAAAGCAACATCTGCAGGGCCTTGTTTCTGCTCCTGTCATGTATGAATTTTATTAAACATAATGGCCCCCACAAGAGAGACACAAAATGTTGGAATAACTCAGTGGGACAGGCAGCATCTCCGAAGAGAAGAAATGGGTGACGTTTCAGGTCAAGACCCTCCAGGTGTCTGATGCAGGGTCTCGACCCGAAACGTCACCTTTTCCCTTTCTCCAGAGATGCTGCCTGACCCGCTGAGTTACTCCAACATTTTGTATCTCTCTTTGGTGTAAGCCCGTATCTGCATTTCCTTCCTGTACACTGATGGTCTCCACAAAGCCTCAATGGGACACAGGAAATCATGTCCTGAGGCTCAGAGGCCCATGGTTTCCAGCTTCAACCTTTGGTCTGTGTGACGTTAACTGTTCCCACATGGTACTGAAGATGGAAAGAGTTTACAGTTTAGTTCACCGAGGTACAGTGAAAGGCTTTTGTCGCGTGCTAACCAGTCAGCAGAAAGACCACACATGGTTACAATCAAGCTGTCCGCAGTGTAGATACAAGATAAGGGAATAACGTTAAGTGCAAGGTAAAGCCAGCAAAGTCCGATCAAGTGTGTAGGAAGGAACTGCAGAAGCTGGTTTACACTGAAGATAGACACAAAATGTTGGAATAACTGCCCGTCCTGCTGAGTTACTCCAGCAATTTGTGTCTAAAGTCTCATCAAGGATAGTCCGAGGGTCACCAAAGACCAACTAGCAATAGTAGTTCAGCAGAATGTGTTGTTGCGTTGGTCTGAGGGGCGTTTGGTTAGGTGTGACGGAGCTGAGTGAAGGTGAGCCTGTGTCACCCACTGCTTCCCATCAGTGGAGAGCAAGCCGACTTCAGTTGTCGAGTTTACAGATCACTCCCCAGCAACCTTCTGGCAACATGGAAACCACTTGAATCATTCTCGCTTTGCCCCGTGACAGCTTTCTTTGTACTCCACTCATCTCACTCCCCGAATCGTGGCCGATTGAGTCAGAAGATGATGGAGTTCCTCTATTTCAGTGCGCGTGTTCTTAACGTTACGAAACAACCAGTTTATCGCTAGCTTGTGATGCAAGAGTGGGGTTCTAGCAAGGGCTCGAGGTGCTCTCCAGGAAAGGGACATTACATCTCAAGGACAAAATCAACGGCCTTTTTTTAATGACCTGTGTCCAACACCAGCCACGCTTAAGCACATCCTTACTGGGTGTAAAGTAAGCCTCTCCCAAGGACGGCACACCTGGAGACATAATCAAGAGCTCAAATGCCTGGCAGCGACTCTGGAAAGTAGGATAACAGCCAACAATGCCCCTGCTGCCCAGAACAACCAACACAGTTAAGACAATTGCCTTTGTTCGGGGGGGGGGGTGGCAATGGAAAATTCCACCAAGGACCAGGTTTGGACAGCTGGAGGTAGCCCGGGATTGGCAGATGCTGGTGGATGTGGACCAACAGCTTACAGTTCCATCAGAGATAGCCATCACCAACTTGAGGCCTGATCTTGTGCTCTGGTCCAACTCTCAGGGCACGGTGTATTTTGTGGAGCTCACAGTCCCTTGGGAGGATGCTGTGCAGGAAGCCTTCGAAAGAAAGAAACTGCGATCTACAGAGTTTGCAGCGGAGGCAGAACAGCGGGGCTGGAGAGCTAAGATCTGCCCGGTAGAAGTTGGATGTCGAGGATTGGTGGCAACATCTACCTTAAGACTGATGAAGGACCTGGGGATCAGCGGACAAGCCCTACGCCAGGCCATCAAGGAAACATCACGGGTAGCAGAGCGGAGTAGCCAGTGGCTCTGGCTGAAGAGGAAAGACCCCATTTGGTCTCCCAAATAACCGACCAGACAGATGCAGAGGGGGGGTGGTTCTGGGACGCCAGAATGCCTACTGGAGACGTCGTGGGTTCAATCAGCGAAACGTCGATGAAAGTAGGTGCCCACTTGATAACCCCAATGACGTGTCTGCCTAGCCTTTCTCAACATCGGAGGACCATAGTTGAGTGCAGAAGGTTCCCATCACCATCGGGAGTAAGTTGACATTTGGCACTTTGGATTTTTAACATCTTGTCCTGTGTATTTGGAAACTGATTTATTGACCAAAATAGTATTGGCTAAGGGGAAAAAGGTTGCTTCATTCAGTAGGGTGATTGGCAGTAGATATCCGATGTGACAACTCCCAGTAACACATCCACCCAGAGACCTCAACTAAATCTAGCGTCAGGCTACTTTGCCCGGGCCTTGGCTACTTTGATGTAGCAAGGATTTTTAAAAAGCAAATCCAATACCTGCTTTTATTAAGAGCTACATAAGGCTCTTAAAGATAGTTGAGTCAGGGGATATGGGGAGAAGGCAGGAACGGGGTACTGATTGGGGATGATCAGCCATGATCACATTGAATGGCTCGAAGGGCTGAATGGTCTACTCCTGCACCTATTGTCTGTTGTCTATTTCAAGGGGCTTGGAATACAAAAGTAGGGAGGTCTTGCAGGGCATGAGCGGAGCCACAATTAGGACGGTGATTTGGACAAACCTCTCCTCACAAAGGGTCGAGATTGATTTGGAATTCTGTACCCCAGAAAGATGCGGAGGCCAATATTTAAATTGATTCAAAGCTGAGACAGATTTGTAATCGGTGAGGGAATCAAGGGTTAGGAGGAGAGGGCGGGAATGTGGAGCTGAGGAAAGTTGGATCCGTTTTGATGGAGCAGGCCTGAGGAGCCACGTATTCTTGCCCCTAATTCTGTCTGTCCTGTGATGGAGGAAATGTTTCAATGTTTGAAGCATTTAAAAGATGAATGGCTCTGTGTCCTGGAACCAGCCTGATCATCTCTTTGTACTTTAGTCTTTGGAGATACGACGTGGGAACAGGGCCCTTTGTCCCACCAAGTCTACGCCAACCAGCGATCGTCCCATACACTAGCACTATCCTACACATAGATACATTGCAGAAACAGGCCCTTCAGCCCACTGGGTCCGTGCTGACCAGCGATTGCCCCGTACACTAGCACTATCCTACACATAGATACATTGCAGAAACAGGCCCTTCAGCCCACTGGGTCCGTGCTGACCAGCGATCGCCCCGTACACTAGCACTATCCTGCATACAAGGGACAATTTACAATTTACAGAAGCCAATTAAACTTCAAACCTGTACGTCTTTGGAGTGCGCGAGGAAACTGAAGATCTCGGAGAAAACCCACGCAGGTCACGGGGAGAAGGTACAAACTCCGTACAGACAGCAGCCGTAGTCAGGATGGAACCCGGGTCTGTGGCGCTGTGCTGCCCTTTGCCACATGACCCTGTGACCTCTCCAGGGTGAGTAGCCACAGGAAGCGGCAGGGTGACATCATGATTTTAATTGGCATTGTCATGGATCGGATTCACTCAGTGGAAAGCGTAGGAGTTACAAACGTTCCTCGATAGACTGCCATACCTCTCTGGCACTGCACCAGAGGCGCCTTCTCCCACTGGGCTTTGAATGAAACGTCTGGGAGCATCACAAGGATCTAATCGCCCCGTCTGGTTTGAGTGTCCTCGAGGACGCCTTTGTAAACACAAGCTTTGCACCAGCGTAGTCATTCTTAAGATTTCCCCCGCTCTGTAACCATGTTGGTGTTCTACACTTGGACCTTCAGCCAGGTATTGAGCAAATACCCTCAATGCCAGAAGTTAGACAAAAATGCTGGAGAAACTCAGCAGGTGAGGCAGCATCTATGGAGCGAAGGAATAGGCGACGTTTCGGGTCGAGACCCTTCTTCAGACCCGAAACGTCACCTATTCCTTCGCTCCATAGATGCTGCCTCACCTGCTGGGTTTCACCAGCATTTTTGTCTACCTTCGATTTTTCCAACATCTGCAGTTCTTTCTTAAACAATGCCATAAGTTGATGCTTTGGGTTGGCCCACTGGCGTTAACGTACCTGGATCTTCAAATGTTCTTGCAGATGCACTGTTGCAAGCACTTGGCAGGTAGGTGAATGTGGAGCAATCTACTGAACAGCTTGTCGCGTGATAGAGCACAGAAACACACCTCAGTTCACACTGACCATCAAGCAGCCATTTCTACCTAGATTCTGACATTCATCTACACGCTAGTGAACAATCGCTCCACAAATCCGCACGCCTTTGGGATGTGGGAGGAAAGGGGAGCACCCGGAGGAATCCCACGCAGTCAAAGGGAGAACATGCAAACTCCACACAGACAGCACCCGAGGTTGGGATCGAGTCTGGGTTGCTAGATCGGTGAGGCAGTGGATCTACCAGCTGCAAGCTGCTGAAATCTTTTGCATGTGTTATTTTCCTGTGAGCTGAGAAAAATAAATTAACGTGGGTGTTAAACATGGTTGGGCAGAATATGGAAATAAAGAGGAATTGCTTGCAACAGCTTTTGAGACGGGTCACAAGGACATGCAGCTCAGAAGCGATTGGGTGAAGGGACGAAGGTCATAGAGTCATAACATGATATACTGTAGCGTGGAAACAGGCCCTTCGGCCCAACTTGCCCAACATGCCCCATCTACACTAACCCGCATTTGGTCCACATCCCTCCAATTGCATCCTATCCATGTACCTGTCTATCTGTTTCTTAAACGTTGGGATAGTCCCAGCCTCAACTACCTCCTCTGGCAGCTTGTTCCATACACCCACCACCCTTTGTGTGAAAAAGTTACCCCTCAGATTCCTATTGAATCTTTTCCTCTCTCACCTTGAACCTATGTCCTCTGGTCCTCGATTCCCCTACTCTGGGCAAGAGACTCTGTGCATCTACCCGATCTATTCCTCTCATGATTTTATACACCTCTATAAGATCACCCCTCATCCTCCTGCACTCTAACCTGAGAAAAATTGTGGTTATACAACAACTGATTGGGATTTATAGCAGGCTGGTACAAAATGATTTGTGTGTCAAAGGGGATAGTATAATTAATTACCCAAAGAAAAAAAAGGAGGTGAGAGGGAACTGGCAGGATTGCTCAAGGGAAAAACATAGTGTGGACGTAATGGACCAAATGGCCTTTGGTTTGGAGTTCACAATGAATGTCCTGCTCAAATGCTGTGCTTTTTGTTTAAACTAGGAAACAGAAAACCATTGTGGATCGTATATTATGCGGTCATAATATACCTTCCTAGTTTTAAAAAATCCTGTCTGCTTCTTCACTGTGTGAGCATCAGCTCAGGCTGGTCCTGCTGTAGACACAGGAAACGGCCAAAGATTGATTTCACATCCAAATTCATTTTGTGTTTTGTGAGCTTTCCTTAACCTTCTCTCCACCTCCCACTACCATCCCCCCCTCCCCACCACCAACCCCCCCTCCACCCTCATCCTCCCCCTCCCCCATTCCACCACCAAGCCCCCCCCCACCACCATCCCCCACCCACCCCCACCACCACCACCACTACCTCACCCACTCACCAAACATTCCAGTCTTGCAGCCATTAACCGTTCAAGTATGGAAGGCAGTTTCCCGTTGCAAGGCACAAGCTTGCGGTTGGGAAGATCGACACAGGAGTTGCCTGGGAAGAGGTGGGGGAGGGGGTTGAGGAGACGAGTTGGGGGAGGGGGGGTTGCAGGGAGCAGAGGTGACTAGCAAGAGGAAACCGCAGAACCTCTGCAGGCTTTGATTAACTGTGAACATTGGATTTTGTTTGAAATTCTGTCTGTCTGGAGATTGCTGTGCTGTGCTTCAAACTGCAGGCTGTGTGTAGTTGGAATCCAGCTGGCTAGACGCTCAGACTAATGCATTGTGCAGATGGGTTTGCTCAGGGGTCAAGGAAAGGCGGCTATTCAGCAGCACAGTCACGTTGGCCTGGAGTCAGTGAGGCCTCTTCCTGTAGCCTCTGTCTACAAGCCAGTGGAGGGCATCGGCACGGTGCCCGCTGTGGGAACGCAGGGGGAATGGCTGCCCGTTTGGGCACCGGCAGCAGTATAGGAGCAACAAACAATCGGCCGGAGGAGCTCAGCGGGTCGAGCGGCATCTGTGGAGGTGGGAGGGAGGAATTTAGGGCGGCACGGTGGCGCAGCGGTAGAGTTGCTGCCTTACTGCGCTCGCAGCGACAGAGACCCGGGTTCCATCCTGACTACGGGTGCTGTCTGTACGGAGTTTGTACGTTCCCCCCGTGACCTGCGTGGGTTTTCTCCGGGTGCTCTGGTTTCTACCCACACTCCAAAGACGTGCAGGTTTGCAGGTTAATTGGCTTGGTATGAATGTTAAAAAATAGTCCCTAGTGTGGGTAGGATAGTGTTAATGTGCGGGGATCGCTGGTCGGCGCAGATCCGGAGGGCCGAAGGGCCTGTTTTTGCGCTGTATCTCTAATCTAGACTAA
>CM075998.1:6199401-6231901 GCA_038087875.1 Malacoraja senta
AAATGGGGTCGGCTTTTGACACAAAAGCTTTGGTACCTCAGTGGGTTTTATCCTCACCTTGCCCCCCCCCCCCCCCCCCACAGATAAGTGACTCACTCGGAGAATGTACAGCGATGGGGGGAACAGAATCTGCAGGCTTGGGGATCAGTTTCCGTTAATTTTCTACAGCTGTGTTTTCTTGACTTTGGCTGCTCCATTCAAACATTTCTTTCATTTCTCTTATTTTTCCCCTGAAAACAAGACTACTGTGCCGTCTGGTCTGTGCTTTGTTAAAGCTGCATCAGTAGATTACTCAGACGGAGCCGCGATTTTTTTGAAAAAGAAAACTCTTCTCAAAACCTCAAATCAGCATAAAATGGTCAAAATTGGATGATGCAATGCAGATAAAAGCTGAATCAGCAAACTTAATATCATATTTGTATAATATTATCTTAAATGTACAAACACCATCTACGGAGGGTATCAGAAGAGACTGGGAACAAGAATTAGCTATTAAAATTTCAAAGGAAAGTTGGAATGAACACTTATTAAACGTGCATAAATGTTCGATTAATGTAAGACACACTTTAATACAATTTAAAATTTTACATAGATTATATTATTCCAAAACTAAAATCCATAAAATTTTCCCAAATGTATCATCCATTTGTGATAAATGTCAATCCCAAGAAGCTACTATAGCGCACTCATTTGTTTTCTGTACAGAAATTCAAAAATTTTGGATTGAAATTTTTGAAGTCTTTACAAAATTATTTAAAATAAAACTGATACCCAAAGCAGAATGGATTATCTTCGGAATAACGGAAGATGCTCCAGAACTAAATGTGTTCCAAAAGAAACTAATAGACTATGGGTTAATAACTGGAAAAAAGCTAATCCTAAAATTTTGGAAGAAGGCTCCAATACCAACTATAAACATGTGGATTTCAAATATGTTTGAAACATTACACCTAGAAGAGATAAGACTCCTCCTAGCAGGTAAACCAGATCACTTCCACCTGACGTGGTCGGCATTTATAGAATTATTACAAGTATAGGGTGCCTTAAAAAAAAAAACTGAGGTCAGGTAAGGGGGGATGATAGTTGAAGAGTTGGTATGTCCCATTTACGTAATGCTCATAAAAATATTTGTTTCTCTCTCTTTTTCCTCTTTCTCTTTCTCCTTCTTTTCTAGGGTCTATTTCTTAACTCTTTTTCTTTTGTTTTTAATTTTGTTCTTATAGGGTCTTCGTTCTTTCTTGTTGTTACATTTTCTACACTTTCACTTTTTCCTTCACTTTCTTCTTTCTCTCAATCTCATCCTTTCCCTTTTCTAGTGTAAAAACAAATGGAGTACATTAATTGTAAGAAGATATAAGTGACGAGTACTAATGTATGTGGTTGTAATGTAATGTACTTCTAATAAATAAAACAATTTAAAAATATATTTATATATATATCATTCACTCTGATTTCCAATCGCTGCAAGAGCTTTACTGCAACGTGAGGAAGCTGATTAAGACTTTAAATTGGCCTGTGTTCCCATCCAGTAGCTTGAAAATAGGGGAGTCCACTAAACTTTCTGAATGCTTGAATCTACATTGCTGTTTTCTATGTGGAGCAACTATTCCCCAGGTAGTTTGGTGCAGTCGTCTGAATAGCAGAGTCCCTGTGCTGTAAATATACTTGGGATGCATCTGGCAAACTGGGTGACCAGTATGTGAGACTTTGCCATCTCTCCGTCTGTCTGTCTCTCTGTCTGTCTCTCTGTCTGTCTATTTATCTATCTGTCTGTCTCTCTCTCCATCTCACTGTCTCTCTCCATCTCTGTCATCTGTCTGTCTCTCTGTTTGTCTCTTTCTGTTTTTCTCTCTGTGTCTCTGTGTGTGTTTCTCTGTCTCTGTCTCTGTGTCTCTCTCTCTGTCTGTCTCTCTCTGTGTCTGTCTCTCTCTCTCTCTCTCTCTCCCTGTCTGTCCCTCTCCCTGTTTGTCTGTCTCTCCGGGTTTCTCCTTCTCTCCACCATCTCTCTCTCCGCCATCTCTCTCTCTCCACCATCCCTCCCTCCGCTGTCTCTCTCCATATTTCTCTCCCACCTCTGTCCCAATAGTGAGCGGCCAGTTGCCACAGATACTTGCTGCAGTTTGGCTGGGAGTTGGCAAAGGAGCACGGCTTTAAAATGTAGATTGCAGTGGGGATCCCGTGGAGGGAGAGGTAGCCCTGTGTGTTGGTGGATTGTAGTTCAGTGGAAGGGCTCACAGTGGGAATGAGAGGCCCAGAATGCAGAGGGAAGTCGCCATGAGCTGGAACAAGCTTGGGCCACTGAAGCATGTCCCAGCAGTAACGGGCTGTTGATCCCACTGTCATTCCTGTTGGAATGGAGAGAAACAGAATTGGACAAGTTCTAGTGACGTTTCTGAGGGTAAGGTGCAGTTTTAAAGGAAGATAATATTCTCCATGGCTACTGACTTCAGAAGGGAAACTGCCAGGGCCCTTGGTCAGAGACGGGCCTGTGGAATACCAGCTACAGCCAGAGAGTGATACAATGAGGAAACAGGCCCTTCGGCCCAACTTGCCCACACTGGCCAACGTGTCCCAGCTACACTAGTTCCACCTGCCCGTGCTTGGCCCATATCCCTCCAAACCTGTCCTGTCCATGTCTAAATGCTTCTTAAATGTTGCGACAGCACCTGCTTCAACTACGTCCTCCGGCAGCTCGTTCCATACATCCACCACGCTGTGTGTGAAAAATGTACCCTTCAGGTTCCTATTAAATATTTTCCCCCTTCACCTTAAACTGAGCTCAGTCCACCTGGGCCTACCTGATCTCTCGGTTGCCAAACACTTAATAATTCTCCTTCTCATCCACACACTGACCTCTCTGTCCTGGGCCTCCTCCATTGTCAGAGTGAGGCCCAGCGCAAATTGGAGGAACAGCACCTCATATTTCACTTGGGTAGTTTACACCCCAGCGGCATGAACATTGACTTCTCTAACGTCAAGTAACCTTTTAGGCAGCACGGTGGTGCCGCTGTGGACCCAGGTTCGATCCCAACTACGGGTCCTGTCTGTACGGAGTTTGCACGTTCTCCCGTCTCTGTCTCTCGTTTCCCTTATGTATGTGTATAAAATCATGAGAGGAATAGATCGGGTAGATGCACAGAGTCTCTTGCCCAGAGTAGGTGAATCGAGGACCAGAGGACATAGGCTTAAGGTGAAGGGGAAAAGATTTAATAGGAATCTGAGGGGTAACTTTTTCACACAAAGGGTGGTGGTGTATGGAACAAGCTGCCAGAGGAGGTAGTTGAGGCTGGGACTGTTAGACAGGTACATGGATAGGACAGGTTTGGAGGGATATGGACCAAATGCGGGCAGGTGGGACTAGTGTAGCTGGGACATTGTTGGGCCGGTGTGGGCAACTTGGGCTGAAGGGCCTGTTTTCCACACTGTATCACTCTGTGACTAGTGTAGATTGGACATGTTGGCCGGTGTGGGCAAGTTGGGCCGAAGGGCCTGTTTCCACACTGTATCACTCTGTGACTCTGTGACTTGACCACTCCATCAACGATTCATTCGAGGGTTGCAAAGATCAACAATTTAACAGGAGGAGTGAAGCTATTCTTTTCTCATCAGCATCAGATGCTTTCCAATGCTTTAGTAAGCTCTGGAGTTTTTAATTAAAGATAAAAAATGAGTTTTAGCATATGCGTTTGGAAGGATGAGTGGGGGGGGGGGCGTCATTGAAACGTACAGAATAGTGAAAGGCCTGGATAGAGTGGATGTGGAGAGGATGTTTCCACTAGTGGGAGAGTCTAGGACTAGAGGGCACAGCCTCAGAATTAAAGGATGTTCCTTTAGAAAGGAGATGAGTAGGAATTTCTTTAGTCAGAGGGTGGGTGAATCTGTGGGATTCATCGCCACAGACGGCTGTGGAAGGCAAGTCAGTGGGAATATTTAAGGCGGAGATTGATAGATTCTTGATTAGTACGGGTGTCAGGGGTTATGGGAGAAGGCAGGTGAATGGGGGTGAGATCAGCCGTGATTGAATGGCAGAGTGGACTTGATGGGCCGAATTGCCTAATTCTGCCCCTAGAACTTAAGATCTCATCGTCATCAGACGCTTTCCAATGTTTACGTATGCAGTGGAGCGGTTAACTAAACATAACAACCAGTTTGAGCATGTAAATGCTGATTTTGCCACTCACAGCGATGGCAGGACACGGTTGAAGCCAAGCCCGCCCGCTGTGGGGAAGAGCTGAGCCCACGTAGGAGTGCCTGGTGCAACCTCTTGTGCCTTTGAGGGTTGTTTGTGTCATTGCTGGCTGAATCGTACATATTTCCCTTGGGCAGCTTATTACCCAGTGGTATGAATATTGACTTCTCTAACGTCAAGTAACCCTTGCCGTCCCTCCCTCTCCATCCCTCCCTCTCCATCCCTCCCCCATCCTAGTTCTCTGACTCGTTTCACTGTCCTACTGATTACATTTTATTCATTGTATGCCTCGTTGTCACCTTCCCCTCAGCTAACAATGACCCACTGTGCATTTCCTTGACCAGTGTCTGCTTTGATTTGTCGTTTTCACACCTTACCCTTCCATATCTCTAGTCTCCCTCTCCCCTGCCTCTTCGTCTGAAGAAGGGTCTCGACCCGAGACGCCATCCATTCCTTCTCTCCAGAGATGCTGCCTGTCACTCCAGCACTTTGTGTCTATCTTCGGTGTAAACCAGCATCTGCGGTTCCTTCCCGCACATTGGGACTACTTTGGGATATCAAAAGATTGAAGGATTGGCCAACAGTAATTGGGTATCCACAGGGCTCTCTCTGTTTGTGGCTGAAGAGTTGGCCTCTTAAATCACAGCTCATCCAACTTGGTCTATTTTTAGTGTCCCGTTGAGCTTAAAGCCTCTTATGGGTCCTTATGATCAATGAGTCATAAACAAAACTCATCTTCTGTTCTTCCCTGTTTCATGTGGTGACTTTGAGAGCAAGGTTCACGATGGCAGCCACGCAATGGTTGGTCGTATTGCCAGAGGCTGAAAGCATTTCTGGAGGAGGTGGTGAATGTCCCTCTCCCACACTCCAGCCCTCAGCCTGCAGCAACATTCAGTGCCATCAGCCAGCGCTGGCTGTCTCTCTGCCTGCTGCTCTGCCCCCCCGCCTGTGCATCAGCTGACACCGCCACACCCGCCGTGTGCTTCCCCTCCGTTACCACGGCAGCCAGATGACCGGGTCCCGGCCAGGAAACGCCTCGGTCACCATGGCAACTCCATTTCCTGGAAGTGGATGATTGTCGCCGAGACTAAATCCATGAGTTGTCCCGATCCGGCTGATTGACACTGGAACACACACCCTACCCAAGCTGTGCCTTTAGTTTAGTTTAGGTTAGGGATACAGCACAGAAACAGGCCCTTCGGCCCTTCGGCCCACCGAGTCCGTGCTGACCAGCAATCACCCCGTACACCAACACTATCCTACACACTAGGGACAATTGAACATTTTTACCCAACCTAATTAACCTATCATCCTGTACTTCTTTGGAGTGTGGGAGGAAACCGGAGAAATATATATTATATATTATATATATTAATATATATTAATGATTTGGACGAGGGAATTGAATGCAACATCTCCAAGTTTGCGGATGACACGAAGCTGGGGGGCAGTGTTAGCTGTGAGGAGGATGCTAGGAGGCTGCAAGGTGACTTGGATAGGTTGGGTGAGTGGGCAAATGCATGGCAGATGCAGTATAATGTGGATAAATGTGAGGTTATCCACTTTGGTGGCAAAAACAGGAAAGTAGACTATTATCTGAATGGTGACCGATTAGGAAAAGGGGAGATGCAGCGAGACCTGGGTGTCATGGTACACCTGTCATTGAAAGTAATTATGCAGGTGCAGCAGGCAGTGAAGAAAGCGAATGGTATGTTAGCATTCATAGCAAAAGGATTTGAGTATAGGAGCAGGGAGGTTCTACTGCAGTTGTACAGGGTCTTGGTGAGACCACACCTGGAGTATTGCGTACAGTTTTGGTCTCCAAATCTGAGGAAAGACATTCTTGCCATAGAGGGAGTACAGAGGAGGTTCACCAGACTGATTCCTGGGATGTCAGGACTTTCATATGAAGAAAGACTGGATAGACTCGGCTTGTACTCGCTAGAATTTGGAAGATTGAGGGGGGATTTTATAGAAACTTACAAAATTCTTAAGGGGTTGGACAGGCTAGATGCAGGAAGATTGTTCCCGATGTTGGGGAAGTCCAGGACAAGGGCCGAATGGCCTACACCTGCACCTATTTTCTATGTTTCTAAAACCCACGCAGGTCACGGGGAGAACGTACAAATTCCGTACACACAGTATTGTGTACAGTTTTGGTCCCCTAATTTGAGGAAGGACATTCTTGCTATTGAGGGAGTGCAGCGTAGGTTTACAAGGTTAATTCCCGGGATGGCGGGACTGTCATATGCTGAGAGAATGGAGCAGCTGGGCTTGTACACTCTGGAGTTTAGAAGGATGAGAGGGAATCTCATTGAAACATATAAGATTGTTAAGGGCTTGGACACGCTAGAGGCAGCAAACATGTTCCCGATGTTGGGGGAGTCCAGAACCAGGGGCCACAGTTTAAGAATAAGGAGTAAGCCATTTAGAACGGAGACGAGGAAACACTTTTTCTCACAGGAGTGGTGAGTCTGTGGAATTCTCTGCCTCAGAGGGCGGTGGAGGCAGGTTCTCTGGATACTTTCAAGAGAGAGCTAGATAGGGCTCTTAAAAATAGCGGAGTCAGGGGATATGGGGAGAAGGCAGGAACGGGGTACTGATTGGGGATGTTCAGCCATGATCACATTGAATGGCGGTGCTGGCTCGAAGGGCCGAATGGCCTCCTCCTGCACCTATTGTTTATTGTCTATTGTCACCCGTAGTCAGAACCTTACCCGAGTCTCTGGCGCTGTGAGGCCGCTACGTAACCGCTACGCCACCCAATAGTGACCTACAATACTGCTGAGGCAATAGTATGTGAGGGATTGGAGGTGGGTCACTAGTAGATGTTGGTGAACCCATCAGGACTGTAGGTTCTTGTTGGAAAGGGAACACACAGAATTTGTAGCTGTGGAACCAGTAGGTTAGAGCTGAGCCTTTCAAAACCACGATAATAAGAGAAAATGCTAGACATGCTCAACAAGCAGGACCATCTGAAGTGTGTATGAAGGAACTGCAGATGCTGGTTTACACCGAAGATAGACATAAAATGCTGGAGTAACTCAGCGGGACAGGCAGCATCTGTGGAAAGAAGGAATGGGTGATGTTTTGGGTCGAGACCCTTCTTCGGACTGAGAGTCAGGGGAGAGGGAGACACAGAGATAAGGAAGGACATTATAGCCATAGAGGGAGTGCAGAGAAGATTCACCAGACTGATTCCTGAGATGTCAGGACTTTCATATGAAGAAAGACTGGATAGACTTGGCTTATACTCGCTAGAATCTAGGAGATTGAGAGGGGGTCTTATAGAAACGTACACATTTCTTATGGGGTTGGACAAGCTAGATGCAGGATGATTGTTTCCGATGTTGGGGAAGTCCAGGACAAGGGGTCACAGCTTAAGGATAAGGGGGAAATCCTTTAAGACCGAGATGAGGAAAAAACTTTTTCACACAGAGAGTGGTGAATCTCTGGAACTCTCTGCCACAGAGGGTAGTTGAGGCCAGTTCATTGGCTATATTTAAGAGGGAGTTAGATGTGGCCCTTGTGGCTAAAGGATCAGGGGGTATGGAGAGAAGGCAGGTACGGGATACTGAGTTGGATGATCAGCCATGATCACATTGAATGGCGGTGCAGGCTCGAAGGGCCGAATGGCCTACTCCTGCACCTATTGTCTATGTATCTATGTATCTATGTAAAGGGCCTGTCCCACCAGCATGCGGTTGCATGCGTCTAGCGTCACCAAACGTGGTGGCTTGAGGCGTACGGCCTCGCGGGGCCGGTTCCACTTCCAACCGCGGAGACGTCTGGAGTTGTGCGGGGCTGGTCCCGACATCATACTCACCAATCAGCTGGGCAGGAGGCGGGCCGACTGAATTTGGACGTCGCACGGCGTCGGGCGGTGACGTCATCACGCAACGGCACGCCGGGCGGTGACGTCATCGCGCAACGCCACGCCCTAGGCGTACGCCGTCAAGACGCTGCGTACGACGTCAAGAAGCTGCGTACGCCCGTCGAGGCGCTGCGTACGTCCTCAATGCGGCTGCAGGCCGGGCAGGCCGTTGCCGCGCGGGATTGTTGGACAGTGTCAGTTTTTCGGAGCTCCCGCGCGATGTCGGGACCAGCTCCGCACAACTCCATACGGCTCCGGCGATTGAAGTGGGACCGGCCCCGCGAGGCCGTACGGCTCAAGCGACCACGTTAGGTTGCGCTTGCCGCATGCAGTCGCATGCTGGTGGGACAGGCCCTTGAGAGATCAAAAGAGATCAAGGAAAATGTAGAACAGATCATTGTTAGCTAGAAGAAGGTGACAACAAAGCAAACAGAGATCAAATCGAAGGTAGACAAAAGTGTTGGAGAAACTCAGTGGGAGCAGCAGCATCTATGGAGTGAAGGAAATAGGCAACGTTTCAGGACGAACCCCAGAACGAAATAGGCAACGTTTCGGGCCGAAACCCAGAAGGAAATAGGCAACGTTTCGGGACGAAACCCAGAAGGAAATAGGCAACGTTTCGGGCCGAAACCCGGAAGGAAATAGGCAACGTTTCGGGCCGAAACCCGGAAGGGTTTTCGTCCGAAACGTTGCCTATTTCCTTCGCTCCATAGATGCTGCTGCACCCATTGAGTTTCTCCAGCACTTTAATCTACCTTCGATTTTCCAGCATCTGCAGTTCCTTCTTAAACAGCGATAAAATGTAATCAGGGGAACAGTCAGACTGGTTGGAGAACTGGGAAGGAGGAGGGATGGAGAGAGAGAGGGAAGGGAATTTAAAGTGCATCCGAACGTTCATCGGACAAAAACGTGAATTGCGTGATGCTGCCTAACCTGAGTATTTCCGGCCGCCTCCGGTTATTTCCAATGTCCAATATCGAGCGGCCAGGCAGCATCTGTGGAGGGGAAATGGAGCGACGATATTTCGGATCAGGGCCGAAGTAGGGGGGGGGATCACTCTGTCCATTTCCCTCCACAGATGCCGCCTGGCCCGTCGTGTTCCTCCAGCATCTGCAGCCACTTGCGTCTCCAGTTTGTTGCTTTACAGAGTGATGCTGTGTGTGTGTGTGTGTAAGGACGGATACTTGCGCCCGATTCTGATCACACGCAGGGATGGAGCTGTGCGTTAAGATGAAGCAGTGTGAGCTGCAATCAGCGCCTCCTCCAGGAGAGAGGAGGCTGCAGGAACTGGCAATGTGTACATGGACAAGGGAAATGCAGGGTGACCAAGTGGTACAGGATACAGATAAAATGACGGCAGATATATTTAATACAGTCACCGACCTGCGCAGTTCACAAATGGAAAGAAAGTGAGGGTGACACAATGGTGCAGCTAACTAAACTGAACTAAACTGAACTAAACTGAATTAAACTAAATTAAACTAAATTGTAACCAAAATGATCAGAAATTCACGAGTGATGGGAGCAGAATTAGGCCATTCAGCCCATCAAGTCTACTCTGCCATTCAATCATGGCTGATCTATCTCTCCCTCTCACCCCATTCTCCTGCCTTCTCCCCATAACCCCTGACACCCACACTAATTAAGAATCTATCAATCTTCACCTTAAAAATATCCATTGACTTGTGGCCTCCACAGCCTTCGGTGGCAAAGAATCCCACAGATTCACCACCCTCTAACTAAAGAAATTCCTCCTCATCTCCATTCTAAAGGAACGTCCATTAATTCTGAGGCTGTGACCTCTGGTTGTAGACTCTCCCACTAGTGGAAACATCCTCTCCACATCCACTCTATCCAGGTCTGTTGATGTTGATGTTGGACGTCCTTCAGGAATGAGGTTCGTTGTTGGAGAGCCAGTGTTTAGACAAACATGTTCACTCTTAACTGTTTTCGTTTAGTTTAGTTTAGAGATACAGCGCGGAAACAGGCCCTTCGGCCCCCGAGTCCGCTCCGACAAGTGATTCCTGCCCACTAAAGGGCCTGTCCCACTTGGCGATTTTTCAGCGACTGCCGGCATCATTGACTGACGTATCAGGTCACCGAAAAATACGCGGCGTGACACGACGGGATGACGTGTGGCGCGGCGTGATGACGTATGACGCGCGGTGTTTTTTCAAGTGTCGTAAAAAAAAAATTGTCACCGCTGGATTTTGAAATGTTCAAAATCTTTTGGCGACACTGATATGACGCCGGCAGTCGCCAAAAAAATCGCCAAGTGGGACAGGGCCTTAACACTACCCTACAACACACTAGGGACAATTTTCCATTTATACCAAGCCAATTAACTTACAAGCCTGTACGTCTTTGGAGTGTGGGAGGAAACAGGAGCTCCCGGTGAAAACCCACGCGGGTCACGGGGAGAAGGTACAAACTCCGTACAGGCAGCACCCGTAGTCTGGATGGAACCCGGGTCTCTGACGCTGTGAGGCAGCAACTCTACCGCTGCCCCACCGTGACGTACACAGAGTTAGTGTAAAAGAGATTTGTGATTATCGGCTTCCAGAATCTTTTGCACAGCTTCTGAAACCACCCTGGACTTTTAATGAACACGAATAAGTTGGCTGGTGCGGGGCATCTGGTTTCTATTGTCTGTGCATCTGTGGGGAGGGTGAGTTTGCAGCCCTCGAGTTGTAGGCCTAAGTGATTTAATGCTGCTTTGCTTTTAATGGCAAAAGCTTGCTCAAACGCCATGCATGTTCTCAAAATGCATGAAAGTATTCGTTTAGTTTAGAAATTAGAGCGCGGAAACAGGGCCCTTCGGCCCACAGAGTGCGTGCCGACCAGCGATCATCCTACACACCAGCACGCTCCTACACACTGGGGACAATTTATATTTATTTTAACCAACAAACCTGTGCATCTTTGGAGTGTGGGAGAAACCCCACGCAGGTCACGGGGAGAAGGTACAAACTCCGTAGTCAGGATGGAACCCGGGTCTCTGGCGCGGTGAGGCAGCAACTCTACCGCTGCGCCTCCGTGCTGCCTTCAAGGTCTTGCGTTATGCAGGGAAGGTGAGGTGAGACCACGGTGAAATCGGTGATAGTTTTATAGAATGCAGATCAGGCCTGAGGGGCCATATGAGTGAATCTTATATCTTCTACTGTTTAAAGGAGCTCTCTGTGTACAAATTGATACCAGATTTTCAACATTACCCCAGCAATTACACTTCAGCAGAATAGTACTTGGTGTTTTGGATGACATACAAAGAGTATTTTGGCCCATCGAGTCCGTGCTGGCTCACAGAGTAATCCCATCCCCCCGCGCTCCACCCATGTGGTCACGGGGAGAACGTGCAAACTTCACACAGACAGCACCCGTGGTCAGGATGGAACCCGGGTCTCTGGCGCTGTGAGGCAGCAACTCTACCAGCTGCAACATTACAAGGGCACATCTTGAAGACAACACCAAGTGTAGGAAGGACCTGCAGATGCTGGTTCAAACCGGATAGACACTAAATGCTGCAGTAACTCATTGTGCCAGACAGCATCTCTGGAGAAAAGGGATAGGTGACGTTTCGGCCCGAGACCCTTCTTCCTTCTCTCCAGAGATGCTGTCTGACCCGTTGAGTTACTCCAGCTTTTTGTGTCCAACCAAGGCTTTCTTTCTCTCCTAAACTTCTACAGTATATATCTATATTTATATATATCAGGATACAAGATAACCAAAGCTGCTATAGAAAAATATAAGCTATCCGAGTAAACGGTGGAGGAAATGTTGGGACGTATACATGCCGATACATTTTTGACCAAAGGTCTCCAGGATTGTGCAAGCAGTGAGCAGGGGCCCACCCGTGTGGAGGGACAGAGAGCTGGAACATTTAAAGAGCACCAGAAGGAGTTAGGCTGCAGGTCGCTACGCCTCTTATGGCAAACACACAGCCTGGAGGGTTTGGGGGGGTGGGGGGTGGGGGGAAGAATCGGTCCAGCGTTTGGTTTCAACTCTCTCCACGTTTGTGAAAGCGACTTGTGTCTCCCCGCAGCCACCAGCCCCTCTCCCCCCAGGAGGGCTGTCCTCACTTGCTCTGGGTGATAATAGGTCAGAGTAAGCAGCCAAATTGCAAAAGCTGTTTTCACACAATGCGGATGATGCCTCCAGGCGATGTTTACAGCCCACACCAGGGAGGCCATTTTGGTCATTTCAGGTCAGTTTAGCTTATTGTCACGTGTACCAAGGTACAGTGAAAAGCTTTTGTTGCGTGCTATCCAGCCAGCGGAAAGACAATACATGATTACAATCGATCTATTCACAGTGTACAGATACATGGTAACGTTTAGTGCAAGATAAAGACCAGTAAATCTGATCAAAGATAATCCGAGGATCTCCAATGAGGTAGATAGTTGTTCAGGACTGCTCTCTGGTTGTGGTAGGATGGTTCAGTTGCCTGATAACAGCTGAGAAGAAACTGTCCCTGAATCTGGAGGTGCTTTTCTTCCTCCCTGTATGCACACAAAGGCGTGGATCGTTAGTCCGATTCCCAATTAGACGTAGACCAGTGATGGAGCAAGAGGTAGCTGCCTTAGAAATAGGAGAGAAATGCTTGTGGATTTAAGCTTGGCGTGGGTGCTGACAATGGGCCAGGGGCCTTTTACATGATGCCCTCTCCTTGCTTCAATTTGTTTAGTTTAGTTTCGAGAAGCAGCGTGGAAACAGGCCTATGGCGTACCGAGTCCGTGCCGACCAGCACACTAACACTATCCTATACATGCTAGGGACAATTTGCACTTATACCAAGCCAATTAACCTACATACCTGTACGTCTTTGGAGTGTGGGAGGAAACCGGAGCACCCGGAGAAAACCCACGCAGGTCACGGGGAAAACGTACAAACTGCGTACAGACAGCACCCCTACTTAGGATTGAACCCGGGTCTCTGGCGCTGCAAGTGCTGTAAGGCAGCAACTCGACCGCTGCGCCACCGTGCGTGGATTCCACGCTGTCCGATTCCTTGGCCACGATCCCCATGAATGAGCGAATGCCTTTTGTAGGAGGCACATGATATTATGATTGAAAATCCTTGTATGCCAGCCATCACTAGGGTAAAGCTGAGGGGCCAGATGTGAAGTGCATCCGGGCCTTCTGCTCAGGGTGTTTGTGCTGAGTGCCGGGGCCATTGTGGGAGCAGTTTTGGACTGTGCTCTGGCTTTGCTTTGGACTGTGCTGGCATGGAGCTCAAAGATGGGCTGGAGAGTGTGGGAGGACATGGGGCTGCGGATATATACCATGTAGCCTCTTGTGTTGGGTGGAGCTCATGTGGTGAAACCTCCAGGAATATGGGCAGTGGGGGTCTGACAGCCCTAGCCCTGAGGGACTCTGCCCATCTTCAACACAGCGCAGCGGTAGAGTCGCTGCCTCACAGCGCCAGAGACCCGGGTTCCATCCTGACTACGGGTGCTGTCTGTACGGAGTTTGTACCTTCTCCCCGTAACCGCGTGGGTTTTCTCCGGGCGCTCCGGTTTCCCCCCACACTCCAAAGACGTACATGTTTGTAGGTTAATTGGCTTTGGTAAAATTGTAAATTGTCCCTAGTGTGTGTAGGATAGTGTTAGTGTGCGGGGATCGCTGGTCGGCGCGGCTAATTTCCGTGCTGTATCTCTAAACTAAACTAAACAAGCAAGAAGTATTGGAGTCCTGGCTGAATTGTTTTTCACACTCCGTCTCTTCCATTCTTTATCTCCCTTTCTCTCTTACTCTCACTCATTCTTTTCTCTCTCTCCTTTTCTTGCTCTTTCTTTCTCTCTCTCTTCCTCTTTTTCTCCCTCGCTCTTTCCCCTTCGTTCACTGTCTTCCCCATTCTTTCACTATCTATCCCCTGCTCTTCTTGCCATTGTCCCCGCCAAGATCAGCAAACGCAACGCAGCCTGACAATACAAATGTGGGTCCTTTCCACGAGTGTATTTCAGCACCACATCACTTAATGCCAGCCTCGCTACCTGGCTGCCGACAACTTCTACCCTCTCTCCCCCTCTCTCAACCTCTCCCCCTCTCTCAACCTCTTCTCACCTCTCTCTCACTCTCTCCCCCTCTCTCAACCTCTCCCTCTCTCTCCCCCCTCTCTCAACCTCTCCCCCACTCTCTCTCTCTCTCCCCCCCTCTAACCCCCTCTCCCCCTCACTCTCAACCTCTCCCCTCACCCCCCAGCCTCTCTCTCCCACTCTCTCTCTCTCTGCCTGTCCCCCCCTCCCTTTCTCTCTCTCTCTAACGTAAAATTAAAACTTAATGACTCCTTCCTCGGTACTGGCTCGTCTGTTAACATTTCAAACTCTCTGGAAAAGTGTGCCCTTTGCTCTTTGTAAAGGCGAAGGCTTCATTTTAGCTTCCAAAATGCCCACGTTTTGGTCTGTGTGACCTTCCTGTGTTTTCCAATTTTGGCCGGGCTGCTGTTGGAGTTTTTTCTCTCTCTCTCTCTCTCTCTAGTCAGACTGAGCTAAGACAAAGGCCTCATTCACCAATGACTCTCTCATCCTCTGTTGCAGCACAATCTGCAGCAGGGAACAGGGGTGGGAAATTGTATAAATTGCATATTCTTTGTATAAACATGTTGATCAGGGAAATGTAATCCAGCCCCTGGTCAGTCCTGCTGCCACAGGTAGTCAGAATGGCACAACTAAAATGGCCGCCCAAGAAGGACTCTCCTCATTACCGCGAGGCCCAGGTGCTTCTGAGATCGAGGGTCACGTCTTTCTCCTGTACCCCCATTCACGACCCCCCTCCACTCCCCCCCAACAATGTCCTCTTCCTCTTCCATTTCTAGAAGTTGAAGTTATTCCCTCAAGTAACAGTTAGGATTGCGTTTTGATTTTGATTTCCCCTTTGATTTTAGTTTAGTTTAGTTTAGAGATACAGCGCGGAAACAGGCCCCTCGGCCCCCCGAGTCTGCGCCGACCAGCGATCCCCGCACATTAAGGGACAGTTTACAGTTATACCAAGCCAATTAACCTACAAACCTGTACGTCTTTGTTGTGTGGGATGTAAACGAAGATCTCGTCGAAAACCCACGCAGGTCACGGGGAGAACGTACAAACTCCGTACAGACAGCACCCGTAGTCGGGATCGAACCTGGATCTCTGGCGCTGTAAGGCAGCAACTCTACCGCTGCGCCACCGTGCTGCCTTATCTATGACCATGAGAAGGAACCAGTCATCTCACCAGGAGATCTTTTTGTTTTACCCCGGCCTGTAGTGCGAAGTATTCCAACCGTTGAAGTGTTCTGACTTCCCATTGATCCGTGTGGGCTGCAGTCGCACGGGCCCTGCCTGTTCACAGACCCTAGCGACTGACCTTTGCTAGCACGGGGAGTGCGAGTCAGCTGGGTGTCTGCACAGGCCATCACCCTTGTGTCCGATTCTGCTCCGTCTCAGCAGGTACAAGGTGCTTGCTGCCCTGGGGTTTCTGGAGAGAGACTAGGGCTGCCAGTTGTGGATACTGAGTTGGATGATCAGCCATGATCGTATTGAATGGCGGTGCAGGCTCGAAGGGCCGAATGGCCTACTCCTGCACCTATTTGCTATGTATCTATGTATCTATGTAACTGATGGCCATTCAATAACAGCCTAATCTTCTGACTAGTTAAAGCACATGTTTCATGAGTTCATAAGATGAAGGAGCAGAATTGGGCCATTCGGCCCATCAAGTCCACTCCACCATTGATCTAACTCTCCCTATCAACCCCATTCTCCTGCCTTCTCCCACAACCCCTGAAGCCCGTACGAATCAACAATCTGTCAATTTGCACCTTAAAAATGCCCAATAAATTGGGCTTCACAGCCGTCTGTGGCGATGAATTCCACAGATTCACCACCCTCTGACGAAAAAAATTCCTCCTCATCTCCTTTCCGAAGCTGCGTCCTTTTATTCTGAGGCCGTGCCCTCTGGTCGTAGACTCTTGTAATGTAAAAAACTGTAGTAATGATATTTCGTTCAAGCCTAGGTTTGAATGACAATAAATAGCATTCTATTCTATTCCCACCAGTGGACACATCCCCTCCACCTCCATTCTATCTCGATTTCCCAAATCAGTGGTGCAGCGGGTAGTGCTGCTGCATTCCAGCGCCAGACACCCAGGTTCGATCCTGACCTCTGGTGGTGTCCATGTGGAGTTTGCACGTTCTCCCTGTGACTGCGTGGGTTCTCCCGGGTGCTCCGGTTTCCTCCCACATCCCAAAGACGTGCGGGTTTGTAGGTTAATTGGCCCTCTGTAAATTGGCCCCTAGTGTGCAGGGAGGGGTAGAAGGTGGGGCGCGTCGTGCTGGGAATGGAGGGGGAGGTGATTACGGTAATATTGGTGGATGATGGGATAGACTTGGCAGGCCGCACAGTTTGCATGTAGTTACTGAATATGTACAACTGGAACCCCCTGAGGATTTAGCAGGCAACCATTGACGTCTGTGTGCTCAGCTCTGCAGTGCCCTCCCTCAACCTGTCTGCCTTTCCTTCCTCCTTTAAAGCGTTGCCTCTCTGTACATCTGCTGGACCCTCCTGTGAAGTGTGAGAACGATGTAGGTGCTAGATCAATGCAGGCTGCTTCTTTCAATCCAAGCGTCGAGCTTGCACGTGGGGCTTGGCTGAGAGCGAACACAAGTTTTGTTTCACTTTAGTTTAGAGATACAGCTCTGAACTGAAACTGAAACTGAGACAGCGCGGAAACAGGCCCTTCGGCCCACCGAGTCCGCACCAACCAGTGATCCTCGCACACGAGCAGTATCTTACACACACACACACTCAGGACAATTTACATTTACATCAAGCCACAAACCTGCACGTCTTTGGAGTGTGGGAGGAAACCGAAGTTCTCGGAGAAAACCCACGGGGAGAAGGTACAAACTCCGTACAGACGGCACCCGTAGTCAGGATTGAACCTGGGTCTCTGGCAATGCAAGCGCTGTAAGGCAGCAACTCTACCACTGCGCCACCGTGCTGCCCACGCTGCACACTGGAGCTGGACAGAAGGCACTGTGGGAGCTTTGTTAAACTCAGGAGCTGGGCTGGGAGTGAGTGAACTCTGCTCAAGGCGTTCCAACACAAACCTGCACTGCCACCCAGATTAATTCAGCTGCCTTCGGCTGCCCTGGACACCATCTTGCACTGAATGTTATTCACCTTATAACCTTCAGCCTGGAAAGGGACTGAACACGAGGGCCTGAGCCACGGGGAGAGGCTGGGCAGGTTACGACTCTATTCCTTGGAGCGCAGGAGGATGAGGGGTGATCTTATAGCGGTGTATAAAATCATGAGAGGAATAGATCGGGTAGATGCACAGAGTCTCTTGCCCAGAGTAGGGGAATCGAGGACCAGAGGACATAGGCTTAAGGTGAAGGGGAAAAGATTTAATCAGAATCTGAGGGTATCTTTTTGACACAAAGGGTGGTGGGTGTATGGAACAAGCTGCCAGAGGAGGTAGTTGAGGCTGGGACTATCCCAACGTTTAAAACACAGTTAGACAGGTACATGGATAGGACAGGGTTAGAGGGATATGGACCAAATGTTGGCTGGTGGGACTATTGTAGCTGGGACATGTTAACCGGTGTGGGCAAATTGGGCCGAAGGGCCTGTTTCCACACTGTGTCACTCTCTGTATCTGTACCCTGTGGACAGCTCGACTGTAATCATGTATTGTCTTTCTGCTGACTGGTTAGCACAGAAACAAAAGCTTTTCACTGTACCTCGGTACACGTGACAATAAACTAAAGTATAAGTGTTTGATGCAACCCCTAGACTAAGCCAAACGGTGGGCTTGAAGTGGGTTTGAAGAGAACTTCAAACGCATTGCAGTCCGCCTGCGTTCACAACACTTTTCATTTGTCTTCGAAAAGAACAAAGAAAAAGCCCCGGTTCTGGCTGCTTTTGTTACTCATGCCCTGGAACGCTGTGAAATGTGAACGGTGTGTGGGCTAACGGTGGCCCCCCTCCCCCTCCCCCACCCCCCCCCACCCCCCCCCTTCCCTCCACCACAAACCAGACAGGAAATGATGCTATTTGCATTATTAGACCATTTTGAAAGTCTCGCTCCTGAAACGGAGGAAATGTTCATTCTTCTCTTTCGTGAGTTTGGAGGTTGTTGAGACTAGTTGTGAGAGGGGCCCGAAGGTGGTAATTGTCCCTCTCTCATATCCCACCGTTCCCCACCCTCTCCCCTGTCCTTTTAAAGAAAATAAGAACAATGAATAAATCTCCACGCACTGAGGGAAGCCGGATTGTTCCATGAGCCTCATTGCTCATATTTTGCTTCAGCAGCTTATAACCCGGCGATATTAATATTGACTTCTCTCATTTCATGTCACCCTGGCAACCCCTTTCTCTCTCTCCGTCCCTCCCCCACCCGAGTCGTCGTACTAGTTTCACTGTCATCCTGGTAAGTTTCATAGTCTGCACAACTCGTTATCACCTAGCCCACAGCCAACAACGGACCATTGTGGGCTCCACCTTTCCTTGACCATCGTTACATTTTTTGCATATCATTCATTCATTTGTTCTATATCTCTTTATAGTTTAGTTTAGCGAAACAGGCCCTTCGGCCCACCAAGTCCGCACCGACCAGCGATCCCTGCACACTATCCTACACACGAGAGACAATCTTACATTTATACCAAGACAATTAACCTACAAACATGTATGTCTACATCACCGTCTATATCTCTCGTTTCCCTTTCCCCTGACTCTCGGTCTGAAGAAGGGTCTCGACCTGAAACGTCACCCATTCCTTCTCTCCACAGATGCTGCCTGTCCCGCTGAGTTACTCCAGCATTTTGTGTCTATCTTTTGTTCATTGAGAAGTTAGCCCTGTGCCTCTGCCTGATTTCCTGCAGCCCTGCAAACATTTTCCTCATCGAGACTCCATCCAACATCTCTTTGGAAGTTGCTATCAAAACTCCTTCCCCCACTCCCCCAGCCAGTGGCAAGCAATGTAGCCACCCCCTCCAAGGCAATCATCCCCTCCAAGAAGAGAGAATCTAACCACCTACCCATGACATACTATCTCCAAGCCCCCCAAGATAGACACAGAAAGCTGCAGTAACTCAGTGGGTCAGACAGCATCTCTGGAGTAAAGGAATCGTTGACGTTTTGGGTCGAGACCCTTCTTCCTTTTCTCCAGGGATGCTGTCTGACCCACTGAGTTGTGGACGTTGGGACTTTGTCTCTGGAACTGATGCGCTACAATGCTGAGAACTACAGTGCATTCTGCACTCTGTATCTTCATATGGTATAGGAGCAGAATGAGGCCATTTAGCCCATCAGGTCTACTCCACCATTCAATCGTAGCTGATCTATCTTTCCAACCTCATTCTCCTGCCTTCTACCCATAACCTTTGGCAATCAATAATCTATCAATTTCCGCCTTAAAAATGTCCACTAACTTGGCCTTCACCGCCATCTGTGGTAATTAATCCCACAGATTCACCACCCTCTGACTAAAGAAATTCCTCCTCATCTCCTTTCTAAAGGTACGTCCTTTAATTCTGAGGCTGTGCCCTCTAGTCCTAGACTCTCCCACTGGTGGAAACATCCACTCTATCCAGGCCTTTCATTATTTGGTAAGTTTCAATGAAAAAGATCCTCCCCTTCGCTCTACCTATTGTGCTTGAGTTTGGCCTGATTGTACTGTATGTGTTATCTGATCTGGTTGAACATGGTGTAAAACAAAGCCTTTCACTGTAGCAATGATGAACTGAAACCTGAAATTGATTTTCCTCTCTTAATTACCTGGCGTGGGGGGGGGGGGGGTGAACAGAGGGGATACTCTGTAACTGTCGGTGCCCTTTACATGTCGACTATTTGCATACCGTGGGTACGCAAGCAAAGAACTTCACTGTGTCTTGTCACATGTGACAATGAAGTATTTCGTCTTTAGTTTAGTTTAGCTGAATGACGGAGTGGACTTGATGGGCCGAATGGCCTCATTCAGCTCCTATGACGTATGAACTTCGGAACTAATGAAGATGTAGGTATGAGCCATGGCTCAGTGCTGTTCATTGTGGGTGTAAGTCTTGCCCGGGAGGCCGGGGCACAAATATTTCAGCTGGCATTGTACTGAGGGGGTGCTGCACTCATCACGGGTGTTGTTAAACATGTTAGATGTTCAACCAAGGCCCCATTCACACTCTGAGGTGGGAATAAACTATTGTAGCATTGTGAGATCTTGCCAGGCCCTGGACACTTTGGAAGGCTCTTTATCGGCGAAGGATGTGCTAGGTGTTACAGCAATGCAACTCCTTCCTGTGCCACCCTGCTTCAATCAGTTACTTTGTTTCACTGAAGCAGATGGACTTCTGACTACCTTCCTGCATAGTCAACCTCTCCGCCCCGGAGCAACCTCTCGGGACCTCTCCCTCGGAAGGCGGCTAATTGCTCCCGGAACCCACTGATTTGGAAATCCCTTCCCTGCCCTGGTTTGACTTGTGGCGGGGCCGTCTGACCCTGGCCCGTGCTTTAGTTTAGTGTAGAGATACAGCGCAGAAACAGGCCCTTCGGCCCACTGAGTCCGTGCCGACCAGCGATCCCCGCACACTAACACTATCCTACACCCACTAGGGCCAATGTACAATTATACCAAGGCAATTAACCTAATTAACTCCGTACAGACAACTCCCATGATCAGGATTGAACCTGGGTCTCTGGCGCTGTAAAGGGCCTGTCCCACTTATGCAACCTTACAGGCGACTGCCGGCACCCGTCATAGGTTGCCGAAATGTTCAACATGTTGAAAATTCAGCGGCTGCCAGAAAGACGCTGCGACTCTTTGGGGACCTCTCACGACCATAGGCTGTATGGTCATAAGAGGTCTCCTATGGTCGTGAGAGGTCCCCTGTCGCCTGTATGGTCGTGAGAGGTCTCCAAAGAGTCGTAGCGTCTTTCTGGTGGCCGCTGAATTTTCAACATGTTGAGCATTTCGGCGACCTATGATGGGTGCCGGCAGTCGCCTGTAAAGGTCGAGTAAGTTGGACAGGCCCTTAAGGCAGCAACTCTACCGCTGCGTCACCCCTATCATGCTTGTGTTCAGCTCTGTGTAAAACTCAAAAGCCTGAGCTCATCGAGTTGTTAAGGTGCGAATGTGATCCGGTAAGCATTAGAACAAGGCCCTCGCCAGATGCCATCCAGCCAGACACTTGGCTTTGTATCCCTGCATGGGTTTATTCTCAGCAACTTCCCCATGGCATTCAGACTTTAGCCAGCGAGTATGTCTTAAAGTAACTTTTACCAAGATCCATTCAGTGGAAAAATGGGCAAGATATCCTGCAATATGACAGCGTCCAATATCCACAACATCTCTTGCCAAATCACGAGAGGAATAGATCGTGGTTGAGCAGGCTGGATCTCTATTCCATGGAGCGCAGGAGGATGAGGGGTGATCTTATAGAGGTGTACAAAATCATGAGGGGAATAGATCGGGTAGATGCACAGAGTCTCTTGCCCAGAGTAGGGGAATCGAGGACCAGAGGACATAGGTTCAAGGTGAAGGAGAAAAGGATTTATAGGAATCTGAGGGGTAACTTTCTCACACAGAGGGTGGTGGGTGTATGGAACAAGCTGCCAGAGGAGGTAGTTGAGGCTGGGACTATCCCAACATTTAAGAAACAGTTAGACAGGTACATGGGTAGGACAGGTTTGGAGGGATATGGACCAAACACAGGCAGGTGGGATTAGTGTAGCTGGGGCATGTGTGGGCAAGTTGGGCCGAAGGGCCTGTTTCAATGCTGTATCACTCTATGCCTCTCTGGTAATGTTAATCAATGCTGTGCAACAAAATGCAAGCCTCAAGCATTGTGGAGAGCAGCATGCTCACAGCACCTCGCACCAGGCTTAATGGTTGAGGAAAAGTGGATTTTTTATTTTGTGGCTTTGTCTCCCATCTTGCAAGTAAACATAGGGCTGCACAGAAGTAGGTGTCCCATTGAACATAGCACTTCTTCCATGCGTGTCCACAGAACTCAGGACAGTACAGCACAGCAACAGGCCCTTCGGCCCACACGGTTTCTGTCGAACATGATGCCAAGACCAACTCTTATCTGCCTGCACATATCCCATATCCCTCCATTCCCTGCATATCCATATGCCCATCCAAAGGTGTTTTACATGCCTCTATTGTATCTGCCCTGTGCCGTTTGTTCCAGGTACTCACCACTCTCCATGTTAAAAACTTACATGCCCTCTTTTTCCACCTGGGGAAAGGTTCTGACTGTCTACTCTGTCTATACCTCTCATAATTGTACATACTTCTCTCAGGTCTCCCTGTAATGTCTGGCTTTCCATCCAAGTCTGTCCAACCTCTCCCTGGAGCTATCACCCCCTAATCCAGGTATAATTCTGATAAACCTCCTCTGCACCCTTACCAAAGCCTCCTGTAATGGGGGCAACCAGAACTGCACGCAATACTCCAAATGTGGCTTAACCAACATCCCAGAGAGCTGCTTCGTGACTTCCTGACGCTTATAGTCAGTGCCCCGACCTATGTACCTGTCTAACTGTTTCTTAAATGTGAGATAGTCCCAGCCTCAACTACCTCCTCTGGCAGCTTTTCCCCTTCACCATAAACCTATGTCGTCTGGTCCTCGATTCCCCTATTCTGGGCAAGAGACTCTGTGCGTCTACCCGATCTGACACCTCTTCTTCTGCTTCCTCTTCACCCTTGTGCTTTCCCTTCTGCCTTTCTTGAAAGGCTGATGAAGCAAAAGGGCTGCTGCTGACAGCAGCAGATGTACTTTTAGTAACATCCACCTAACTTGTTCCATCTAACTTGTTCCTTCCCTGTTCTCATGGTTCAGAATGATTTTTCTTTTAAACCTGGGAGGCTTTTATTGTAAGAAAAGGAAACTTAATCGCCAGAACATAGAAGAAGCTCGACTTTCGACCATTAGGGAGAGTGACAAAAACCTCCGGGAACCTCACGGAAACCTTGGGTGGGGCGCAAGGTCTCCAGAGGTTTCCGTTCAGGTTTCCTAAGTGGGACAGGGGCTTTACTCAGCAGGTCAGGCAGCATCTGTGGAGAACATGGATAGGTGACGTTTCACAGAGTGCTGGAGTAACTCAGCGGGTCAGGCAGCATCTGTGGAGAACATGGATAGGTGACGTTTCCCAGAGTGCTGGAGTAACTCAGCGGGTCAGGCAGCATCTGTGGAGAACATGGATAGGTGACGTTTCACAGAGTGCTGGAGTAACTCAGCGGGTCAGGCAGCATCTGTGGAGCGAAGGAAATGGGCAACCTTTCGGGCCGAAACCCTGAAGGAAATAGGCAACGTTTCGGGCCGAAACCCGGAAGGGTTTCGGGCCGAAACGTTGCCTATTTCCTTCGCTCCATAGATGCTGCCGGAACATGGATAGGTGACATTTCACAGAGTGCTGGAGTAACTCAGCGGGTCAGGCAGCATCTGTGGAGAACATGGATAGGTGACGTTTCACAGAGTGCTGGAGTAACTCAGCGGGTCAGGCAGCATCTGTGGAGAACATGGATAGGTGACGTTTCACAGAGTGCTGGAGTAACTCAGCGGGTCAGGCAGCATCTGTGGAGAACATGGATAGGTGACGTTTCACAGAGTGCTGGAGTAACTCAGCGGGTCAGGCAGCATCTGTGGAGAACATGGAGAGGTGTCTGTTTGGGTCAGGACCTGTTTTCAGATTGATTGATTCCCGACCTAAAACATCACCTATGCATCTTTAGACTTTAGAGATACAGCGTAGAAACATGTCCACGCCGACCCTGGAGACTAGCACCATCCTACTAGGGACAATCTACAATTTACCGAAGCCAATTAGCCTACAAACCTGCACGTCTTTGCAATGTGGGAGGAAACCAGAGCACCCGAAGAAAACCCACGCAGGTCAGGATTGTACCCGGGTGTCTGGTGCTGTAGGGCAGCGACTCATCCGCTGGGCAACCTGAAGAGCTTCTCCAGAACCATGTTCTCTGGGGCCTGTACTGGGCTTTACCCTTTATCCTGTATCAGAACACTGTGGACGGACTGATTGTAATCATGTATCATCCAGCCTGGACAGGCTAAACTAAACTAAGATGCTGCCTGACCCGCTGAGTTACTCCAGCACTCTGTGAAACGTCACCTATCCATGTTCTCCACAGTTGCTGCCTGACCCGCTGAGTTACTCCAGCACTCTGTGAAACGTCACCTATCCATGTTCTCCACAGATGCTGCCTGACCCGCTGAGTTACTCCAGCACCTTTGTGTCTGTTTTGTTAAACCAGTACCTGCAGATCCTTGGATACACACAAAATGCTGGAGTTACTCAGCGGGACAGGCAGCATCTGTGTGAAAAGGAATTGGTGGCGTTTCAGGTCGAGACCCTTCTTCAGACTGAGGTCAGTCTGAAGAAGTGGCTCAACCTGAAACATCACCCATTCCTTCTATCCAGAGATGCTGCCTGTCCCGCTGAGTTACTCCAGCATGTTGTATCTATCTTTGGTGTAAACCAGCGCCTGCAGTTCCTTACTTCTATATTGAGGATTAATTGCCGGACTATTGTTGTGGGTGAAGTTTTGATTTCATTGATTTATTGAGCATCAGGTTGTGTCTAGAATGGCCATTTGACCCATTAGCCTGGGTGGCAGGTCAGAAATACAGCCGTGTTTTTCAATGGTTTGATTGGTCTTCATTGGCATGCGCAGCGCAGTGAAATTCATTAGCTCATAAATGACAGGAGCAGAATTAGGCCACTCGGCCCATCAAGTCTACTCCGCCATTCAATCTTTCCCTCTCAACCCCATTCTCCTGCCTTCTCCCCATAACCCCTGACACCCGTACTGATCAAGAATCTATCAATCTCTGCCTTAAATATATCCACTGACTTGGCCTCCACGGCCGTCTGTGGCAATGAATTCCACAGATTCACCACCCTCTGACTAAAGAAATTCCTCCTCATCTCCTTCCTAAAGGAATGTCCTTTAATTCTGAGGCTGTGCCCTCTGGTCCTAGACTCTCCCACTAGTGGAAACATCCTCTCCACATCAACTCTACCCAGGCCTTTCACTATTCACCACAAATGCACAGTCGCCATATTTTAGCGCCATTTGCAAAGCCAAGACAAAACTGTCCAAAGTCCGGTCCGGTCTCCCCCCCTGATCCAGGTAAGCCCCAGGCTGGTGCAGGGCGGTGACCCCCCTCTCCCCTACTGAGCGCCTCCATGCCAGTGGGGCTCCCGCAGTGCCTTGGAGTTTGCGTTGTGTCCCGAGGAAATGCCACTGGGAACTGAGAAGGGCAGTCACGGTGGGGTGTACAGCGGTAGAGTTGCTGCCTTATAGCGAATGCAGCGCCGGAGACCCGGGTTCCATCCCGACTACGGGCGCTGTCTGTACGGAGTTTGTACCTTCTCCCCGTGACCTGCGTGGGTTTTCTCCGGGTGCTCCGGTTTCCTCCCACATTCCAAAGACGTGCAGGTTTGTAGGTTAATTGGCTTGGTATTAGTGTCAATTGTCCCTAGTGTGTGTAGCGTTAGTGTGCAGGGACCGCTGGTCGGTGCGGACTCAGTGGGCCGAAGGGCCTGTTTCCGTGCTGTATCTCTAAACGAAACTCAACTGACGCAGGTCTCCTTTTGCTTCCTTTGCAGAATTCGATGAACCTGCCTCCAGATAAGGCACGGCTCCTACGACAGTACGACAATGAGAAGAAGTGGGATCTCATCTGTGATCAGGTACTTGGCCTCCAGCACAATCTAGCTACAAGGCGGAAATGCAGTGGTCTTGGCTGGGGAGGGGGCAACGGGAGGGGTGGGCACGGATTCCCTCTCTCCCTTGAGTAGAGATGGTCCTTCCCTTGTTGACCTTCCATTCCCAGACCACGTTTACTCTGTGACATGAGATTTAAGTAGTTCAACATAGATTCATGAGTTCTGAAGCATAGAAACAGGCCTTTCGGCCCATCAAGTCCACACTGGCCAATCAGGCAATCCTTTTTACACTAATCTTGCAGTATCCTCCTCACATTCCCACCAAGTGCCCACCAAGATTCTATCACTCCCCCGGACTCTATGAAAACCAGGTCAAAGGCACTTTGCGAGTGATTTAAATCCACAACGTCCTCCCTCTTTCTCCCTCCACAGATGCTGCCTGATCTGCTGAGCCTTTCCAGCATTTGTTTCGATCAGATCCCAGCTGATCCCCTTTGTTGCTCGATCCCATATCCCACGATTTCCTTTGTGTCCAAATATCTCTGGCCTCCCTGTCCATCGCTACCCAGGGTAAACAACGCGAAATGTTCCATAAATCTGTCCATCACGTGTGAATCTATCCAATATTTTGTGCTTGTATCTGACTGACCGTTTCTGTCTGTGTGAGCAGGAACGATTTCAGGTGAAGAACCCTCCACACACGTACATCCAGAAACTCAAGAGCTATCTCGACCCAGGAGTCACCAGGAAGGTAAATGAAACTATGATTAAACGTAACCTCTGAAAGACTTTATGGGGAAGGGAAAGATATCTGAGTATCACTTCAATGCATGGACAAGGCATCCTTAGGAATAACTCAGGCCTAGTGGTAGAGTTGCTGCCTCACAGCGCCAGAGACCCGGGTTCGATCCTGACCACGGGTGCTGTCTGTACGGAGTTTGTACGTTCTCTCTGTGACCTGCGTGGGTTTGCTCCGGGTGCTCCGGTTTCCTCCCACACTCCAAAGACGTGCAGGTTTATAGGTTAATTCGCTTTGGTAAAATTATGTGTAGGGTAGTGCTAGTCACGCAGGTCATAGGGAGAATGTACAAACTGTGTACGGACAGCACCCATAGTCAAGATCGAACCCGGGTCTCTGTCGCCATGAGGCAGCAACTCCACCCCTGCACCACCGTGCCGACTGAATTCTTGGAAGTTCCTGTCGGAACTGTATTGTGTGGGAAGGAACTGCAGGCACAGAGGCTGATTTAAACCAAAGATAGACACAAAATTCTGGAGTAACTCAGCGGGACCCTTCTTCAGACTTCAGTCTCGACCTGAAACGTCACCCATTCCTTCTCTCTAGAGATGCTGCCTGACCCGCTGAGTTACTCCAGCATTTTAGTGTCTATCTTTGGTACTAATCTTTCTAATGGTTATTGTCACCTATACACAGTACAGTGAAATCTCTTTGTGCAGCCCACAAATCCACAGTCGCCATATTTCGGCACCGTTTACAAAGAAAGAAGAAAAAGTCCAAAGTCCAGTCGAACACCAATTTCCAAGCACCTGTTTTTGTTTTACCAGCATCCAATTCTAATTCCCCATCATCTTCTGAAGGACAGCCCTCCCTGCTGCACTCTGTGAAGCTTTGGACCCTCCCACTATTAAGCTGCTGAGCCCACGCATAATGCAGTGATGGATCCTTCCTCATTATTGGAATGGCATGTTACATTGGTAAAATTATGTGTAGGATAGTGCTAGTGGTCAGCATGGACTCGGTGGGCCGAAGGGCCTGGTTCTGCGCAATATCGCGAAAGTCTAAAGTTAAAGAATAAACATTTGTGAGCATGCTGAAGCTGCTCTTCTACATTTGGGACAGTGAGGCGGATGTTGTACGCGTTAATCTGAGACACTGCCTGCCTTCTCTGGGAAATTCAACCCAATGTCCTTGCCAGTTTGTATGTATACAGTTAACATCAATGAAAAGAAACGTAGCTGGTTAAATGTGTGTAGAAGGTGATGCCGTCGACTGCATGACGGGTGGGTGTAACCTAGGGACACGCTGGCACACATCAGACAGCTCCTCCTCTCGGGCAATGCCACTCTCTGTGTTACCCCTGCTGAGTTATTACTTGTTGCTTTCCCCTGTTCCACCTTGTCTCAGCTCCGGGAGAGAAGGAGAAACTAAGGGAGGAAATGCGGAAGGAAGAGGCGAGGGTAACAGCGATGAGTAGGATAGGGGAGGAAGTCGGCAAAGATGTCGTCAAGCTGGAAAGGGCACGGGGAAGATTTACGAGGATGTTGCCAGGACTAGAGGGTGTGAGCTATAGGGAGAGGTTGAGTAGGCTGGGACTCTATTCCTTGGAGCGCAGGAGGATGAGGGGTGATCTTATAGAGGTGTACAAAATCATGAGAGGAATAGATCGGGTAGATGCACAGAGTCTCTTGCACAGAGTAGGGGAATCGAGGACCAGAGGACATAGGTTCAAGGTGAAGGGGAAAAGATTTAATAGGGATCTGAGGGGTAACTTTTTCACACAAAGGGTAGTGGGTGTATGGAACAAGCTGCCAGAGGAGGTAGTTGAGGCTGGGACTATCCCAACGTTTAAGAAACAGTTAGACAGGTACATGGATAGGACAAGTTTGGAGGGATATGGAGCAAACGCAGGCAGGTGGGACTAATGTAGCTGGGACATGTTGGCCGGTGTGGGCAAGTTGGGCCGAAGGGCCTGTTTCCACACTGTATCACTCTGTGACTCTAAGAAGGGGGGATGGGAGGGACTGTGAGAAAGATTGGGAGGGAGAGTGAATGAGTGTGGAAGGGGTGCTGGAGGGAGGGAGAGTGAGAAAGGAGGGATGAAAGAGTGCTTGGGGAAAGGGTAGAGATTGCTGGGATAATGAGGGTGAATGTTTCAATGTGTTTGGAGTCTGGGCATGATGAATATTGCCACGAAGTGTGCCAGCAGAATGCTGCATTATGCTGCAAGATACTGCAGTAGTGCTGACGCTCCAACCTTCCTCACTGTGTTACAGAAGTTCCGACGCCGAGTGCAGGAGTCGACCAAAGTGCTACGTGAGTTGGAGATCTCCCTGCGCACCAACTACATTGGGTGAGTGGGCAGTGCCAGGGCAGCAAGCTGAGGAAACAGCAGAAACCTTCAGGGGGGGGGGGGACGAGAGGGGAGGCTTGCAAGGCGCGTCAGCTATCGTTTCGCTGAACACCTCCGCTCAGTCCGCCTGTTGAATGTTGAAAAATCTTCATGCGCCTTCCCGTGCTTACCTGCCGTTAGCGAGTCTTCCCGAGTACCTGCCGTTCACGTTACGAGCCGCTAAGAGACGTCCCCGAGCTCCGACGTACCCGCTATGTTCATTCTCCGTGCTTACCACGAGTTTGATTTTTTTTAAACTCGGGGGAGCTCTTGGAATGAACTCGTACCGTGGGACAGGGCTATTAGAGTGAGGCCCAGCGCACATTGGAGGAACAGCACCTCATATTTCACTTGGGTAGTTTACACCCCAGTGGAATGAACATTGACTTCTCTAACTTCCCTTGCTTTCCCTCTCTCTCCATCCCTCACCCTTCCCAGTTCTCCCACCAGTCTTACTGTCCAACTACATTCTATCTCTTTGTTGTTACCTTCTCCCAACTAACAATGATCTATTCTACATTTCCGCTGGAACTACATTCCCTTTGTCATGTTTTCACACCTTACCCTTCCATATCTCTATGCCTCCCACCCCCCTGACTCTCAGCCTGAAGAAGGGTCTTGACCCGAAACGTCACCTATTCCTTCTCTCCAGGGATGCTGCCTGTCCCGCTGAGTTACTCCAGCATTTTGTGTCTGCCTCGTCAGCTATCTGGGTTGTCTGCACCAGTTTTGAGTGTCAGTTAAGGGCCATGTGTTGATGGGACACCACAGACCTGCTGCATTCTTCCATAAAGTATGAACCGTCCTGAAGCCTGAACCAAAGGAGGGCGGCACGGTGGCCCGTACAGCGGCAGAGTTGCTGCCTTCCATCACTTACAGCACCAGAGTCCCGGGTTCGATCCCGACTACGGGCGCTGTCTGCACGGAGTTTGTACCTTCTCCCCATGACCTGCGTGGGTTTTCTCTGAGATCTTACCTTTACTCCTGCACTCCAAAGACGAACAGGCTTGTAGGTTCATTGGCTTGATATAAATGTAAACATTGTCCCTAGTGTGTGTAGGGTAGTGTTAGAGTGCGGGGATCGCTGGTCGGTGCAGACTCGTTGGGCCGAAGGGGCCTATTTTCGCGCTGTATCTCTAAACTAAGCTCCCTCGCTACTGCACTGCACTGTCAGGCTGGGTAGCGTGTTGCAGTGCCTGGTGCAGGATTTGAACCCACATCCTTTGAACCAGGGGAGGAGAGCACTATGACAAAGCCACCGATAATGCAGCTCCTGCAGTAGCTCTGCAGACTTTCACAGCCATGTTAGAAGCATGGAGACTGGGAGAACAGAGGAAGACACTCCAACCCACTCACTCTCTCTCTCCGCACCCAGCTGTTTGCTAAGTAAATACGAAACCATCCCCTGACCCACTCTGCTCTCTCCCCACGCCTTCCTACAATTGGATATCAATCCATTTTATCTTTAAAAGATGCCCTGGTTGTACTTCTACCACTTCCTGTAGCAGAGCAGGATATGCATCAACCTTTGCTTTGCAGATTGCGCTGTGTTGCACGCCATTGCCTGCACACCATCATTTGTTCTCTTACGTCTCAGGAGACAGTGTGTGGGCCACTAGCTTTGGGTTTGAGTCCTTCTGCAGAGTCACAAGCGCTGAACACTCTTGGCTGAGCCTGTGCTGTCCGCCATCTTAGGAGTGTGTGAACGATTTCACGCCTCCTGTCTGAACAACATCAGAGGGAGTTCAAGAGCCAAGAGTGTTTTATTGTCCCTGTGTCCCAGGTAGAACAGTGACATTCTAACTTGTAGCAGCACAACACAATATGGAAATAAAGTACACTGTAAACAATAGAATCAATTGTGTAGGATAGTGTTAGTGTGTGGGGATCGCTGGTCAGTGCAGACTCGGTGGGCCGAAGGGCCTGTTTCCATGCTGTATCTCTGAACTAAACTCAACAATAGGCTGGAGACTGGCAGATGACATAGGCACTGAAAGGGTTAAGCCAGGAGACATTGAAAAGGAAAGGAAGGTGGTTTGCAAAAGATTTGAGTGGGGGGGGAGGTGTATGGGGTGGGGTTGGTAAGTAAGTAAATGGTGGGAATATACTACGGAAATGCCATTGTACAGCCTCAATTACACAGCAGACTGGGTTCAAATAGCAGGGAGGAAAAGCCTTACATTATCCATCATACAATGGCTTCCTACAGACTGCTGAATCCTTGAGATGCAGTGACCACACCACTCCTGCCTTACGAAGCCCGATCAGCGTGGCACGGTGGTGCAGCGGTAGAGTTGCTGCCTCACGGCGCCATAGACCCGGGTTCCATCCTGACTACGGGTGCTGCCTGTACAGAGTTTGTACGTTCTCCCCGTGACCTGCGTGGGGTTTCTCCGGGTGCTTCGGTTTCCTCCCACACTACAAAGACGTACAGGATTGTAGGTTAATTGGCTTTGGTAAAATTGTAAATTGTCCCAAGTGTGTGTGGGATAGCGTTAATATGCAGGGATCGCTGGTCGGCACGGACTCGGTGGGCTGAAGGGCCTGTTTCTGCGCTGTATCTCCAAACTAAACTAAACTGAAAAGATGGTGGGCTAACAGGGTGCTTGCTGCATTCTGACATGGGCCAGTCAGCAGGATGTTTGGAGTTAGTTGTGCGTGTGCCTGCCATGGCAAGGCCCACTTACAGCACTTGTAACAGAACAATTCATTTAGTTTAGTTTACAGATACAGCACGGAAACAGGCCCTTCGGCCCACCTAGTCTACGCCGGCCAGCGATCCCCGTACACTAGCTCTAGCGCACACACACTAGGGACAATTTACCAAAGCCAATTAACCTATAAACCTGTTCGTCTTTGTAGTGTGGGGGGGAACCAGAGCACCCGGGGAAAACCCACGCAGGTCATAGGGAGAATGTACCAACTGTGTACGGACAGCACCCATAGTCAGGATCGAACCCGGGTCTCTGTCGCCATGAGGCAGCAACTCCACCCCTGCACCACCGTGCCGACTGAATTCTTGGAAGTTCCTGTCGGAACTGTATTGTGTAGGAAGGAACTGCAGGCACAGAGGCTGATTTAAACCAAAGATAGACACAAAATTCTGGAGTAACTCAGCGGGACCCTTCTTCAGACTTCAGTCTCGACCTGAAACGTCACCCATTCCTTCTCTCTAGAGATGCTGCCTGACCCGCTGAGTTACTCCAGCATTTTAGTGTCTATCTTTGGTACTAATCTTTCTAATGGTTATTGTCACCTATGCACAGTGGATTTGCAGCCCACAAATCCACAGTCGCCATATTTCGGCACCATTTACAAAGAAAGAAGAAAAAGTCCAAAGTCCAGTCGAACACCAATTTCCAAGCACCTGTTTTTGTTTTACCAGCATCCAATTCTAATTCCCCAATGATCTTCTGAAGGACAGCCCTCCCTGCTGCACTCTGTGAAGCTTTGGACCCTCGCACTATTAAGCTGCTGAGCCCACGCATAATGCAATGATGGATCCTTCCTCATTATTGGAATGGCATGTTACATTTGTATTCATAGCCAGAACATCAGCCCCAAATGATCCAAGATGTCCATCTCGAAGACTATATATTTTGTTTCAGGCGATGCATTTAACATGGTAAGCATTTCCTGT
>CM075998.1:6236901-6247029 GCA_038087875.1 Malacoraja senta
TGTACACAGTTCAGTACAAGTATCACTTCACAAGTCTGAAGAAGGCTCTCGACCAGAAACGTCACCTAATCCTTCTCTCCAGAGATGCTGCCTGTCCCGCTGAGTTACTCCAGCTTTTTGTGTCTATCTTCAGTTTAAACCAGCATCTGCAGTTCCTTCTTACACTTAGATACATATTGGATAAGCAACTCAGATACAGTACAAGTGTATAACAGTAGAACACAGACAGCGTACAGTTGCCAGTTGTGGTAAGTGCAGGGATCTTGACCTGACCATGTAGGCCCATTGTCATGGCGATGTTGCAGGGTGGGCCTGGCCAAGTGTAGCCGTGGTGTCCTCCACCGCTGCTCCACCGATGTAGGCCGCGTGCGGTCCACGTGCTCGGCCTCTCGGAGCGGCACCCGGGCTACAGTTCAGATACAGTGAAAAGCCCTGTTTCAATTCAGATAATACCATAGATGAATATAATCAAGTACAACAGGTAGAGCAAAAAGAAAAATACCAGTGCAGGACATCGTTTTTAGAGCATAGAACAGTACAGATCAGGCCCTTCGGCCCACAATGTCCGTGCCGAACGCAATGCCAAGTTAAGCTGATCTCATCTGCCTGAACATGATCCATATCCCTCTATTCCCTACACTTCCACGTGCCAGCCTTAAAGCCTCTTCAACACCATTAGCCTCTCATATTTTCAGCATTGTAGTGGAACAGTTCGAGAGAAAAAGCCCAATGTCCACAGTGAGACAATCGGGAATGGGAAGGACCATTCAGGAGCCTGATAACAGAAGAGGAAAAGCTGTTCCTCAATCTGGTGGTGTTTGATTTCAAGCGTTTGTGGCTTCTGCCCAACGGGAGAGGGGAGAAGAGGGAATGACCGGGGTGGGAAAGGTTCTGGATTATGTCGGCTGCTTACCCGAGCCAGCCTGGTGTAGATGGAATCAATGGTGGGGAGTGTGGTGTGTGTGGGACTGGGCTACATCTACAATGGTGGGGAGTGTGGTGTGTGTGATGGACTAGGCCACATCTACAATGGTGGGGAGTGTGGTGTGTGTGGGACTGGGCTACATCTACAATGGTGGGGAGTGTGGTGTGTGTGGGACTGGGCTACATCTACAATGGTGGGGAGTGTGGTCTGTGGGATGGACTAGGCCACATCTACAATGGTGGGGAGTGTGGTGTGTGTGGGACTGGGCCACATCTACAATGGTGGGGAGTGTGGTGTGTGTGATGGACTGTGCCACATCTACAATGGTGGGGAGTGTGGTGTGTGTGATGGACTGGGCCACATCTACAATGGTGGGGAGTGTGGTCTGTGTGATGGACTGGGCCACATCTACAATGGTGGGGAGTGTGGTCTGTGTGATGGACTGGGCCACATCTACAATGGTGGGGAGTGTGGTCTGTGTGATGGACTGGGCCACATCTACAATGATGGGGAGTGTGGTGTGTGTGGTGGACTGGGCCACATCTACAATGGTGGGGAGTGTGGTGTGTGTGATGGTCTGGGCTACATCTACAATGGTGGGGAGTGTGGTGGACTAGGCCACATCTACAATGGTGGGGAGTGTGGTGGACTGGGCCACATCTACAATGGTGGGGAGTGTGGTGTGTGTGATGGACTGGGCCACATCTACAATGGTGGGGAGTGTGGTATGTGTGATGGTCTGGGCCACATCTACAATGGTGGGGCGGATGCATAGCTTGAAGGTTATCTTGGGTAAGGGGCAACGCATGCAGGTTCGGTGACCAAGGGGTAAGGAAAGGAGAGAGAGGAGCATACACAACTCTAGCCAGAGGCTGTTGAATCTGTGGAATTCTTTGCCACAGACAGCTGTTGAGGCCAAGTGATGGTGATACAGCGTAGAAACAGGCCCTTCGGCCCAACTTGCCCACACCAGCCAACATGTCCCTTCTACACTAGTCAGTGGATATTTTTAAGACAGAGATAGACAGATTTGTAATCAGTACGGGTGTCAGGGGTTATGGGGAGAAGGCAGGAGAATGGGGTTGAGAGGGAGAGATAGATCAGCCGTGATTGAATGGCAGAGTAGACGATGGGCCGAATGGCCTAATTCTGCTCCTATAACTTATGAACATATGAACAGCGAGCCACAGCTGAACACGTTATGAGTGGAGGGGTATGAAAGGGAAGTTTCAAGAGAGTTAGATTTAGCTCTTAAAGCTAAAGGAATCAAGGGATATGGGGAAAAAGCAGGAACGGGTACTGATTGTGGATGATCAGCCATGATCATATTGAATGGCGGTGCTGGCTCGAAGGGCCGAATGGCCACCTCCTGCACCTATTGTCTATGTTTCTAAGTAGGGGGAATGCCAAGTTGGTCTCAGACTACACCATGATTACCTCTGGACCATGCAGGCTCTTTATTTGGAGTCTCTGGTGTTGGAGACAGTTACTTAGCATCGGCAGACATCAATGTCTTTATCCCACCACACAGAACAGCAGCAGATCAAACAACGAGAAGCAGCAAGAAAGGTCCTGACCCAAAACATCGTCTGTCCCTTCCCTCCACAGATGCTGCCTGACCCGCTGTCATAGAGTGATACAGTGTGGAAACAGGCCCTTCAGCCCAACTTGCCCACACCAACCAACATGCCCCATCTACACTAGTCCCACCTGCCCACGTTTGGCCCACATCACTCTAAACCTGTCCTATCCAGATGTCTCTTAAATGTTGTTTTTGTCCAACTGGCTTTGAAATGTTATGATAAGATTTAAAGTTGTGCTTTGAACAGAACCAGCCTCGGCTGACAGTGCATGAATGTGTTGGAAGGAACTGCAGATGCTGGTTTACACCGAAGATAGACACAAAGTGCTGGAGTAACTCAGCGGGACAGGCAGCATCTCTGGAGAGAAGGAATGGGTAACGTTTCGGGTCAAGACCCTTCATCAGACTGATCCTTCTCTCCAGAGATGCTGCCTGTCCCGCTGAGTTACTCCAGCATTTGTGCCTATCTTCAGTACATGAATTAATTCTATTTTACTCTTTTCTAGATGGGTTAGAGAGTTTCTAAACGATGAAAACCAGGGCCTGAATGTGCTGGTTGACTACCTGTCCTTTGCACAGTGTGCGGTCATGTAAGTAGCCATGAGCAGAGGCATTGCCATCGCACGTGTCCATCTCGGTTCATTCATTTATCACCCTTCCAGTTTTAGTCCTGTTCATTCTCTGCTTTTTCATTTCTTATCTCTGCTGTCCTTGAAATCTTTCAACACCTGAAGCTGGGCTGAACAGATTGCTAGGAGTGGATGCATTCAGACAATATGCAGCGTAGACAATATAAAGCCCCTTCAACACTCTTGCGGTAAGTAACGTGTGCAGCAAAGTGCCCACTTAGGGCGTCACAGTGGCGCAGCGGTAGAGTTGCTGCCTTACAGCCCAAGCAGGGCCAGAGACCCGGGTTCCATCCCGATTACGGGTGCTGTCTATACGGAGTTTACACGTTCTCCCCGTGACCTGCGTGGGTTTTCTCCGAGATCTCCAGTTTCCTCCCACACTCCAAAGACGTGCAGGTTTGTAGGCTAATTGGCTTGGTGTAAGTGCAAATTGTCCCTAGTGTGTGTAGGATAGTGTTAGTGTGCGGGGATCGCTGGTCGGTGCGGGCTGGGTGGGCCGAAAGGCCTGTTTCCGCGTTGTATCTCCAAACTAGACTAAACTTAGTTCTTGTGTGGGCCAGTAACAAGGAGAGTGTAACTTTCCTGCACATCTGTGCATTTTATATTTAAATCCCAATCGTTTTAATTTGCCCGTGTAAACGCCTGCACACATCAGCGTCAAGCGAGTCAAGAGTGTTTTTTGTCAAATGTCCCACATAGAACAATGATAGAACAACAGAATATATAAATAGCGGGCACTGGAAACAATATAATAAATGAGAGAGAATAAAAGAGTTCAGTGCGTGTTTCTATACACATACCCACAAATACACATACTGTATATTTCCATCATAACTCAGCGGGGACAGGCAGCATGACAGACAGCCAGGATGACCATCACAAACCCAACGCTGAAGAAGGAGGTAGACACAAAATGCTGGAGCAACTCAGCGGGACAGGCAACATCTCTGGGGAGAAGGAATGGGTGACGTTTCGAGTTCAGTCTGAAGAAGGGTCTCGACCCGAATCGTCTCCCATTCCTTCTCTCCAGAGATGCTGCCTGTCCCGCTGAGTTACTCCAGCATTTTGTGTCTATCTTCAGTTTAAACCAGCATCTGCAGTTCCTTCCTATATTTTTATAGGAATATACACATATATATATATACATATACACACACGCACACAAAAAACAAACAAGCAGTAACAGGTTCACCTGTCATTGGGGGCATACCCAATTCTGCTAGCCCTTGCTGTCCCCTCCCCTTCATCAGCCCTCTGGTTGTCTCCTCCCCTCCCCCAGCCCTCGGGCTCCTCCTCCGCCTTTTTTCCTTTTTTCATTTCTTCTCCCCACCCCCTATCAGTCTGAAGAAGGGTTTCGGCCCGAAACGTTGCCTATTTCCTTCGCTCCATAGATGCTGCTGCACCCGCTGAGTTTCTCCAGCATTGTTGTGTACCTTCACCTGTCATTGGGATGGGTTCACCCGGCATGAATGGTTTGGGGTTACAACTGCCACCAATGACATTTTGTGCACCCAGGCATCTTGCACTAGACTCCAGAACTTGACGTCTCGAAGGTCAGAGGGTGGTGAATCTGTGGAATTCACTGTGGAATCGCCACAGACAGCTGAGGAGGCAAAGTCAGTGGATATACTTAAGGCAGAGATTGATAGATTCTTGATTAGTACGGGAGTCAGGAGAATGGGGTTAGGAGGGAGAGATAGATCAGCCATGATTGAATGGTGGAGTAGACTTGATGGGCTGAATGGCCTAATTCTACTCCTATCACTTATGACCTTATGACCTTATGAAGGAAGCAGTGGGGAGGGCTGGGCTGAATGTGGATGCACTGGGCTGGATGGCAACCATTGCTCCTTAGTGGCGTGGTACAGAGGCAGATCATCTCCACGTGCTGAGATCCTGGGAGCATTCAGACCTGCAGTCAACCCATCCCCATCTTGGACTTGCTGCTGGTAACTTCCCCCACAGCACACTTCCACGCTTCACTCACCCTTTCCCACTTCAGTTACACGCATAGAAACATATGAAGTGTTCAGTTCATAAGTGCTAGGGACAGCATTAGGCCGTTGATGCTTTATAAGGCATTAGTCAGACCGTATTTGGAGTATTGTGAGCCCCATATCTGAGGAAGGATGTGCTGGCTCTGGAGAGCGTCCAGAGGAGGTTTACCAGAATGATCCCAGGAATGAGTGGGTTAACATACGATGAGCGTTTGTCGGCACTGGGCCTGTACTCGCTGGAGTTTAGAAGAATGAGGGGGGGACCTCATTGAAACGTTACCGAATAGTGAAAGGCCTGGATAGAGTGGATGTGGAGAGGATGTTTCCACTAGTGGGAGAGTCTAGGACTAGAGGGCACAGCCTCAGAATTAAAGGACGTTCCATTCGGAAGGAGATGAGGAGGAATTTCTTTAGTCAGAGGGTGGTGAATCTGTTGCCACAGGCGGCTGCGGAGGCCAAGTCAGTTGATATTTTTATTAATTAGGATCAGGAGAGGTTGATCTGCCATTCAATGCAGTCATGGCTGATCTAATTGTATCCTCAAGTCCGCATTCCTGTTCACCTTTTCACCCCTTTGCTGATCAAGTATCTAAATATATTAAACATTTGGTGCCCTTTAATGAAACGAGTTCCAAAGACTCAAAACCCGCCAAGAGAGAACAAAAATTGCTTCATCTCTGTCTTAAATGGGCACCCCTTCTTTTTAAACAATGTCCGCCTAGTTCTAAACTCTCCCACAAGAGTTATAAGAAAGACGTTGTCAAGTTGCAAAGAGTGCAGAGATGATTTACGAGGCTGTTGCCAGGTCTGAGCTCTAGAGAGAGGTTGAGTAGGCTGGGTCTCTATTCCCTGGAGCGCAGGAGGATGAGGGGTGATCTTATAGAGGTGTATATAATCATGAGAGGAATAGATCGGGTAGATGCACAGAGTCTCTTGCCCAGAGTAGGGGAATCGAGGACCAGAGGACATAGGTTTAAGCTGAAGCAGGTAAGATTTAATAGGAATCTGAGGGGTAACTTCTTCAAGCAAAGGGTAGTGGGTGTATGGAACAAGCTGCCAGAGGCAGTTGAGGCAGGGACCATCGCAACGTTTAAGAATCATTTAGACAGGTACATGGATAGGACAGGTTTGGAGGGTTATGGACCAAGCGCAGGCAGGTGGGACTAGTGTAGCTGGGACAAGTTGGCCGGTGTGGGCAAGTTGGGCCGAAGGGCCTGTTTCCATGCTGCATCACTCTATGACTCCAAGAGGAAATATCCTCTCTACATCCATACTGTGAAGAGCCCTCAGGGTCTCGTATGTCTCAATCAAGGTCTCGACCACTCTTCTAAACTCACGCAGTTGCATATCAATCTCACCAAGACAAGCCGCCCATCCCAACAGCCCTCTGTGACCCAACAAGATCCAATGAGGCCGGAATGTGGAAAGATCCCAAATCCCTTGGCACAGGGGAAGCGTAGCATGGAAGTGGTGACATTGTGTTGGGGTGACATTTTGCACTCACTGCCTTGTTCAGCAAAGTCCAGAGGACAAGATGCACATCCCGTAACGTTGTCCGCTTCCTCCTGAGTGATCCTTAAGTCAGCACGTTGGGCTCTAGTTATCTACAGCTGGATATGTGTGGGCATTATGTTGACCATGGGTTAAATGTTCCTCGCGGCCACCACTGGCTTCATTTCACAGCCTCAAACGGCCCACAGGAAGGGAAGGTTTCGAGGTTTGGGCATCGCGGTAGAGTTGCTGCCTCACAGCGCCAGAGACCCGGGTTCCATCCTGACTACGGGTGCTCTCTGTACAGAGTTTGTACCTTCTCTCCGTGACCTGCGTGGGTTTTCTCCGGAATCTTCGGTTTCCTCCAACATTGCGAAAATGTGCAGGTTTACAGGTTAATTGGCTTGGTAAAATTGTAAATCATCTCTAGTGTGTGTATGATAGTTAGTGTACGGGGATCGCTGGTCAGTACGGACTCGTTGGGCCGAAGGGCCTGTTTCCGTGCTGTATCTCTAAACTAAGCTAAAAAAATGGTCCTAGTCGAGCTGCCGTTGGCTCGTTTGCTTGGAATTCTTTCTAACTGCTGACGACATTTGTTTTACTGCTCTGTTTCTCCTGTCACCATTGCAGCCTCTCACCATTCTTCAATGCTTTCAGTAACCAGATGTTTTTGAGTGTGCCTTGCTCTCAGCCACCCAGCTGCTGCTGTTGATATGCCAACTTTCCACATTTCCATCCGTGCCTCTGGGCACCTGGGTACATGTTGTGCATCGGAAATGGCCAGCGGGTAGAGATTTGTCTTTGGCTTCGCTGGGAAACAGACCCCCAGTTGTAGACCTCCTCAACTCCATTCCCCAGAACCCGGTCCCATTGACGTCAGCCTCTATTACCATGTGGGGAGTGAACTACAATGTAGATCCTACAGGAAGCCCACCTGCCTTGAGTTGGCGTTTTGCTGGAACGTGGATCGAAGGGTCTTGTTCGTGGGGCAGTCTGGGAGGGTGCCGGTTTTATGACATCAAGGCCCAAAAGCATGAACAAATCTTCCAAAATGAAAATCCCATGACTGCAAGCTTTGCAAAGCTCCCTGATCCTCACCTCAGCTTTCCGTAAGTTCTAGGAGCGGAATTAGGCCATTCGGCCCATCAAGTCTACTCCGCCGTTCAATCATGGCTGATCTATCTCTCCCTCCTAACCTCATTCTCCTGCCTTCTCCATTTTAACACATGTGTACTCTTCCTGTTAATCCAACGGAAGAAGATGCCTGGGGTCATCTGCCCTCAAAGGGGCAACGTGTTAACTGACGTTGGATGGGGGTGATGAAAAGAGATTTTTATCCCGTTGTGACCTAGGTTTGACATTGACCTTGTGGAGAATGGTGATGATGGTGCACTCGACAAACCCAAACCCTGGGGCAGGTCTATAGAAGATTTGCACCAGAGCAATGTCCTGCCCCTGGCTTTCAGCAACAGCCTGTCTCGCTCTGCCAGGCAATCTATCCTACGGTATGTATGGCTCAGCTTCTAACTGGTGCCGGGGATGCAACGAGTGTCTACGGTTCAGCCGTGGATGGGTGAGCATCACTCACCCACCCACTCCCACCCCCACTCCCACCCCCACTCCCACCCCCACACCATCACAGCACATGGCGGCACGGTGGAGCAGCGGTAGAGTTGCTGCCTCACAGAGCCAGAGACCCGGGTTCCATCCTGACTACGGGTGCTGCCTGTACGGAGTTTGCATGTTCTCCCTGTGACCACGTGGGTTTTCTCCGGGAGCTCCGGTTTCCTCCCACACTCCAAAGACGTGCAGGTTTATAGGTTAATTGGCTTTGATAAAGATTGTAAACTGTCCCTAGTGTGTGTAGGATAGTGTTAGTATGCGGGGATCACTGGGCGGCATGGACTCGATGGGCCGAAGGGCCTGTTTCCGCGCTGTATCTCTAAACTAGACTAAACGCAGCAGTTGTGCAATTGAAATTAAGTTAATAATCTGAATGTGGAAGAACCAATGAGCCACACTAATGCTGATCAGTGAAAGGACCTGTTGTTGTAAAAACCTACATGATGCACTCATTCTAGTGAGGGATGGTCATTGTAATCTATGTGACTCCAGGCACACCACTGTGGCAAGCTCTTCAATTGGCTCAGTTATAAGCGGTTCACCAGGGATGGACAATAAATGTCAGCTATGCCCAGCAACGCCTCAAGTGATAGGAACAGAATTAGGCCATTCAGCCCATCATGACTACTCTGCCATTCAATCATGCCTGATCTCTCCCTCCTAACCCCATTCTCCTGCCTTCTCCCCATAACCCCTGACACCCGTACTAGTCAGGACTTTGTCAATCTCCGCCTTAAAAAAACCGCAATGACTTGGCCTCTACAGCCGCCCAGCCTGGCCCAGCTTGGGCCTGGCGAGATTTAACACAGGCTTCTGGAGCACACATGAGCCTTGGGACATGTCTATAACTCTCACTGTCAGGGCCCCGCTGTTGGGGAATGGCAAGGCAAATTAAAGCGAGCATCTCTTTTCTCTCCACACTCGGATTCCAGGAGGGCTGGGTGTACATACTGCCCTAGCTCTCACTGGAAGATCACATCAGTAACGGACCTGTCGACAGTCCAGCACTGCCAGGATGACCATCACAAACCCAACGCTGAAGAAGGAGGTAGACACAAAATGCTGGAGCAACTCAGCGGGAAAGGCAACATCTCTGGAGAGAAGGAATGGGTGATGTTTCGTGTTCAGTCTGAAGAAGGGTCTCGACCCGAAACGTCAACCATTCCTTCTCTCCAGAGATGCTGCCTGTCCCGCTGAGTTACTCCAGCATTCTGTGTCTACCTTTGGTTTAAACCAGCAACTGCAGTTCCTTCCTACACATTCCGGCTGAAGAAGGAGGAGGCCACTCGGCCCCTCATATCAGCTCTGCTGGTCAACACGACCCTGGTTGATCTACCTAATTCCACTTCCATGCACCAACGTTAATATTGAATAACCTCTCCATGCCCGGTCTACCCAGCAACTAAACCTCTTGAATAAAGACCTTTCCCCATCGGGCAAGAGGTACAGAAGTGTGAAAACAAACGCACACCTCCAGATTCAGGGACAGTTTCTTCCCGGCTGTTATCAGGCAACTGAACCACCCTACCACACCCAGAGAGTGGTCCTGAACTACTATCTACCTCACTGGAGACCCTCGGACTATCCTTGATCAGACTTTACTGGCTTTACCTTGCACTAAACCTTATTCACATTATTCCCTTTATCATGTATCTGTACACTGTGGACGGCTCGATTATAATCACGTATTGTCTTTCCGCTGACTGGTTAGCTCGCAACTAAAGCTTTTCACTGCACCTTGGTACACGGGACAATAAGATAAATTAAAAAATTAAAGTAAAGAAGATCTCAATTTGGTGGATCTTTGTGAAGATCTATTCACTCACAGGATGTGGCGTCACTGGCCCTGCCAATGTTTACTGGCCATTTCTAGTTGCCCCT
>CM075998.1:6247229-6282881 GCA_038087875.1 Malacoraja senta
CCCACAGCAGGCCGGCACGGTGGGGCAGCGGTAGAGTTGCTGCCTCACAGCGCCGGAGACCCGGGTTCCATCCTGACCACGGGTGCTGTCTGTGTGGAGTTTGTACGTTCTCCCCGTGGGTTTTCTCCGGGTGCTCCTGTTTCCTCTCACACTCCGAAGATGTGTCGGTTTGTAGGTTATTGGGCTTCGGTCCTAGTGTTTAGGATAGTATGGTGTGATCGCTGATCAGTGTGGACTCGGTGGGCTGAAGGACCTATTTCCACATTTGTATCTCTATAGGAAAAGTCTAAACCCAGATTCTGCATTCCCCACATTATGACTGACCACATTTCATGAGAAGATTGATGACTATTTGATTTGCTGTAAAGGCCTTTGGAAACAGGCCCTTCGGCCCACTGAGTTCGTGATGACCAGCGATCACCCCGTATACTAGCACATTTCCTACCCACTCTGGATTATTTACAATTTTACGAAAGGCAAATTAGCCTTCAAACTTGTATGTCTTTGGAGTGTGGGAGGAAACCGGAGCACCCGGAGAAAGCCCACACAGGTCAGGAATCGTCTCCCTGGGCAGAAGGGCCTCGCAAGCTTTAAATGACTTGTCCGCCTCTCTATTGTCGCAGTTACACAATGCTCCTGTGAAAGCTCTCTGACATGTCGGAGGCACCGTATGCAGGTCGATGATCCCATGTCTCATCTAAGAGGCCCAAACGTTGTGTGTGATCGGGCGGCCGAGTGCTGCCAAACCATTTTGGTGCGAATACCTTTAACACGGTTTTTGCTCCAGTGATCCAGGTTTCCAGAGGAATGGGCATCACTGCCACGTTGCCAACTGGAGCAGGCCTCATGGTGGCAGGGTATGGGTATGCCACCTGTCTGTCGGTGACTGCATAATTCTGATTGTCTTCCACAGCTACAACACGCTGCCCGACAGGAAGTTTCTGAAGAATTCCAGGCTTGTGTGCCAGAAGGATGATGTCCATGTCTGTATCATGTGTTTACGGGCAGTAATGAACTACCAGGTATTGCCAATTCCAACTGGGACTCCTCTGAATAGTTATTTATCTTGTAACCCGCCCATGCTCAATAACATTCCATCCACTGGGTCTTTCAATAGACAATAGACAATAGACAATAGACAATAGGTGCAGGAGTAGGCCATTCGGCCCTTCGAGCCAGCACCGCCATTCAATGTGATCATGGCTGATCATCCCCAATCAGTACCCCGTTCCTGCCTTCTCCCCATATCCCCTGACTCCGCTATTTTTAAGAGCCCTATCTAGCTCTCTCTTGAAAGCATCCAGAGAACCTTCCTCCACCGCCCTCTGAGGCAGAGAATTCCACAGACTCACCACTCTCTGTGTGAAAAAGTGTTTCCTCGTCTCCGTTTCATCAAAGGTTTATTCAGTAACAAGAGACGACGATCTAATGATATCCCCTCCTTTTTTTTACAGTACGGCTTCAATTTAGTTATGTCCCACCCGCACGCCGTCAATGAAATCGCACTTAGCCTGAACAACAAGAATCCCAGGTAAGTAATCTGTTCCATCTCATTAGTCTGCACTCAGCACGAATCCGCTCTTCAGCCCGCAGAAGGGTCCCGACCCGAAACGGTAGCTCACAACCCAACAGGAGAACATTGAAGATGGACACAAAATGCTGGAGTAACTCAGCGGGACAGGCAGCATCTGTGGAGAGAAGGAATGGGTGACGTTTCGAGTCGAGACCCTTCTTCAGATTGAGAGTTAGGGGAGAAGGAAACTAGAGGTATGACAATAGACAACAGACAATTGACAATAGGTGCAGGAGGAGGCCATTCGGACCTTCAAGCCAGCACAGCCATTCACTGTGATCATGGCTGATCATCCACAATCAGTATCCCGTTCCTGCCTTCTCCCCATATCCCTTGACAAATCTCTGGGTGAAAAAGTGTTTCCTCATCTCCATTCTAAACGCCTTACCCCTTATTTTTATACTGTGGCTCCTGGTCTGGTTCTGGAATCCCCAACATTGGAAAGATGTTTCCTGCCTCTTGCGTGTCCAATCCCTTAATAATCTTATATGTTTCAACAAGATCCCCTCTCATCCTTTTAAATTCCAGAGTGTACAAGCCCAGTCGCTCCATTCTTTCAAAATATGACAGTCCCGCCGTCCTGGGAATTAACCTGGTGAACCTACGCTGCACTCCCTCAATAGCAAGAATGTCCCTCGTCAAATTTGGAGACCAAAACTGCACACAATACTCCAGGTGTGGTCTCACCAGGGCCCTGTACATCTGCAGAAGGACCTCTTTACTCCGATACTCCATGCCATTCGCTTTCTTCACTGCCTGCTGTACCTTGAGTCTGAGGGAGTGTCCCAACTTGAAACGTCACCTATCCATGTTCTCCAGAGATGCTGCCTGACCCGCTGAGTTACTCCAGCACTCTGTGAAACGTCACCTATCCATGTTCTGCACAGATGCTGCCTGACCCGCTGAGTTACTCCAGCACTCTGGGAAACGTCACCTATCCATGTTCCGGCAGCATCTATGGAGCGAAGGAAATAGGCAAAGTTTCGGCCCGAAACCCTTCCGGGTTTCGGCCCGAAACGTTGCCTATTTCCTTCAGGGTTTCGGCCCGAAAGGTTGCCCATTTCCTTCGCTCCACAGATGCTGTCTGACCCGCTGAGTTACTCCAGCACTCTGTGAAACGTCACCTATCCATGTTCTCCACAGATGCTGCCTGACCCGCTGAGTTACTCCAGCACTCTGTGAAACGTCACCTATCCATGTTCTCCACAGATGCTGCCTGACCCGCTGAGTTACTCCAGCACTCTGTGAAACGTCACCTATCCATGTTCTCCACAGATGCTGCCTGACCCGCTGAGTTACTCCAGCACCTTTGTGTCAGTCAGCTCACTCTGGTGACTTGCACTCAACATGAAGAAAATGTGCAGGCCCATTCTTCCCCACATCCTCCATGGAAGGTGCAAACTGATGCTGGGAGCATCTCATCTCCCCCCCACCCCAATACTGCTCACTCATTAGGCCGTGGGTCTGGGCAGATGAATTGGAAGTGGCCACTGGGCCAACATCTGACTATTCAGTGAGGTGATGGTGGAACTGGCTATCGGCAAGTTTCACGGAGGACAATACTTTGTTCACCATTCTAAGCATTCACTCCCTGCACCTCTGGTTCACTGTGACAATAGTGTGTCCCATCTTAAACATGCATTGCTGTAAACTTACCCAGAGTAGTCCGACAACAATTCCCACACTTCGACCTCCACCACCAAGCGGGAGAGAAGGGGGCAGGTGCAGGGGAGCACCACCACCTGTATAAAAGGTGGGATAAAACCACGAGCGCAATAGATCGGGTAGATGCACAGAGTCTCTTGCCCAAAGTCGGTGAATCCAGGACCAGAGGACATAGGTTTAAGGTGAAGGGGGAAAGATTCACTGGGAATCTGAGGGGTAACATTTCCACACAGAGGGTGGTGGGTGTATGGAACAAGCTGCCAGAGGAGGTAGTTTGAGGCAGTTAGGTACATGGATAGGGCAGGTTTGGAGGGATATGGACCAAACGCAGGTGGGAGGGACAAGTGTAGATGGGACATGTTGGTCGGTGTGGGCAAGTTGGGCCAAAGGGCCTGTTTCCACTCTGTATCACTCTATGACCTGTGGGTTCCTCTCCCACTCAACAAATCATGGCCACTTGGAAATATATCTGCCTTTCCTTCATCTAAACCCTGGCACTCCCTCCCCACCAGCACCGAGGGACCACCTTCTCCAGAAGGACTGCAGCGGTTCAAGATGGCGGCTCACCCCCACCTTCTCAAGGGGCGGTTAGGGATGGGCAATAACTGTGACCAATCCTTCGCCGCATCAAGGAATAACAGGCTGCTAGACGGTTAATGGCCGGATGTGCAGTGTCTTCTCTTCAGCGAGAGGATAGAATTGCCAGCCTTGCCACTCAGGAATCCAGGAATGAGTGGGTTAACATATGATGAGCGTTTGACGGCACTGGGCCTGTACTCGCTGGAGTTTAGAACAATGAGGGGGGGACCTCATTGAAACTTACCGCATAGTGAAAGGCCTGGATAGAGTGGATGTGGAGAGGATGTTTCCACTGGTCGGAGAGTCTAGGACCAGAGGGCACAGCCTCAGAATTAATGGACATTCTTTTGGGAGGAGATGAGGAGAAATGTCTTTAGTCAGAGGGTGGAGGCAACATCAGTGGATATATTTAAGGCAGAGATAGATTGTTGATTAGTACGGGTGTCAGAGGTTATGGGGAAAAGGCAGGAGAATGGAGTTAGGAGGGAGAGATAGATCAGCCATGATCGAATGGCAGACTCGATGGGCCGAATGGCCTGATTCTGCTCCTATTCCTTATGACCTATGACCTATAAGCGCTGCACAGTGTGTCACCATGGTGACACAGCGGGGTGGTCATGCAGAGATCCTTGGCTTTGCCCACTCGGCTGCCGCAGTGCCAACGCTGCAGCTGCACTGGTGCTGAGAAACATCTTGTGAAGGGCACTGGCAGCGGGCACCATTCCCCTCAACCAGTGACCTGCCTTGCCCCCTTCCCCACCCACCATCTTCCCTTCTGACACTGCTGCCCTTTGTTCTGAATGCAACTCAGAGGAGGAATTTCTTTAGTCAGAGGGTGGTGAATCTGTGGAATTCTTTGCCACAGACGGCCGTGGAGGACAAGTCAGTGGGTGATTTATAAGGCGCACATTGATAGGTTGTTGATTAGTATGGGTGTCAGGGGTTATGGGGAGAAGGCAGGAGAATGGGGTCAGGAGGGAGAGATAGATCAGCTGTGATTGTATGGTGGAGTAGACTTGATTTGCCAAAGATGGCACCTACCTGTGGCAACATTTTGGGAACAGCACAAAGAAAAGCAGTAAGATACAGCATTTATATACTCACCTGCATCAGGAAATCCCCTGAAATCAACGCTGTAAGTAGCATGCATTAGCGCTAATGAGAACTCCAGATGGTAGCTCCAGTAAGGGAATCCCCGATCAGAGGGGATTCCCCAACCTCGCGGAGGAGCGCAGGTACAGGAAGAACCTTACCTGCAAACACCGGGGAGGCCTTCATGGAGTCCGGAATCGAGGCCGTCGGGTAGGGTCTCCCAGCAGCAACGGAGCTGGAGGTGCCGACTGTAAGGGAATTCCCGATCTCAGGGGAATCCCCGACCTCGCGGAGACCCGTAAGTACTCTACCTTTAAACACCGAGGAGGGCTCCATGGAGTACGGAAACGTGGCCGTCGGGCAGGATTACAGGTCAGACTGAAGCGCAGGGGACTTCGGCCCACTCTCCCTATTATCCTACTGGACAACGTACAGTCACTAGAAAACAAAGTGGAGGACTTAAGGGCAAGGCTGCTTTATGAAAGGGAGCTGAGGGAATGCTCTGTGTTCTGTTTCACAGAGACATGTCTCACCCCAGCTCCCCAGACTCAGCGGGCCAGCCTGAAGGGTTCTCCATCCACCGTATGGACGTACACTGGCATCTGGGAAAGGGAGAGGAGGGGGCGTCTGCCTCATGGTCAACTCTGCGTGGTGCTCAGACGTGGCAGTCCTGTCCAACTCCTGCTCTCCACACCTGGAACATCTGGCGGTGAAGTGCCGTCTCTTCTACCTCCCAAGGGAATTCACCTCCATCATCATGACCGCGGTCTACATCCCACCCCAGGCAGACGTCCGTCTGGCACTGGAGGAGCTGCACGCCGTGGTCAACAAACACCAGACGTCTTACCCGAGGCATTTACCACCATTGCTGGGGACTTCAATAAGGCAAACCTAAAGAAATCACTCCCTAACTTCCACCAACATGTCTCCTGCTGCACCAGAGGACCAAACACCCTCGACCATTGCTACACCACCATCAAGGATGCCTATCGCTCTATCCCTCGCCCTCACTTCGGTAAATCCGTCCATACCGCAGTGCTGCTTCTTCCTGCCTACAGGCAGCAATTAAAGAGCGCACCCCCAGAGGTGAGCACAGTACAGAGCTGGTCGGGGGGGGGGGGGGGGGGGGGGGGGGGGGGGGGGGGGGCGCAGAGGAACAACTCCAGGACTGTTTGGAGTCTGTAGACTGGGCAATGTTCAGGGACTCGGCAACGGACCTGAACGAATACGCCACAGCTGTTACAGACTTCATTAAGAAGTGTGTGGAGGACTGTATCCCTACAAAAACCTTTCCCAAGGTGGCGGGGCCTGAATGCAATCACCTCTTACAAGTCGAAATCAGGAGGTAGCTCGAATGTCGGCGAAACATCACTCCGTGATGAGCTCAATGCGTTTTACGCACGCTTTGATAGGGAGAACACCGATGTGCCTTCTCAAGCCCCCATTCGCTGTGATGGTATTTCAGTCACAGTCACAGAGGCCGACGTCAAGAAATCCTTCAGAGCGGTGAACCCTCGGAAAGCGCCTGGACCTGATGGTATACCCGGTCGTGTTCTAAAAACCTGTGCGGACCAACTGGCTGGAATTTTTACGGACATTTTCAACCTCTCACTTCTGAGGTCTGAGGTCCCCACCTGCTTTAAAAGGGCATCAATTATACCAGTGCCCAAGAAGAGTAAGGTGACGTGCCTCAATGACTATCGACCTGTGGCACTAACGCCTGTGGTGATGAAGTGCTTTGAGGGGTTGATCATGACGCAGATCAACTCCTACCTCGACAAAAACCTGGACCCACTGTAGTTCGCTTACCGCCACAACAGATCAACGGTGGATGCGATCTCGCTGGCCCTCCACTCCGCTCTGGACCACTTGGACAACAAAAACTCATATGTCAGGCTGTTATTCATCGATTACAGCTCGGCATTTAACACAATCATCCCCTCCAAGCTGGTTACCAAACTCGCAGAACTGGGTCTCTGCACATCCCTCTGCAATTGGATCCTCGACTTCCTCACTCTCAGACCACAGTCTGTTCATATTGGTGGAAATGTGTCAGACTCGATAACAATCAACACGGGAGCACCTCAAGGCTGCGTGCTCAGCCCCCTGCTGTACTCACTCTATACTCATGACTGCGTAGCCGGACATAGTGCGAACTCCATCATCAAGTTCGCTGACGACACCACTGTTGTGGGACGTATCACTGATGGGGATGAGTCAGAGTATAGAAGAGAGATCGAGCAACTGTCCATATGGTGCCAGCACAATAACCTGGCCCTCAACACCAGCAAAACCAAGGAACTGATTGTGGACTTTGGACGTGGTAGGATGGGGACACCCAGTCCCGTTTATATCAACGGGTCGATGGTTGAAAGGGTCAAGAGCTTCAAATTCCTGGGCGTGCACATCTCCGAAGATCTTTCCTGGTCCCAGAACACTGATGCAATTGTAAAGAGAGCACATCAGCACCTCTACTTCCTGAGAAGATTACGGAGAGTCGTATGTCAAGGAGGACTCTCTCTAACTTCTACAGGTGCACAGTAGAGAGCATGCTGACCGGTTGCATTGTGGCTTGGTTCGGCAACTTGAGCGCCCAGGAGCGGAAAAGACTGCAAAAAGTAGTAAACACTGCCCAGTCCATCATCGGCTCTGACCTCCCTTCCATCGAGAGGATCTATCGCAGTCGCTGCCTCAAAAAGGCTGCCAGCATCATCAAGGACCCACACCATCCTGGCCACACACTCATCTCCCCGACTACCTTCAGGTAGAAGGTACAGGAGCCTGAAGACTGCAACGACCAGGTTCAGGAATAGCTACTTCCCCACAGCCATCAGGCTATTAAACTTGGCTCGGACAAAACTCTGAAAATTAATAGCCCATTATCTGTTATTTGCACTTTATCAGTTTATTTATTCATGTGTGTATATATTTATATAATGGTATATGGACACACTGATCTGTTTTGTAGTCAATGCCTACTATGTTCTGTTGTGCTGAAGCAAAGCAAGAATTGCATTGTCCTATCAGGGACACATGACAATAAACTCACTTGAATCTTGAATCTCCTAATTCTGTTCCCATGACTAATGAACATAGGACGTGGGCAAGTTACCAGTGAGAACAAATATCTCGGGATGATAATAACTAACACAAGATGGACAATTGTCCTGCTGCCCGCAAGCTTCCACCCTAAACTTGATGGGCCGAATGGTCTAATTCTGCTCCTATAACTTAGGAACATGAACTCCAGCTACATACCCGGAAATGACACTTTACAAGATATTTGTGAGTAATTTGGTGTGGGGGCAAATGTGTGGCTGGGGTGCGGTGAGTGACAGCCTTGTGCCTGTGTCACCCAATCTCTCCACCCCCTGGAGTTTTCATCCCTCGTGTCTGCACCTCACTTCTGCTGGAGACCAACTGACGGAGACCAGACCATACCGTGAGAGGAATAGATCGGGTAGATGCACAGTCTCTTGCCCAGTGTAGGGGGAATCGAGGACCAGAGGACATAGGTTCAAGGTGAAGGGGGAAGGATTGAATAGGAATCTGAGGGGTAACTTTTCCACACAGAGGGTGGTGGGTGTGTGGAACAAGCTGCCAGAGGAGGTAGTTGAGGCTGGGACTCTCCCGACGTTTAAGAAACAGTTAGACAGGTACATGGATAGGACAGGTTTGGAGGGATATGGGCCAAAAGCGGGCAGGTGGGACGAGTGTAGCTGGGACATTGTTGGGCGAGTTGGGTTGAAGGGCCTGTTTCCACACTGTATCACTCTGTGACTGTATTGCCCGTGATGTGCGTGGTAGGGTGTGATCGTGATCGCCTCTTTGTGCTGGCCAAACACTATTCCCCAGTGGTGATGACAGGCCCTCTTTTCTTCGCAGAACCAAAGCCCTGGTACTGGAACTACTTGCGGCCGTCTGTCTCGTGAGAGGGGGGCACGAAATCATTCTCTCCGCGTTCGACCATTTCAAAGAGGTACGAGAGCTTTCACTTTCATCCCAACCCACAAAGCCCGATGCTGACTTAGGGGAGTGAAGGGGAGGGAGGAGGGGGGTGCCGACATTATCCTTCCTGCCACCGATCGGCGGCGAGGTGGCGAGCCCTCGAGGTGGGCTGCAGGAGGTACCCACCCCCCTGGGGAAGGAGAGCTGAAGAGGGCTGGGCAAGGAGAAGGGATTGTGCTTGTGTATGGTGTTAGTTTGCTGAGCTGTGTGTAAACCCCCCACCTTGGTGCATGCGATAATCAAGAACCATGGAGTTGCTGCCTCACAGCACCAGGGACCCGGCTTCAATCCTGACTACGGGTGCTGTCTGTGTGGAGTTTGTATGCTCTCCCCATGTGGGTTTTCTACGAGTGCTCCAGTTTCCTCCAAAGACGTGCAGTTTTATAGGTTTAAGTTTTATAGTAATAATAATAATGAATTTTATTTACGGGCGCCTTATACCGAGGTCTCAAGGACACCTTACAGAGATTTATAGGAAACATATAATCAGAATTTAAAAAATAAGTTATAAAGACCAATACACAAATCAGGGACAGAATTCCTTCCAAAAACACAAAACATAAAATCAGAAGCACAATTTGAGGAGAGAGCAGCGGCAATGAAACCGCGCCAGCGTCCACTCTCCCCTCCGACCGCCATCTTGAACACAGACTAACAAATACAATTACAAACAATTACATACAAAAATCATCCCCCCACAGTGATTTGCACTGTGGGGGAAGGCATAATGTCCAGTCCCCAGCCCCAGTTCACCCAAAAAGTCAGGCCAAATGAGGCCCCCGCTATTGCCTCTACGGAGGCCCGATGATCCTGGCCGTTCTCGCCGGGTGATGTAGCCCCGGCGTCGGGAGAGTCCTCCAGCAGCTGGGCCACCTGGAACGGCCGCATTCCTCACCGGAGGCTGGAACGGCAAATTTCCCGCAGGCGTCCGCAGCACCTGAAGCCGACAGGGCCGCGCCGATTTGGAGCCACGAGGCTCCCGGTGTTGGAGTCGGCGCCGCCGCCCGTGGATGGTCGCTCCACAGTCCCGCAGCCCGGAGGTGTTGAGCTCGGCGGTCCAGCTCACCGGAGCTCCAGCGCGTCGGTCCAGCGCGGCGACCCAGGCAAGGCATCGCCCGCTCCGCTGCGCAATAGCGCTCCAGCGCCGTGCTGCCACCGAAGCTGAGGGTGCTGTGCGGCCCCCGTCGGGAAACGCCGCTCCACGCCCGCTGGTAGGCCCGCGAGGACGGGTCGACTTGGCAGCCGGAGAGAAGGCTGCCTCACCGACCAGGTAGGGTGACGTTTCAGTCTTTCAGACTTCTTCAGACTGAAGTAGGGTCTCGGCCCGAAACGTCGCCTATTTCCTTCGCTCCATAGATGCTGCCTCACCCGCTGAGTTTCTCCAGCATTTCTGTCTACCTCAGGTTTATAGGTTCATTGCCTTCAGTAAATGTCCCTACTGTGTAGGATACAACTGGTATGTGGTGATCGCTGGTCGGTGTGGACTCGATGGGCCAAAGGGCCTGTTTCCACGCTGTATCTCTGAATTAAACGAAACAATCCTTCTCCTGGCAAGAAGGTGAGAGAGAGCTGTTGTTGGTGGTTGCATGGTTTAACCACCCTGGAGGGGGATCTAGAACCTTCCTTCTCCCTCCGTGGGTTAGACCTCACTGGCGTGCCTGGTTGCAGCAGCAGAGCTAGTGATGAAGGAAGGTCATCCTGCACTCAGTGGGCAAGGACATGAGCCATCCCTAGTCCACATTGTAGACACATAGACAGTCATGGCACAGGCGGAGTTGCCATCTTGGCAATGCCAACCAAAAGTGGGCCAGTTTCCGCCATTGCCACTTTTTGCAGTCGCCCAGGGAACAGTTTTATCCTTCACCACTCTGACGGTGCGTTACAGACCCCACCAGCCTGCGGTTTTGTGACAGGTCTGTGCTTGGCCAACCCCCCCACCCCTCCCCACGGTGTGGCACAGAGCCACAGGGACTCTTTGACCTGGGTGGGTGCGTGAGGGTGAGTAGTGACGCACACACGACCACCCGCTGGCCACTTGAGCGTGCTCGCAATGCTGTTTCAGTTTAGTTTAGTTTCGAGAAACAGCGCGGAAATGGGACCTTCGGCCCATCGAGTCCGTGCCGACCAGCGATCCTCGCACACTAACACTATCCTACACACACTGGGGACAATTTACAATTTTACCAAAGCCAATTAACCTACAAACCTGCACGTCTTTGGAGTGTGAGAGGAAAGCGGAGCACCCGGAGAAAACCCACGCAGGTCACGGGGAGAACGTACAAACTCCGTACAGGCCACACACTCATCTCCCTACTACCTTCAGGTAGAAGGTACAGGAGCCTGAAGACTGCAACGACCAGGTTCAGGAATAGCTACTTCCCCACAGCCATCAGGCTATTAAACCTGGCTCGGACATAACACTGAACTTTATTAGCCAATACTGTTATTTGCACTTTATCAGTATATTGATTCATGTATGTATATATTTATATAATGGTACATGGACACACTGATCTGTTTTGTAGTCAATGCCTACTATGTTCTGTTGTGCTGAAGCAAAGCAAGAATTTCATTGCCCTATCAGGGACACATGACAATAAACTCACTTGACTTGACTAGACTTGACTTATTTCCATGCGGCCTACAGTATTCTCTTGATTATCCTGCAGTCACCCACACTAGGGGCAGGTATAATAAAAGCAGAATGTGTCAAGCAGCATCTGTGGAGAGAGAAACAGTCGACGTCTCAACTCAAAGACCCTTTGCCAGAACTGGGAAAGAAAGAAACAAGTATTTATTATTCGCTCTTTCCTCGTCCGACCGAGATTCATCGACCTGAAACGCCAACTCTGTTTCTCTCTCCACAGGCGCAGCCCGACCAGCTGAGTGCTTCCACCATTTTCTGCTGCTACTTCACATTTCTAGCACCCGTACTTTTCTTTTTGATTTTCATAAGCTAGAGGTGATTAAGAATAGCCAATTAAGAGTCAAGAGTCAAGGGAGTGTTTTATTGTCATGTGTCCCAGAGAAAACTGTGAAATTCTTACTTGCAGCAGCACAACAAAATATGTAAACATAGTACACTGTAAATATAATAAACAAGAAAAAACATTCAGTGTATATATATATATATATTACTAGACTAAGTGGGACGCGTTGGGTCCCATGTTCACACGGGAGGGCTGAAGCCCCCCCCCCCCAAACAACCATTTGCACTGCCTTTTTACTTCAACCTAACCCCCCCCTCAAACAACCATTTGCAGTGCCTTTTTACTTCAACCCAAAACCACCCCAAACAACCATTTGCACTCTTTTTACTTCAACCCAAAAAAAAACCAAACAACCATTTGCACTGCCTTTTTACTTCAACCCAAACCCCCCAAACAACCATTTGCACTGCCTTTTTACTTCAACCCAAACCCCCCAAACAACCATTTGCACTGCCTTTTTACTTCAACCCAACCCCCCCCACCAAACAACCATTTGCACTGCCTTTTTACTTCAACCCCAAAACCCCCCAAACAACCATTTGCACTGCCTTTTTACTTCAACCCAACCCCCCCCCCCCCCCACCAAACAACCATTTGCACTGCCTTTTTACTTCAACCCAACCCCCCCCACCAAACAACCATTTGCAGTGCCTTTTTACTTCAAACCAACCATATTTTCATTTTCAAACCACATTAAGGGCACTCACAGTTGAGTAGAAGGTACACAAAAATGCTGGAGAAACTCAGTGGGTGCAGCAGCAACAGCAACTGTTAGATGCTGCTGCACCCGCTGAGTTTCTCCAGCATTTTTGTGTACCTTCGATTTTCCAGCATCTGCAGTTCCTTCTTTAACACAGTTGAGTAGACATGTGTTCAGTTTATAGTCCCTCCCTCCAGCAGGGGCAGCAGAGAGAATGGCAATGTTTTAAAAAACATTAATATCTCTCTGATTTTACATCGATGGGAAAAATCCTCTGGTCCTGGAAGGCGGAGGGGGTCTCTGGGCGAGGTGGCCAAGGATGACGGCCGTAGGTGGCGGCGTTCTCTCGGAAATCACAGCACAGCGAGCCAAAAGCGGTCAAGATCAGACTTTTAGTAATATAGATATATATATATTGTGGCATCACCTGATGGTCAGACCACTTACTGTCGAACCCTCGTCAGTGGTTATGAGGACTGTCACGTGATGTCATGGGTTAAGGGGAGTGTCCTGCTACTTCAGCAGATCTTACCTTGAGATCATGAGTCTACAGGTAGCTGAGCTCGAGTCAACACCCTCGCTGCAGCAGCAATGACTCAATATGTTAGACAGTCCCAACGCACATGTATGTCAAACTTATCTCACCGAATAAAGTAACCGTTTGATCACAACGTTTGGACTCGCTACATTGGTGACCCGACGTGATTCGAACACGCAGCCTTTGGGATGTGGGAGCAAACCGGAGTATCCGGAGAAAAGCCGCTTGGTTGCAGGGATAATGTGCAAAACTCATGCAGAAAGCATGGGAAATCAGGATTGAAACCGGGTGGCGGGAGCTGTGAGACAGCAGCTCCACCCGCTGCATCACTGTGCCTGCCTAACCCAACTTCCCCACGTTAACCAAAGGTTAGATCTGAATTCATTGCTTCCCTGAATGGGACTGCAGCTTCAGTTTCAGTTTAGTTTAGAGATACCGCGCGGAAACAGGCCCTTCGGCCCACCCAGTCCGCACCGACCAGCGATCCCCGCACACTAACACTATCCTACACACACTAGGGACAATTTTTACATTTATACAAAGCCAATTAACCTACAAACCTGTACGTCTTTGGAGAGTGGGAGGAAACCGGAGCACCCGTAGAAAACTCACACAGGCCACGGGGAGAAGGTACAAACTCCGGACAGACAGCACCCGTAGTCAGGATCAAACCCGGGTCTCTGGTGCTGTAAGGCAGCAACTCTACCGCTGCACCACCATGCAGCACATGTATCAGAGTGTGTGACAGGCATTAGCTTTCTCTCTCCGTCTATCGATGAATTGTTTTTTTTCTGCTCAGAAGGAGTCAAAGGCTAAGCCTAACCCTAACCCTCAGTTAATGCAGAGTCAGGCTTTTTAATCCTGGGTCGAACAGCTCAAGGGTTAAGTTTCATCATAATTGTTCAGAAAGATATTGGATAGAAAAATTACAGTTCCAATTACAAAGTGGCCCGAACCAAATATAATTCAGATAAATACAGACGGATTCAAAATCTTACCTACAAAAATTAATTGGCCTGTCGGTCATAAGGTCATAAGTGATAGGAGTAGAATTAGGCCATTCGGCCCATCAAGTCTACTCCACCATTTAATCATGGCTAATCTATCTCTCCCTCTCAACCCCATTCTCCTGCCTTCTCCCCATAACCCCTGACACCCGTACTGATCAAGAATCTATCCATCTCTACCTTAACAATATCCACTGACTTGGCCTCCACAGCCGTCTGTGGCAAAGAATTCCACAGATTCACCACCCTCTGGCTAAAGAAACTCCTCCTCATCTCCTTCTTAAAGGTGCGCACAGTCAGACAGAGACAAGAATAAAATTAGTTCTCTATGATGAACTGGTATATTTAGTATTCCTTAATGAATTGAAAGAAAGCACATATCCTTTGAACAACCGTGAGACGTCGAAATCCAAAGACACATATTCCTGAAAACTGGGGCTAAGGATAGGTAGCTTATTTCTCTTGGCTGCCAACCCAGCCCTCAAACATCTTAACACCTAACCTTGTACAACAAAATACTGCTCTCATCTTCATCATACTGTTAAACATGCCTCCTCCTTCAACCAGCGGGAAGCGCGGCAATCATTCCGATTCCCTGCCCCATTATCCCAGTCTGGAGCGGATAAGGCCATGTGAAACTGGACCAGGGGCAGTCAGGACCGAATACTGAAAGGCCTGGATAGAGCGGATGTGGAGAGGATGTTTCCACTAGTGGGAGAGTTTAGGACCAGCGGCCACAGCCTTAGAATTAAAGGACGTGCCTTTGGGAAGGAGACGAGGAGGAATTCCTTCAGCCAAAGGGTGGTGAATCTGTGGAATCCATTGCCACAGACGGCTGTGGAGGCCAAGTCATTGGGTATTTGTAAAGCGGAGATCTACAGATTCTTGATTAGTACGGGTGTCAAAGGTTACGGGGAGAAGGCAGGAGAATGGGGTTGAGAGGGAGAGATAGATCAGCCATGATTGAATGGTGGAGTCCACTTGATGGGCCGAATGGCCTAATTCTGCTCCGATGACTTATGAACATAAGACACGAGCTAAATCAAAGGGCCAGTTAGCAGTGAGGCCAAGTATCTTGGTGGTGATAATAAAGAGCACAAGAGGAGCAACTGTGCTTACACAGACTTACACCATAACCTTATTTTGTTCTTTTCAGGTGTGCAAAGAAAAGCATCGCTTCGACAACCTGATGGAATATTTCCGCAATGAAGACACCAACATAGATTTCATGGTGAGAATTGAAGAGGTCGGCTCCTTACAGTGGTGAGGGTGTAAGGCTGTGGCTATGTGTACAGACAATCTTTAGATTGGGGGGGGGTCAGGGGGACTGACACATATTTGCTCCCCAAGAGGATAGGACAGGTTTGTGGGGATATGGACCAAGCGCAGGCAGGTGGGACTAGTGTAGCTGGGACATTGTTGGCCAGTGTGGGCAAGTTGGGCTGAAGGGCCTGTTTCCACACTGTATCACTCTGTGAGTCTAACCAATAAAGGCTGCAACGGAAGCCTTTAGGCCGAAGGCCTTTCTTCCTGGACCTCGCTGGACTTTGAGAAGGAGTATGAAGAGTTTGAGGTAAGAGAATAGGAGGCTCCAAGGTAGAAGCTCTTTAGGTACAGTGCACAGATACATGATGAGGGAATAATGTTACATGCAAGATAAAGGCAGTAAAGTCTGATCACAGATAGTCCAAGGGTCACCAAAGAGGTAGATAGCAGTTCACTGCTCTCTGGTTGTTGGTGAGAGGACGGTTCAGTTGCTTGATAACAGCTGGGAAGAAACTGTCCCTGAATCTGGAGGTGTGCGTTTGTTTTCACACTTCTGTACCTTTTGGGAGAGGGGGGAAGAGGGAATGACCAGGGTGAGCCTGGTCCTTGATTATGCTGCTGGCCTTGCCGAGGCAGCGTGAGGTATAAATGGTGTCAGTTCTGTAATTGGGCAACAGTTTGGGACTCTGAGGGCAATGCAGATATCCATTTAGCTGATGACAGATCTAGGTACGATCTGTTGTGTCTTTGACCTCCTCTGGATTTTTCAGCGTGAGGTATAAATGGAGTCAATGGAAGGGAGGTCGGTTTGTGCGATGGTCGGGGCTGTGTCTACAATTCTCTGCAATTTCTTGTGGTCTTGGATGCGCTGTCCCCACACCATGCTGTGATGCATAAGTTGATGGGGTGAGAGGTTGGGAAAGTGAGGATCCTCAGTGCGTAAAAAAAAGACACAAAATGCTGGAGTATCTCAGCGCTATCTCAGCGGCATCTCTGGAGGACATGAATAGGTGACGTTTTGGGTCGGGACCCTTCTTCATTGTTTCAAGTGTTAACTTCACGTGGAGAAACAAGAAGAATTTGTGGTTAATGAGCTGTAGAAAAAGCCGGAAGTTCAAATTAAATCTTCAGCTTAACACTTCCAATTATATTGCTTACCTCAACAGACAAAAGAGCTTTGTTGCTGGACGCAGCAGCTTGGGATGTTATGTTGCAGCGCTCCATCTAAATGCAAGTTGTTGTTTAGTTTCGTTTAGTTTAGAGATACAGCGCAGAAACAGGCCCTTCAGCCCACCTCGTCCGCACCGACCAGCGATCCCCGCACACTAACACTACCCTAGGGACAGTTTTGTTTTCTCCAAGCCAATTAACCTACAAACCTGTACGTCTTTGGAGTGCGGGAGGAAACCGAAGATCTCAGAGAAAACCCACGCAGGTCACGGGGAGAACGTGTAAACTCCGTACAGACAGCAGCCGTAGTCAGGATGGAACCCGGGTCTCTGGTGCTGTGAGGCAGCAACTCTACCGCTGCCCCACCGTGACGTCCCTCACATCATTGTCCACCGTTTGAGAAGACTGGAGATTTTCTCTCAAAAAGGATAGGATTTATTTACTCACTAACAATCCCAATCAGCATTTGTAGAATGTGTTTAACATGGGAAAGCATCCATGGTGGGCTGAAGGGCCTGTTACTGTGCTGTCGTGCTGCACTCTTCTATCTTCTATCTCAAGATACTTTGCAAGGAAGTCACCAGACCGAATTTGCTGCAGAGCCATATAACGAAATATAAACGGCTGGCGCAGGTTATTCGGCCCTTCAACCCTGCCCTGTCATTTAATGTCATCATTCAATTCAACCCCTATTTCTTGCCCATTCTTCCTATCACTCAATCCCAAAAATCTATCCGTCTCAGCATTGATTTATATCCAATGATTTAGCCTCCATGGTCTTCCTGGGTAGATAGTTTGTCTAGGTACTGATCTAGGGGGTGGCGCAGCAATAGACTTGCTGCCTCACAACGCCAGACCCAGTTTGATCCTGACTAGGGGTGCTGTCTGTACAGTTTGTACGTTCTCTCTGTGACCAATATACATCAATGATTTGGATGAAAGGATTCAAAGTAACATTAGCAAATTTGCAGATGACACAAAGCTGGGTGGCAGTGTGAACTGTGAGGAGGATGCTATGAGAATGCAGGTGACTTGGACAGGTTGGGGGAGTGGGCAGATGCATGGCAGATGCAGTTTAATGTGGATAAATGTGAGGTTATCCACTTTGGTGGCAAAAACAGGAAGGCATTTGATTATCTGAATGGTGTCAAGTTGGGAAAAGGGGAAGTACAACGGGATCTGGGGGGGTCCTTGTTCATCAGTCTATGAAAGTAAGCATGCAAGTACAGCAGGCAGTGAAGAAAGCGAATGGCATGTTGGCCTTCATAACAAGAGGAGTTGAGTATAGGAGCAAAGAGGTCTTTCTGCAGTTGTACAGAGCCCTAGTGAGACCACACCTGGAGTATTGTGTGCAGTTTTGGTCTCCAAATTTGAGGAAGGACATTCTTGAGGGAGTGCAGCGTAGGTTCACGAGGTTAATTCCCGGGATGGCGGGATTGTCATACATGGATAGAATGGAGCGGCTGGGCTTGTATACTCTGGAATTTAGAAGGATGAGAGGATATCTTATTGAAACATATAAGATTATTAAGGGATTGGACACGCTAGAGGCAGGAAACATGTTCCCGATGTTGGGGGAGTCCAGAACCAGGGGCCACAGTTTAAGAATAAGGAGTAAGCCATTTAGAACGGAGATGAGGAAAAACGTTTTCACCCAGAGAGTTGTGAATCTGTGGAATTCTCTGCCTCGGAAGGCAGTGGAGGCCGGGTTCTCTGGATGCTTTCAAGGGAGAGTTAGATAGAGCTCTTAAAGATAGCAGAGTCAAGGTAAACGATGAGAAGGCAGGAACGGGGTACTGATTGTGGACGATCAGCAATGATCACAGTGAATGGCGGTGCTGGCTCGAAGGGCCGAGTGGCCTACTCCTGCACCTATTGTCTATTGTCTATTGACCTGCGTGGGTTTTCTCCGGGTGCTCCGGTTTCCTCCCACACTCCAACAACGTACAGGTTTGTAGGTTAATTGGCTTTGGTAAAATTGTAAATTGTCCCTAGTGTGTGTAGGATAGTGTTAGTGTGCGGGGGGATCGCTGGTCGGCACAGACTCGGTGGGCCGAAGGGCCTGTTTCCGCGCTGGATCTTTAAACTTAACGAAAGTAAATGTTTCAGGTCGGGATCCTTCTTCAGACTAGAGACAGCATCTGTCCCATCTCCTCCGCAGATGTGCCTGACCCGCTGAGTTCCTCCAGCACTTGTACTATGTCGGAGTAAGAGTCGAGTGATGAGCTGGGGATGGTGTTGTGTCCAGGGTCGACTGAAATGGTGGGGAGATTAAGACGTACCACTATCCGTTAATTACTTTGAGGGAGAGCAGATTTTATTTTTCTCATTTTTTATCAATGTTAACTGGTTTACATTGGAAACATTAATATCATATTCTATATTTCCAATTTCCATTTTTTCAAATGTCTTTTCATCCGATTTACGACATGCATAGGATTGTAGACTCTTCTAGCACCGCAGGAGACCATTGAGCCCTTCATGCCCGTGCTAGCCCTTTTGAGAAAGCGATCCAATGAGGCCCACAGCCCTTCAATGTTGTTTCCTTTATGCATGAGTATAGAAGTTGGGAGGTCATGTTGCAGTTGTATAAGACGTTGGTGAGGCCGCATTTAGAATATTGTCTTCAGTTCTGGGCACCGAGTTGTAGGAAAGATGTTGTCAAGCTGGAAAGGGTTCAGAGAAGATTTACGAGGATGTTGCCAGGACTAGAGGGTGTGAGCTACAGGGAGAGGTTGAGTAGGCTGGGATCCTATAGAAGTGTATAAAATCATGAGAGGACTAGATCGGGTAGTCTCTTGCCCAGAGTAGGGGAATCAAGGACTGGAGGACATACTATAGGTGAAGGGGAAAAGATTTAATAGGAATCTGAGGGGTAACATTTGCACACAGAGGGTGGTGGGTGTATGGAACAAGCTGCCAGAGGAGGTAGTTGAGGCTGGGACTATCCCAACATTTAAGAAACAGTTAGACAGGTACATGGATTGGACAGGTTTGGAGGGATATGGACCAAATGCTGGACTAGTGAAGCTGGGACATGTTGGGCGGTGTGGGCAAGTTGGGCCGAAGGGCCTGTACCACTATATGACTCTGTGACTCTATTCAAACAATTCCTGTTTGAAAGTGGTTGATGAATCTCCTTGCACCACCCCATCAGGCAGTACACTCCGCACACTTCAGAAGGCTCGCGTGTAAACCAGGAAGTGGGGGCTGGGGTGGCATTGACCCTGGCGCTGCCTCTGAGATCTTTGCCCTTTGCTGTCCCCAGGTGGCATGCATGCAGTTCATCAATATCGTGGTCCATTCTGTGGAGGACATGAACTTCCGGGTCCACCTGCAGTTCGAGTTCACCAAGCTGGGCCTGGACGAGTTCCTGGAGGTGAGTGTGAAGGGGGGGCATTGTACAACAGCGGAACCCAGTGCTGCCAATGTACCCTTAGTCCCGACAGTCCCTTACATTGTCCCACCACCCCAGGCCATTGTACAACAGTGCAACCCTGTGCTGCCAATGTACTGGAAGGAACTGCAGATGCTGGGTTCAATTGAAGATAGACACAAAATGCTGGAGTAACTCAGCGGGACAGGCAGCGTCTCTGGAGAGAAGGAATGGGTGACGTTTCAGGTCGAGCCCCTTTCTCAGACTCATCCCTTCTCTCCAGAGATGCTGCCTGACCCGCTGAGTTGCTCCAGCATCTTCTGGCAATGTACTGTTAGTCTCGACAGTAAGGAAGGATGGGGGTGGTCCCACCACCCCCACCCTTCCCCCGTGGGCAGGAATATTCACGCTTGCTGCTCAGCCCCTCCCACGTTAAATCATGAAGTCTCTCAAAGCTGGTCCATGCCTCCGCTGCCTGTGCCTGCTGCCATTTGTCCTGGCTTGTAGCTTTCCTGCCCTCTCGTGATCTCCTCAAATGTCCATGATACCTGCAGACGGGTGCATGTTGCCTTTGTGATTCTCAATCCAGAGAGGCTTTGGTGTTCCATCGACAGGTCCCTTCAAAACCAAGGTCGGCCGCTGACATTGAAGGGGACTGGGGGGGGGGGGGGGATTGAAAGGGACTGTGGGGGGGATTGAAGGGGACCGTGAGGGGGGGGGGTTGAAGGGGACGGGGGGGCGGGGGGTTGAAGGGGACGGGGGGGGCGGGGTTGAAAGGGACTGGGGGGGTGATTGAAGGGGACCGTGAGGGGGTGGGATTGAAGGGGACTGGGGGGGGATTGAAGGGGACCGTGAGGGGGGGTTGAAGGGGACCGTGAGGGGGGGGTTGAAGGGGACCGTGAGGGGGGGGTTGAAGGGGACCGTGAGGGGGTGGGATTGAAGGGGACTGGGGGGGGATTGAAGGGGACTGGGGGGGGATTGAAGGGGACCGTGAGGGGGGGGATTGAAGGGGACTGGGGGGGGATTGAAGGGGACCGTGAGGGGGGGGATTGAAGGGGACTGGGGGGGGATTGAAGGGGACCGTGAGGGGGTGGGATTGAAGGGGACTGGGGGGGGGGGGGATTGAAGGGGACCATGGGGGGGGGTTGAAGGGGACTGGGGGGGGGATTGAAGGGGACCGTGAGGGGTGGGGATTGAAGGGGACTGGGGGGGGGATTGAAAGGGACTGGGGGGGATTGAAGGGGACCATGAGGGGGGGGGTTGAAGGGGACTGGGGGGGGGGGGGGTTCGCCGCTGCCTGAAGAAGATAGGACTGTTCGATAAACTTTTTGTAACTTGGTCGGCACCAGAAACATGGCGACTCTTCGTTTTGCTGCCCAGGTGAGGTGTGTTGTGTGATTTTACCGGGTTCGATCCTGACTCCGGGTGCTGTCTGTCCAGAGTTTGTACGTTCTCCCTGTGACTGACCATGTGGGTTTTCTCCGGCTGCTTCGGTTTCCTCCTACACTCCAAAGACGTGCAGGTTTGTGGGTTGTGTGGGAAGGAACTGCAGACGCCGGTTTAAACCGAAGATAGACACAAAAAGCTGGAGTAACTCAGCGGGACAGGCAGCATCTGTGGAGAGAATAGAATAGATAGAATAGAATGCCTTTTATTGTCATTCAAACAGCTTGGTTTGAACAAAATTGCATTTTCTACAGTCTTAATTTCAGGTCGAGTCTGAAGAAGGGTCTCGACCCTAAACGTCACCCATTCTTTCTCTCCAGAAATGCTGCCTGTCCCACTGAGTTACTCCAGCTTTTTATGTCTATCTCAGGTTTGTGGGTTAATTGGCTTGGTATAAATGTAAAATGTCACTCGTGTGTAGGATAGTGTTAGTGCGTGGAGATCGCTGGTCAGTGCGGACTCGGTGGGCCGAAGGGCCACGAAGAGATAGTTGAGTATCTCTAAACTAGACTGAAGTAAACTACTGTGGCTGCCAAGTCATCTTTGTGTTGTCTGTTAACTAGCTGTATTGGCTGGATAGATCGGCAGCATTGTCAGTGGGTGGAGGGTCCTGTCCTATTCAAAGCCAGTCCTCTAACACTGGAGCTGCAGTGTGGCTGTGGTCAATGCAAACGTGAATCTGACCTGGGGAAATAGTGCAGCACTAGAGAGGTGATGCAAGGAACCGCAGATGCTGCCTTACACAAGGAAAAGACACAGAGTGCTGGAGTACCTCGGCAGGTAGGGCAGCATCTCTGGAGAAGATGGATGGGTGCCATTTGTGTCGGGGGCCCTTCTTCAGACTGATTGGGGTGGCCCTTCATGATGTTAAGTCCCTCCCACAAAAGGCAGAGAGCTTGTTTACATTCAAATTCAGACTTGTTTGTCACTTCTCTGTGCAGTCTCCAAAATGAGCCCGAATATGTGGGTGGAAAATTCCCCCCTTTGCTCAGCACAGCTTGGAATCCTTCACATCAGCGTTCCTCACATTCCACACAAGGTCAATGGCCTTGTCAGCCTTCCACGCTTGCCTTGGGAACGCACAGCAGTTAGAGAAGACTCTCAGCCTGTTACTGCATCCCTGATGTACAGGGAGGAAACTGCAGATGCTGCTTTACACTGAAGATAGACACAAAGTGCTGGAGTAACTCAGCGGGACAGGCAGCGTCTCTGGAGAGAAGGAATGGGTAATTTTTCGTGTCGAGACCACTGTTAGACAATAGACAATAGACAATAGACAATAGGTGCAGGCGGTGCTTCGAGCCAGCACCGCCATTCACTGTGATCACGCCTGATCATCCACAATCAGTACCCCGTCCCTGCCTTATCCCCATATCCCTTGACTCCGCTGTCTTTAAGAGCTAAATCTAACTCTCTCTTGTAGGCATCCAGAGAATCGGCCTTCAATGCCTTCTGAGGCAGAGAATCCCACAGATTCACAACTCTCTGGGTGAAATTTTTTTACCTCATCGCTGTTCTAAATGGCCTACCCCTTATTCTTAATCTGTGGCCCCTAGTTCTGGACTTCCCCAACATCGGGAACATTTTTCCTGCATCTAGCCTGTCCAATCGCTTAAGAATTTTATATGTTTCAATAAGATTCCCTCTCATCCTTCTAAATTCCAGAGTGTACAAGCCCAGCCGCTCCATTCTATCAACATATGACAGTCCCGCCATCCCGGGAATTAACCTGGTGAGCCCACTCTGCACTCCCTCAATAGCAAGAATGTCCTTCCCCAAGTTTGGAGCCCAAAACTGCACACAATACTCCAGGTGTGGTCTCACTAGGGCCCCGTACAACTGCAGAAGGACCTCTTTGCTCCTATACTCAACTCCTCTTGTTATGAAGGCCAACATGCCACTGGCTTTCTTCACTGCCTGCTGTACCTGCATGCTTACTTTCAGTGACTGATGTACAAGGACACCCCAGATCTTCAGACTGAGAGTGAGGGGAGAGGGAGACTACAGGTGTGAAAAGGTGCAGAACAAATCAGAGCCGGCACCGATGACTCCATCCCTGACGATGGTCTCAATTGGTTTCCCCCCCAGAAATCCAAGAACACGGAGAGCGATAAGCTGCAGGTTCAGATACAGGCCTACCTGGACAACGTGTTTGACGTGGGCGGTCTACTGGAGGATGCCGAGACCAAGAACGCAGCCTTGGAGAAGGTGGATGAACTGGAAGAACACATGTCGCACGTGAGTGAATGGCCTTCAACCTTGAACTTTGCTCTCTGACCTATCTCCCATTTTGCGTAGACAGATGGTGGTTTCCAACAATTCAAATCCCACAGGCCTGCAGGCACGAGGTCTCTCCTCTGATGTCGCAGTCAATCCCGTTTGGCAGGGATGTAACGTTGAGGCTCTGTAAGGTGCTGGTCAGGCCACATTTGGAGTACTGTGCGCAGTTTTGGGCCCCATATCTGAGGAAGGATGTGCTGGCTCTGGAGAGGGTCCAGAGGAGAATGATCCCAGGAATGAGTGGGTTAACATATGATGAGCGTTTGTCGGCACTGGGCCTGTACTCGCTGGAGTTTAGAAGGATGAGGGGGGACCTCATTGAAACAGACCGAATAGTGAAAGGCCTGGATCGAGTGGATGTGGAGAGGATGTTTCCACTAGTGGGAGAGTCTAGGACTAGAGGTCATTCCCTCAGAATTAAAGGACGTACCTTTTAAGAACGAGATGAGGTGAAATTTCTTTAGTCAGAGGGTGGTGAATCTGTGGAATACTTTGCCACAGACGGCTGTGGAGGCCATAAGTCAGTGGATATTTTTAAGGCAGAGATAGATAGATTATTGATTCGTACGGGTGTCAGGGGTTATGGGGAGAAGGCAGGAGAATGGGGTTAGAGGGGAGAGATAGATCAGCCATGATTGAATGGTGGAGTAGACTTGATGGGACGAATGGCCTCATTCTGCTCCTGTCACTTATGACCTTTTGACCTCATGAGATGGTTTGCATTCGATATCTTGTGCCGGCAAGCAGTGGAATAGCAAGAGTTGGTGTGAGGTGGCACTAGGGTTGGGAACATCATGGATCTGGTTGATGGGCAGGTTTGTGGCCGGTGCTGGAGTCTGCGGTGATTGTTTCCACAAGCTGAAACATGAAAGCCAAAACCAACATGGACGTTGTTGCATCCATGGAGGGGTTGACTGCTGAACGTCAATGCCTCCACATCATTGCTGGCTGTCGTGTTCTCTCTATGTCATCCATGAGAAGTCCATGCCTGCATCCCTAACTGGAGAAGGCAGGAGAATGGGGTGGAGAAGGGGGAGATAGTTCAGCCATGATTGAATGGCGGAGTAGACTTGATGGGCTGAATGGCCTCATTCTGATCCTATCACTTATGAACTCAGCAATGCGGATGGCGTATTGGGTCCACCATAGGCCGCACTGTGTTCCACTGCAGGATCTTTGTGGGTGTGATTTAAACACGTGTCTGGAGACGGACCGGCCACCAGTGAGGAAGCCCTGTTGTGGTCACTCCTCCAAGCTTCCAGAAGGCCGGAATGTCTGGATTTGTGTTCTTGGCTGAATTGTACCTTGAGCAGTTCGGTGACCCTAGACATAGCAAACCCACGTCGCAAAAATATGTGCACCTTCTGAGAAGGGAACGTGGCTTTGTCTCAAGTGTGTAGGAAGAAACTGCAGATGCTGGTTTACGCTGAAGATAGGCACAAAGTGCTGGAGTAACTCAGCGGGACAGGCAGCGTCTCTGGAGAGAAGGAATGGGTGAAAGCTTCGTGCTCCAGTCTGAAGAAGGGTCCCGACCCGTAACGTCACCCATTCCTCCATGTTCTCCAGCGATGCTGCCCGACCCGCTGAGTTTTGTGTCTGGTCTCACACGTGTCGAAGCTGAAACTCTCATCTTTCCTCCCAGTTAGCGGAGAAGCTTCAGGAGCTGGAGAATGAAAACATGATGAGGGTGGCAGAACTGGAAAAGCAGTTGCTCTATCAAGATAACGAACTGGAAACGATTAAGGTAGGATTTGCTGGCTGCGATATGGTTGCCTTTTGCTTCCAGGGAGGGTAACAGAATTGTATCAAAGTTAGAATGATACACATGGTGGTCTAAGGTATGGCTTGACATATTGTCCCCTTGGTGACACTTTGGGTTGCATGTGCTGTCGATGGCTCCAGTCCCTCTGAACATCCAGTCTCCAAAAGCAGGACCTACCAGATTGCTTTGGGCATAGAACATTGTGGAATAGTAAGTTACCAGGTGCCTGGATCATTGACCTGGAGGCAGGAGTTCAAATCCCACCAAGGGAGCTGGGGAATCTCAATTTAAGAATGAAAAAAGAACATTTAAAAGTTGTTCTCAGTGGGCAGTGAAACTGCCGAATTATTCTAAAAAAGCGGTCTGATTCATCAATGACCTTCAAGGAAATAAATCTGCCCCCCCTCCCCGCCCCCCTCCTCACCCAGCTAGCAAATGATTCCAGGCTCGCAAATGTAGCTGGAAGGAATGGCAGATGCTGGTTTACACCGAAGATAGACACAAAATGCTGGAGTAACTCAGCGGGACAGGCAGCATCTGTGGAGAGAGGGAATGGGTCTCAACCTGAAACGTCACCCATTCCTTCTGTCCAGAGATGCTGTCTGACCCGCTGAGTTACTTCAGCATTTTGTGTCTATCTTCGCCAATGTCTCTTGAAAATCTCCTCAGTTCAAGGGGCAAAGAGGGGTGGACTAATTCACTGCCAATGTCAGTACAGTCCCCACCCTGTGAATGAATAGCCTGTGACACAGCTCACCGTCATGCAGTCTACAAGCAAGAACTGTCTTTTAATGAATTAGCCACGGATAACCAAAAATACGGTGATGTATGCAACACTATTCCTGTAGGATAGTCTAGAACCAGAACCAGAGGGCACAGCCTCAGAATAAAAGGACATACCTTCAGGAAGGAGATGAGGAGGAATTTCTTTAGAGGGTGGTGAATCTGTGGAATTTAGTGCCACAGATGGCTCTGGAGGCCAAGTCAATGGATATTTTTAAGGCAGAGATAGATAGAGAGATTCGTGATTAGTACGGGTGTCAGGGTTATGGGGAGAAGGCAGGAGAATGGGGTTGAGAGGGAAAGATAGATCAGCCATGATTGAATGGCAGAGTAGACTTGATGGGCCGAATGGCCTAATTCTGTTCCTAGCACTTATGACCTTATGATGAGGTGTTGCTGGGCATAGATGACCTTTATTGTCCATCCCTGATTGGCCCTGGTGAACCACCTACACTGAGTGGCCTTCTTCTGAATTGCTCCCTTGGTAGCCCATTGAGGAGTGATCTTGGTGAGTGTAGACCATGTGGCTTGCATGGAACCAGCTACCCGCCAAGCTGGTGTGGGTGGGGGTGTGCGGGGGAGGTGGAGGGGGGAGGGGATGGGGGTAATGTGGGTGTGGGAGGGGGTGGGGGTGTGGGTGGGGGCTGGAGGGGGTGAGGAAGGGGGTGTGGGAGGGGGGTGAAGGGGTGTGGGTGGGGGCTGGAGGGGGTGTGGGTGGGGGTGTGTGAGGGGGATGTTGTGAGGTGGTGGAGGGGATGGGGGTGCGGGTGGTGTGGGAGGGTGGGGTGGGGATGTGGGAGGGGGGCGGAGGTGGTTTGGGTGGGGGTGTGGGAGGGTGTGTGTGTGTGGGAGGGGGTGTGTGTGTGGGAGGGGGGTGGAGTGGGTGGGGGTATGGGTGGGGTGGTGGGAGGGGTTTGGTGGGGGTGGGGGTATGGGTGGGGGGGTGAGAGGGGGTTGGTGGGGGTGGGGGTATGGGTGGGGGGGTGAGAGGGGGTTGGTGGGGGTGGGGGTATGGGTGGGGGGGTGAGAGGGGGTTGGTGGGGGTGGGGGTATGGGTGGGGGGGTGGGAGGGCGGTGGGGGTGGGGGTGCGGAGCGGAGGTGTCCTCTGGGAGAGATACAGCAGCTGAAGTAATGGTTCTGTCCCCAGACTGAGGTTTGCCAGCCATGCTAACCCTTTGTGCCCTGACAGGAAACCTACAAAGATGCCAGCAGCCAGGTGCACACGCTGCGGAAGATGATCAAGGAGAAGGAGGAGGCTTTCCAGCGGCAGTTTCACCTGGGGAGGCAGATGGCAGGGCTGCAACACGGATTCCTGGCCGACTGTCCGGATGGAGACCCTTCTCTGCTGTCTCGCTCTTCCATGGACTTGGAGCTGATTCCAAGCATTCCTCCATCTCCCACGCCCCCAACGCCTCCTCCTCCACCACTGGCCCCACCACTACCAGGTAAAGATGTCCTGCTACCATTGGCAAGCGGGCAGGTGGGATGCGTGCCCTGAAGCTGCAAGAGGGGTGCTGCTTGTTGGGGCTGAGGTAGTCCATTCAGCCCCCTTGAGATGTCTGGGTCTCCTATGCATCTCCCGACCCTGCCTGGAGCCGGTGGGAATGGCCAGTAGCTGGGGTGAGGGCACTGGGTGTGCTGGTATACTGGCACCACAGAAACATGCTAACAGCAACGTGGGCGGCACGGTGGCACAGCGGTAGAGTTGCTGCCTCACAGCGCCAGGGACCCAGGTTCCATCCTGACTACGGATGCTGTGGGTTTTCTCCGGGTGATCCGGTTTCCTCCCACACTCCAAAGACGTACAGGTTTGTAGGTGAATTGGCTTGGTCTAAGTGTAAATTGTCCCCAGTGGGTGTAGGATGGTGTTAATGTGCGGGGATCGCTGGTCGGCACGGACTCGGGGGGCCGAAGGGCCTGTTTCCGCGCTGTATCTCCAAACTAAACTAAACATTCAGTCCCCTTGAGACTTCCAGGTCTCCTTTGCATCTTCCAATCCTGCCTGAAGCCGGTGGGAAAGGCCCATGGCAGGGGTGAGGGTACCACAGAAACATGCAATGCGATGGGCAAAGTGGTGGTACTTGGAAGATGAGGAAGCAGGCGAGGCCCAGAGTGTCCTGTGGCTCCTCCTGCCTGGCAACAAAACTGCTCGTACCCACCTAGCCTCGCCCCCTCTGACCAGACACTGCCAGCATCAATGCATTGCCCTCAGCTCATCCACCGAGAAAATGCCAGGCACAGCTGAGTGATGGCACTGGCCACAGAATTAATTAGGCTGTTGGTGACCGGGGTCTGGACACCTCACACAGGGGTGAAAGGCCTGGATAGAGTGGATGTGGAGAGGATGTTTCCACTGGTGGGAGAGTCCAGGACCAGAGGGCACAGACTCAGAATGAAAGGACGTTCCTTTAGAAAGGAGATGAGGAGGAATTTCTTCAGCCAGAGGGTGGTGAATCTGTGGGATTCATTGCCACAGACGGCTGTGGAGGCCAAGTCAATGGGTATTTTTAAAGCAGTGATTGATAGATTCTTGATTAGTACAGGTGTCAGGGGTTATGGGGAGAAGGCAGGAGAATGGGGTTGAGAGGGAGAGATAGATCAGCGATGATTGAATGGTGGAGTAGACTTGATGGGCCGAATGGCCTCATTCTGCTCCTAGAACTTATGGACATCAAACTGTTTCGTTTAGTTTCAGTTTTAGAGATACAGCATGGAAATAGGCCCCTCAGCCCACCGATCACGTCGACCAGCGATCCCCGTACATTAGCACTACCCGATACACACTGGGACAATTAACCCACATACCCACACGTCTTTGGAATGCGGGAGGAAACTGGAGCACCGGGGAAACCCCACACAGTCACGGGGAGAAGGTACAAACTCAGTGCAGACTGCACCCGTAGTCAAGATGGATCCCGGATCTCTTGTGCGGTGACCACTGCGTCACTGGGCCGTCTGTCCTTCAATCTGGTGGTATGTGCTTTCAAGCTCAATATCCGCCCAGGCAGGAAAGGGGACAGAGAATGGCCGTGGGTGTGAGTGGTCCGTGATTATGTAGGCTGCATTCCCGGAGCAGCGTTAAGTGTAGTTGAACAAGAGACCATTCTGGATAAACGGCAATGTGGAGGTGAACTAACATCAGATCAATCCTGATCTTATTAAGTGGTGCAGCAGGCCCGAGGGGCCGAGTGGCCTGCTTCTGTTCCTAATTCAGATGTTTCTACTCCATTCTGTATTCGTCCATCAACCACACCAATTTATCCACAACATATGTAACTTTCTTCCACCATCCCTTCACACATAACCTCACACTAGTTGACCTTTAAGGGCCTGTCCCACTGATGTGATTTTTTTCGGCGACTTGCCGGCACCCGTCACCGTCGCAGCAGGTCGCCGAAAATGTTCAACATGTTGAAAATCCAGCGGACGACCAGAAAATGGTACGACTCTTTGGGCGACTACTCACGGCCATACAGGCGTCACCCCGCGACAGATTACGGTGGGGTGCTGAGAAGATTTACGAGGATGCTGCCAGGACTTTAGGTCTCTGAGCTACAGGGAGAGGTTGAGGCAGGTTCGGACTTTATTCCTTGGAGCGCAGGAGGCTGAGGGGTGATCTTATAGAGGTGGACAAGACCATGAGGGGAATAGATGGAGTAGATGCACAGAATCTTTTACCCAGGGTTGGGGAATCAAGAACCATGCATTAGGGTTAGCATTAACGTGAACCTGAGGGGCAACGTTTTTCACACAAGGGGGTGGTGGGTGTACGGAACGAGCTGCCGGAGGATGCAATTGAGGCAGGTTACTATAAGAACATTTAAAAAACAGTTAGACAGTTACATGGGTAGGACAGGTTTGGAGAGATATGGGCAAACGCAGCTAGGTGGGACTAGTGTAGATGGGGCATGTTGGCCAGTGTGGGCAAGTTGGGCTGAAGGGCCTGTTTGCATGCTGTATCACTCTGTGACAATGGACTACTCCAACATACCCTTTTCCTAATCTGTAGATGCTGGTTTAAACCAAAGGTAAACACAAAACGCTGGAGTAACTCAGCGGGACAGGCAGCATCTCTGGAGAGAAGGAATGGGTGACGTTTCAGGTCGAGACCCTTCTTCAGACCCAACTTCTCCCATCAAAAGGGTCTCGACCCGAAACGTTCCCCCAGCACTGTGTGTCTACCCTTTTCCTGATCCAGAGATCCTCAGGGATTTGAAGTCACTTCACCGACAACCTTTCCCATGGTCTCAGCAACTTCAACCTCTTCAGCTTGGTCTTCCCTTTACAAGCTGCAAACTGCTCAGCTCACCCTATTTCATCTTTCCTCTCAACGCTAAAAAAAAAATCCTCCCAAGATAAAAGATAATCCTCCTTGCCCTTGGCGAAGTAGACATTGGGTTGTGAGGCTAGCCTGTGATCGGCCCCAAAATTAGTTTTGAAACTGGGTAAGCCTGGGCCTAGCTGTGTCAACAGTGGGCCTGCCCACAGTGAGTACATAGAGGTCCCCTGTCTCTGCCTTTGTCTACATGTGGCTGCCAGACATAACCAATGTTCACAGGCATCAGGCAGCAATTTCATTAAACAAACGCCTCAGTTGTCTGCGTAATTAATTAAACAGCTTTTACCAAATTTCTTCAGAGGAAATGAAATGTAAACATGTCTCGATACACCGTTTTCTGAAGAAGGGTCCCGACCCAAAACGTCACCCATTCCTTCTCTCCAGAGATGCTGCCTGTCCCGCTGAGTTACTCCAGCATTTTGTGTCTATCTTCGGTTTAAACCAGCATCTGCAGTTCCTTCCTGCACCGTTTTCACTTCAGTGAAGGAGTTGTAACTCAGCAGCAAGGGAGCAGATGTGGTGTGAACGTTGCAATTGGCAATCCCAAATGACCAGAGAGGAGACAAGCGCATGCACACCGAGGCCCTGGTTAACTCACCATTTCCCCAATCGGCGACATATTACACTGCAATTGTGTCCTCATGATCTGCTGACTTACTCTCCATGGACATGTGCGGACATGGGATCCACTCTGGGCCCCACCCCAGATTTGTTCCAGAGCCACTGCAGGAATGGGAGCGGGTACCTGGATGCTCCCGGATGTGCCGGATGCCGAGTGTGGGGAGAATGTGTGGCCTGCTTCATTGGGGGCGGGTGTGGGGCCAGTGTGTCGACCATCTCTGGCATATCTGGTGGAGCCGCTGCCCTCGTGGCTCCAGAGACCCCGGTTCAATCCTGGCCTCGGGTGCTGTCTGTGTGTGGAGTTTGCACGTTCTCCCCGTGACTGCGTGGGCTTCCTCCAGGTGCTCTGCTTTCCTCCCACATCCCACCTACTGTGTAGATTGCTTAGATTTATTGGTCCTCTGTAACTTGCTCCTGGTGTGCAGCTGAAGGGTAGCGACAGGGGGGGGAGATCATAAGTGATAAGAGCAGAATTAGGCCCTTCGGCCCATCAAGTGTACTTTGCCATTCAAGAGTTAGATAGAGCTCTAGGGGCTAGTGGATCAAGGGATATGGGGAGAAGGCAGGCACGGGTTATTGATTGGGGACGATCAGCCATGATCACAATGAATGGCGGTGCTGGCACGAAGGGCCGAATGGTCTCCTCCTGCCCCTATTTTCTATGTTTCAATCATGGCTGATCTATCTCTCCCTCCCAACCCCATTCTGCTGCCTTCTCCCTCTGACACCCGTACTAATCAAATCAGTTGGTGGGTGAGTGGGGAATACAGGCATGGGGAAATGGGATTGGTCTCTGAGCCAGCATAGCCTTGATGGGCTGAATGACCTTGTTTTACATCATAAGGAAGTCTGGAAACATAACACCAATTTTCCATGATCTTGGCACTGTATCTCCAAGTTGAATTTTGCACCATCTATGTTTAGATCTAGTTTAGTTTAGAGATACAGTGCGGAAACAGGCCCTTCGGCCCAGCGTGTCCATGCCGACCAGCACACTAACACTATCCTACACACATAATGGGACAATTTACAATTTTACCAAAGCCATACTAACCTGTATGTCCTTGGAGTGTGGGAGGAATCTGAAGATCTCGGAGAAAACCCATGTGGTCACGGGGAGAACGTGCAAACTCCACACAGACAGCACCCGTAGTCGGGATGGAACCCGGGTCTCTGGCGCTGTGAGGCAGCAACTCTACCGCTGCGCCACCGTGCAGTTCAGGGCAAGGTGTGTACACGTCTCCAGGGCAACACTGTAATAATGTCGCTCTCTTCCTACAGGTCAAGCCCCTGCACCACCCCCACCACCCACCGCTCCTCCATTACCTGGTAGCTCTCTGTCGGTTATCCTCAGCCATGGATTGTCAGGTAATGGTCTGCATGTTTTATACATCCATGTTATTGATTGCTAAGCTACCTTTGCCATCGAGAAGATTCAAGGCTTGGCCTGAGCAGCCATTTCAGTGCCATGTTCAATTCAACCCATGGACTGAAGAGCCACTGCCAGCATTGCTGAGAGAAGCAGTCAAAGCCCATGCAGCAAAATTAGAGGAATAGATTGGACCTGTATGGAGGTAGCATAGGCCTGATGGGTAGAATGGTCTATATCTCGCTATGCTGCATGTAGATGGGCATGTACATTGCTGCATCTTCAGAAATCCATCCAATCCTCATTTGTTCCAACCAAATTTTGGGTGAGCCCACAACTGTCTGTTGGATGGGTGTATGGAACGAGCTTCCAGAGCAGCTAGTTGAGGCAGGGACTATCGCAACGTTTAAGAAACATTTAGACAGGTAAATGTTTAAGAAGGAACTGCAGATGCTGGAAAATCGAAGATAGACAAAATTGCTGGAGAAACTCAGCGGGTGCAGCAGCATCTATGGAGCAAAGGAAATAGGCGACGTTTCAGGTCGAAAACCTTCTTCAGACTGATGTGAGGGTGGGGGGGGGGGGGAAGAAGAAAGGAAGAGGTGGAGCCAGTGGGCCGAGGGAGAGCTGGGAAGGGGAGGGGAAAGGGGAAAGCAGGGACTACCTGAAATTAGAGAAGTCAATGTTCATACTGCTGGGGTGTAAACTGCCCAAGCGAAATATGAGGTGCTGCTCCTCCAATTTACAGTGGTCCTCACTCTGGCCATGGAGGAGGCCCAGGACAGAAAGGTCGGATTCGGAATGGGTGGGGGAGTTGAAGCGCTGAGCCACCGGTAGATCAGGTTGGTTATTGCGGACCGAGCGGAGGTGTTCGGCGAAGCGATCGCCAAGCCTACGCTTGGTCTCACCGATGTAGAGCAACTGACACCTAGAGCAGCGGATGCAATAGATGAGGTTGGAGGAGGTGCAGGTGAACCTCTGCCGCACCTGGAAAGACTGCTTGGGTCCTTGAATGGAGTCAAGGGGGAGGTAAAGCGACAAGTGTAGCATTTCCTGCGGTTGCAAGGGAAAATGCCCGGAGAGGGGGTGGTACGGGTGGGAAGGGACGAATTGACCAGGGAGTTACAGAGGGAGCGGTCTCTGCGGAAAGCAGACAGGGGAGGAGATGGGAAGATGTGGCAAGTGGTGGGATCCCGTTGGAGGTGGCGAAAATGTCGGAGGATTATTTGTTGTATGTGACGGCTGGTAGGGTGGAAGGTGAGGACAAGGGGGACTCTGCCCTTGTTACGAGTGGGGGGATGGGGAGTGAGAGCAGAGTTACGGGTTATAGAAGAGACCCTGGTGAGAGCCTCATCTATAGTAGAAGAGGGAACCCCCGTTCCCTGAAGAATTAGGACATCTCTGATGCCCTGGTGTGGAACACCTCATCCTGGGTGCAGATGTCTCCGTCTACGTCTATGTCAACTGCTCTACATCGGTGAGACCAAGCGTAGGCTTGGCGATCGCTTTGCCCAACACCTCCGCTTGGTTCGCAATAACCATCCTGATCTCCCGGTGGCTCAGTGCTTCAACTCCCCTCCCATTCCGAATCCGACCTTTCTGTCCTGGGCCTCCTCCATGGCCAGAGTGAGTCCCACTGTAAATTGGAGGAGCAGCACCTCATATTTTGCTTGGGTAGTTTACACCCCAGCGGTATGAACATTGACCTCTCTAATTTCTGGTAGTCCCTGCTTTCTCCTCCCCTTCTCAGCTCTCCCTCAGCCCACTGGCTCCGCCTCTTCCTTTCTTCTTCCCGCCCCCCCACACCCTCCCCCCCCCCCACCCTCACATCAGTCTGAAGAAGGGTTTCGACCCGAAACGTTGCCTATTTCCTTCGCTCCATAGATGCTGCCTCACCCGCTGAGATTCTCCAGCATTTTTGTCTACCTTAGACAGGTAAATGGATAGGACAGGTTTGGAGTGATATGGGCCAAACACAGGCAGGTGGGACTAGTGTAGCTGGGACATGTTGGCTGGTGTGGGCAAGTTGGGCCGAAGGGCCTGTTTCCACGCTGTATCACTCTATGACTATGACTCTGTGACCAAGAGATGAGAATTCAGCACTAATACAAGTAGTCTTTAGTACTGTGACATGAGCTAACTGTTTCCATTCTTCCTTTTAGCCATTCGGATCAAGAAACCAATTAAGACAAAATTCCGTTTGCCGGTATTTAACTGGATGGCACTAAAACCCAATCAGATCAACGGGACGGTCTTCACTGAGATCGATGACGAGAAGATCTTGGAGGTAAGCTGAGTTTGAGTATTTATCCCCAACCGCCCCTGTGGAGCTGGTGAGACTGCAGGAAGCAAGTTCAATCATGGCACAAGAGCTGGGGCCTGGGACATTGTCCCCGCCTGGCCCCAGCTACAAATTCAACAGCCACGTTAACTCTGAAATGAAAAAAACAACAAATGCTGGCAACCCTCAGCTGGTCAGGCAGCATCTGTGGAGGGAGAAACAGAATTAATGTTTTGGGTCGATGACTTTCATCAGGCCCTTTACCGTTACCGTTTTGGACAGTGGTCATTTTTTCCCATTTAATCTGCTCCTCAATGCAAATCGTCATCCTCGATGGCACAAGAATTGTTCCACGTGCCATTAATGTTGGGGCTAGACATTGATTTTCAACCATGGCAAAGTTCACAACATATCCACTAACTGTAGACAACGTGCAAAGAGGAGGTAGATGATGATAAGATGACAGTGTGATAGATACAGTATCGATTTAGAAGCAAAATGCTGGAGTACCTGCTTCAGGCTTGATACGTCACCAATTCTCGGCCCGAAACGTCACCCATTCCTTCTCTCCACAGATGCTGCCTGTCCCGCTGAGTTACTCCAGCTTTTTGTGTCTATCTTCGGTTTAAACCAGCATCTGCAGTTCCTATATCTTTGGAAGAGTTGTCAAGGCAAGTCGAGCATATTGTCATCTGCATGAGCAGGATGAGCTGCAGGGACAATTGCAGCAGCATCACAGACACCCAGACAACACACACACAAACATAAACGCTCAACAGTGAAAGGAAAAACAACTGCAAAAACAC
>CM075998.1:6283081-6405634 GCA_038087875.1 Malacoraja senta
AAATGGGTGGTTGAAAGCTAGCAGGGATTCGGTGGGCTGGAGCACCATGACTCCATGACTCCATCGTTATGAGGCCACACACACAATAATAGCAATTTGTGACCGGTCTCATTGATTCCCATCTTCTTGCCTAGGGGCACCTTAGCTCCACCCTGTGGCTCTCCATGGAGACTGGGCATTTCCTATCCCTCTGCCCACCCTCTCAGAGATGGCAAGTCTCTATGCTGAGCTCCCCACTCACTCCCCACAGTGCCAATAGAAGGGAGGATGGTTTGTGTGTGACGGTCTGGGCTGCGTCCACAATTCACTGCAATTTCTTGCGGACTTGGATGGAGCTGTTCCCAAACCAAGCTGTGATGCATCACGATAAAATGCGTTCCACGGCGTATCTGTCCCATCAGATTTCTTGCAGTACCTGCATGAGAGGCCCCACCCATGGTTTAATGAACCTACTGGCATCTTGTATGCCTTTAGCCCTTCCACGGTTAAAGGTGTCCTTTGTCCTTTATCCACCCAGAGACTCCGGCCGTTCCATGTACAAAGTAACTGGCAGCGACCTCTTGTGCACCTCACCACACATCACACCACACAGGGCAGCACGGTGGGGCAGCGGTAGAGTTGCTGCCTCACAGCGCCAGAGACCCGGGTTCCATCCTGACTACGGGTGCTGTCTGTACGGAGTTTGTACATTCTCCCCGTGACCTGCGTGGGTTTTCTTCGGGTGCTCCGGTTTCCTCCCACACTCCAAAGACGTGCAGGCTTGTAGGTTAATTAGCTTCGGTAAAGAATGTAAATTGTCCCTAGTTTGTGTGAGTAGCGTTAATGTGCTGGTCGGTGTGGACTGGGTGGGCCGGAGAGCCTGTATCTCTAATCTAAAACTAAACTAACCATCCAGTGCCTGTCCTCGTTACTGCTCCATCAAGGGCCCTGTTCTTCTGTCCCCCCCCCCCCCCCCCCCCCCCACTCACTGCTTCCTCAGCACAAACATCCCAAACCCATTGTCAGTTGGCTGTGCGTGGGCTTCTCTCCACGTTGCTGTGCAGTGAGGCTAGTAAACAGGATGTCGCATCTAGCCAAACATCCTCTATTCATGGCAGACAATCACGAAACAACAACATGTCAAAAACAAGACCGAATTGGACATGTGATTCTTAAAGACGTGTACACGTTCAATGTAAGATACAAATAGATGCAAATAAATGATCCCTAGTGGGTGTAGGATAGTGCCAGTGTGCGGGGATCGCTGGTCGGCACAGACTCGGTGGGTCGAAGGGCCTGTTTCCGCGCTGTATCTCTAAACTAAACTAAACCCCAGTCAGGATTCCTTGCCCTTTGCCCTTTGCCCTTCCGAACAGGTTATCCTCAATGTTTAGCATTTTGAATCTAGTGGGCGATTGTGTGCTTTCCATATTGCATTAGAGGCCTCAGCTCAGGCCTGTTGGAGATGGGCAACTGGCTTTTCAATGTTTTCTTGACACTTTCCTATTATACTTGGCGTGGGCGACCTTAAAGGGCCTGTCCCACTTGGGCGTCATTTGCGCGCCACGCAGGTGAATCCCAAAATCCTGGGGCGCTGCGCGCTACTGTGCGTCACTGCCTACGTCACCAGCAAAGAGAATCAAACTTTTTTTAAACAAAAAACCTCTGCTGGCTTTGTATTTGGGTCATGCGAAATGAAGTCAAGATTGAAAAAAACCTAGTTAGTTAGTTAGTTTAGTTAGTTTATTATTGTAGTCATGTGTACCGAGGTACAGTGAAAAGCTTTTTGTTGCGTGCTATCCAGTCAGCAGAAAGACTGTACGTAATATCAATCAAACCGTCCACAGTGTACAGATACAGGATAACTTATTGTCAGGTACAGTGGAAAGCTTTTTTATCGTGTGCTATCCAGGCAGCGGAAAGAATATTTGTGATTACAATCAAGCCATTCGCAGTATACAGATACAGGATAAAGGGAGTAACGTTTAGTGCAAGGTAAAGTCCAATTGCAGATAAGTTGAGGAGCTTCAATGAGGTAGGTGGGAGGCAGGACCGGTTTCGAGTTGGTGAGAGGATGGTTCAGTTAACTAACTAATCTAGCTAAACTAATTAAATGGATGATGTGTCTGGGTCCAGTGAAATGAAATCAAGATTGTAGAAACCTTGTTAGTGGCGATGGATTGAGAATGGAATCCAAAACAGGGCCCTTGCATCGGAACCCCTGTGTGCGTGCATATCATACGATTTGTACTTAAGAGTTTCTTAACTCTAACGCAACCCAATCTTGACTTGAGCAAAGTACTGGCACCCATTGAACTGCGCCTGTGGGAGAGAATGAGACACAATTGATGCAGATGCAGCATTGTTGCAGTATCGTTTTACCAGGATGTTGCCAGGACTCGAGGGGTCTGAGCTACAGGGTGAGGTTGAGTAGACTGGGACACAGGAGGATAAGGGGTGATCTTATAGGGGTGGATAAAATCATGAGAGGAATAGATCAGGTACAGAGTCTCTTGCCTAGAGAGAGGGAATCGAGGACCAGAGGACATAGGTGAAGGGGAAAAGATTTACTAGGAATCTGAGGGGTATCTTTTTCACACAAAGAGTGGCGGGTGTATGGAACGAGCTGCCAGAGGAGGTAGTTGAGGCTGGGACTATCCCAACATTTAAGAAGCAATTAGACAGGTTCAAGGATAGGACAGGTTTGGAGGGAAATCAGCCAAACGCAGGCAGGTGGGACTAGTGTAGCTGGGACATGTTGGCCAGTGTGGGCAAGTTGGGCCGAAGGGCCTGTTTCCAGGTTGTATCACTCTGTGACTATGTATGAGGTGTTGGAGTGCTGCTGCATGGCTGCAACTGCAACTGCAGCAGCATTCCACCAGTGCAGACAATGTCACCAACAAGTCTTCCTCTGTACCAACGTTTAGTGGGAACGAGATGAAACATGATGTGGCATGGTGACTCATGGCACGTGTGTCTCACCTTGAATCCAGACAATTCTGAAAGGAAGAAATACTCATAATCATAGAATCATACAGCATGGAAACAGGCCCTTCAGCCCAACTCGTCCATACATCCAAGATGCCCCATCTAAGCTAGTCCCATTTGCCTGCTTTTGGTCCATATTCCTCCATACTTTTCCCATTCATGTACCTGCCCAAATGTTGTATCGTCAATGGGTGGGGAATGCATCCAGTATCTCATTGAATCTCTTGACACAACCTGTACAACAGTGAGGGAGAGATTGTGTGGCGGCACGGTGGCGTAGCGGTAGAGTTGCTGCCTCACCGCGCCGGGGACCCGGGTTCCATCCCGACTACGGGTGCTGTCTGTACAGAGTTTGTACGATCTCCCCGTGACCTGCGTGGGTTTTTCTGGGTGCTTCGGTTTCCTCCCACACTCCAAAGACGTACAGGTTTGTAGGTTAATAGGCTTGGTATAAATGTAAAAATTGTTCCTAGTGTGTGTAGGATAGTGTTAGTGTGCTGGGGATCACTGGTCGGCGCGGACTCGGTGGGCTGAAGGGCCTGTTTCCGTGCTGTATCTCTAAACTAAACTAAACTAAGCTAAAATGTCCAGTATCTCATTCAATTGCTTGACAAAAGTGTACGAGGGAGGGAGAGATTGTGTTCCTCAAAGGATTCTCCGATCTTGTGTGCGGGGGAGGGGGGGGCTTTCTGTGCAAGGAGATGGCCATGATAGATATGGGCTTCATGACCGTTTCATTTTTCCCACAGTTTCGTTGGAAAATGTCCTGTTGGACGTAAAGGAGATGGGCCACAACATGGAGCTGGTGAAGCGGGAGAGTAATAAGCATGAGCATAACCTGGTGCTGAAGGATTTCCTGTCAATAAACGAAGGGAAGTTGGAAAAACTGCAACGAGACTCCAAAACTGCGCAGGCAAGTGGAATGTGGCGCTGAGCGCCTTTCCCATCTTTGATCTCGGCATTCCAGTTCTCAGCCTAAGTAGGCAGTGAAGAAAGCCTACTTAGGCCTTCATCACAAGAGGATTTGTGTTTAAGAGCAAGGAGGTCCTACTGTAGTTGTACGGGGCCCTGGTGAGACCAAACCTGGAGTATTGTGTACAGTTTTGGTCTCTTAATTTGCGGAAGGACATTCTTGCTATTGAGGGAGTGCAGTGTAGGTTCACCAGGTAGTTCCCGGGATGGCAGGACTGACACATGATGAAAGAATGGGTCGACTGGGCTTGTATTCACTGGAATTTAGAAGGATGAGAGGGGATCTTACAGAAACATATAAAATTCTTAAGGGATTGGACAGGCTAGATGCAGGAAAAATGTTCCCCATGTTAGGGGAGTCCAGAACCAGGGGTCACAGTTTAAGAATAAGGGGTAGGCCATTTAGGACTGAGATGAGAAAAAACCTTTTTACCCAGAGAGTTGTGAATCTGTGGAATTCTCTGCCACAGAAGGCAGTGGAGGCCAATTCACTGGGTGTTTTCAAGAGAGAGTTAGATTTAGCTCTTGGGGCTAACGGAATCAAGGGATATGGGGAGAAAGCAGGAATGGGGTACTGATTTTGGATGATCAGCCATGATCATATTGAATGGCAGTGCTGGCTCGAAGGGCCGAATGGCCTACTCATGCACCTATTTTCTATGTTTCTAAGCTGTTCAGCGCAGGTTCAGTCTAAGCCCCAAACATATATATGGTCAGGATGTGCCATGGCTTATTTCTTCAGTGGAATGGTTGCCATTTATACATTGAAAGAGGTTATGGTTTATGGAAACACATGGGATGAGAAGTTCAGAAGTCAAAGGAGCAGAATTAGGCCATTCTGCCCACCCAGTCTATTCCACCACATAGTCATATGATCATACAGTGTGGAAACAGGCCCTTCGGCCCAACTTGCCCACACCGACCAACATGTCCCAGCTATACTAGTCCTGCCTGCCCGCGTTTGGTCCATATCCATCCAAACCTGTCCTATCCATGTACCTGTCTAACTGTGTCTTAAACGTTGCGATCGTCCAGCCTCAACTACCTCTGGCAGCCCGTTTCCAACATGCACCACTCTTTGTGTGAAAATGTTACCCTCAGATTTCTATGAATCTTTCTGTTAAATCTTTCCCCCTCACCTTAAACCTACGTCCTCAGGTTCTCTGGGCAAGAGACTGTGCATCGACTCAATCGTGGCTGATCTATTTTCCCCCCTCACCCCCATTCTCCTGCCTTCTCTCCGTTACCTTTGATGCCCGTACTAATCAACAACCTGTCTAAATTCCTGCTTTAAAAATACCCAAAGACGTGGCCTCCACAACCATCTGTGGCAATAAATTCCGCAAATTCACCACCCTGATCCACAGTTTAAATGATAGCACCATGCACATGGATTCAAGCGATCCCCTCCCACAATAGGCTTGCTTCTAGCTGATGTTTCCCCCCAGGCCAATTACCCATTCCTTATTGCTTAGTTTAGTTTAGAGAAACAGGCCCTTTGGCCCACCGAGTCCGTGCAGACTAACGATCCCCACACACTAACACTATCCTACACACACACTGGGGATAATTTTCACTTATATCAAGCCAATTAACCTACAAACCTGCACATCTTTGGAGTGTGGGAGGAAACCAAGGATAGACATAGACATAGACATACAAGACATAGAAAATAGGTGCAGGAGGAGGCCATTCGGCCTTTCGAGCCAGCACCGCCATTCATTGTGATCATGGCTGATCGTCCCCAATCAATAACCCGTGCCTGCCTTCTCCCCATATCCCTTGATTCCACTAGCCCCTAGAGCTCTATCTAACTCTCTCTTAAATCCATCCAGTGATTTGACCTCCACTGCCCTCTGTGGCAGGGAATTCCACAAATTCACAACTCTCTGGGTGAAAAAGTTTTTTTCTCACCTCAGTCTTAAATGGCCTCCCCTTTATTCTAAGACTGTGGCCCCTGGTTCTGGACTCGCCCAACATTGGGAACATTTTTCCTGCATCTAGCTTGTCCAGTCCTTTTATAAGTTTATATGTTTCTATAAGATCCTCCCCTCATCCTTCTAAACTCCAGTGAATATAGTCTTTTCAATCTTTCCTCATATGACAGTCCGCCATCCCAGGGATCAATCTCGTGAACCTACGCTGCACTGCCTCAATCACAAGGATGTCCTTCCTCAAATTAGGAGACCAAAACTGTACACAATACTCCAGATGTGGTCTCACCAGAGCCCTATTCAACTACAGAAGAACCTCTCCTGTACTGAAATCCTCTTGTTATGAAGGCCAACATTCCATTAGCTTTCTTCACTGCCTGCTGTACCTGTAAGCCAACTTTCAGTGACTGGTGTACAAGGACACCCAGGTCTCGCTGTACCCCCCTTACCTAACCTAACCCTATTGAGATAATAATCTGCCCCCTTGTTTTTGCCGCCAAAGTGGGTAACCTCACATTTATCTATATTATACTGCATCTGCCACGCATCTGCCCACTCACTCAACCTGTCCAGGTCACCCTGCAACCTCCTAACATCCTCTTCACATTTCACACTGCCACCCAGCTTTGTGTCATCTGCAAACTTGCTAGTGTTGCTCCTAATTCCCTCTTCCAAATCATTAATATATATGGTAAACAGTTGCGGCCCCAACACCGAGCCTTGCAGCACTCCACTCGCCACTGCCTGCCATTCTGAAAAGGACCCGTTCACTCCTACTCTTTGCTTCCTGCCTGCCAACCAATTTTCTATCCATGTCAACACCCTACCCCCGATACCATGTGCTCAAATTTTAGTCACCAGTCTCCCGTGCGGCGTTCTTGGAAAGCTGACAACACAAGTGCTCGGAGCTGCTACAGATTTCAAAGGCTTTTTGAAAGTCTAGATACACTACATCCACTGGCTCCCCTTCATCCATTTTACTTGTCACATCCTCAAAAAATTACAGAAGATTAGTCAAACATGATTTCCCTTACATAAATCCATGTTGACTTGGACTAATCCTTTTACTGCTATCTAAATGCCCCATTATTACCTCTTTAATAATTGACTCCAGCATCTTTCCCACCACCGAAGTCAGGCTAACTGGTCTGTAATTCCCTGTTTTCCCTCTCGCTCCTTTCTTGAAAAGTGGGATAACATTAGCTATCCTCCAGTCCACAGGAACTGATCCTTAATCTATTGAACATTGGAAAATGATCACCAATGCGTCCACTATTTCTAGAGCCACCTCCCTGAGGACCCTGGGATGCAGACCATCAGGCCCAGGGGATTTATCATCCTTCAATCCCATTAGCCTACTCAATATTATTTCTTGCCTAATGAAAATTTATTTCAGTTCCTCTACCCCCTTAGATCCTCTGTCCTCCAGTACATCTGGGAGATTGTTTGTGCCTTCCACTAGTGAAGACAGATCCGAAGTACCTGTTCAACTCTTCTGCCATTTCCTTGTTCCCCATAATAATTTCACCCGTGTCTGCCTTCAAGGGACCCACATTTGACTTTGCTCGGATCTCGGAGAAAACCCACGCAGGTCACGGGTAATAATAATAATAATAATAGATGTTATTTATATAGCGCTTTTCAGGACTCAAAGTCGCTTTACAATTGGGAGTCAGGAATAAACAAAACAAAATAGAGCAGTAAGACAGAGGGGGGGGGGAACATGGGACTAAGGGTATGCAGAGGTGAAGAGATGGGTCTTGAGGCGGGACTGGAAGATGGTGAGGGACTCAGAATTTCGGACCGGTTGTGGGAGGAATTCCAGAGCCTGGGAGCTGCCCTGGAGAAGGCTCTGCCTCCAAAAGTGCAGAGGTTTGATTTCGGAGTGGAGAGGAGACCAGCTGATGTGGATCTGAGGGACCGTGAGGGTTGGTAGGGGGAGAGGAGGTCAATGAGATAAGGGGGGGGCCAGGTTGTTGAGGGCTTTGTAGGTGAGGACCAGGATTTTGTAGGTGATCCGGTGGGAAATGGGAAGCCAGTGAAGTTCTTTGAGAACTGGGGTGATGTGGTGCCAGGATTTGGTGTGGGTGATGAGTCGGGCGGCTGCATTCTGGACCAGTTGGAGTCGGTTGATGCTGCTGGAATTGATTCTGAAAAGAAGAGAGTTACAGTAGTCCAGTCGGGAGGAGATGAAGGCATGGATGAGTCTTTCAGCAGCGGGGGGTGTGAGAGAGGATCTGATTTTGGCAATGTTGCGGAGGTGAAAAAATGATGTTTTGACAACATGGCGGATGTGAGGCTCAAGGGAGAGGGTTGAGTCAAAGATCATGCCAAGGTTGCGTGCCTGAGGAGATGGGGAGACAGTGGTGCCGTCAATAGTGAGAGTGGGGTTGTTAATTTTAGTGAGTGTTGATTTGGAGCCAATGAGGAGAAATTCTGTTTTGCTACTGTTTAATTTAAGGAAGTTGAGTTGCATCCAAGATTTGATGGCTGATAGGCAGGAGTTGATATGGGAGAGAGGGGGGTGGTGGGGGGACTTGGTGCTGAGATAGATCTGGGTGTCATCAGCATAGCAGTGGAAACTCCGTACAGACAGCACCCATAGTCGGGATGGAACCCGGGTCTCTTGCACTGCATTCGCTGTAAGGCAGCAACTCTACCGCTGTGCCACCGTGGCCACTCTTACCTGACGGATCTTGCTGTGCACAGATGCCCGCTGTGTTTCCTGAGCTAGTAGAATGACTGAAGTGCCAGGTCCTGTGGTGTGATCATGCAGGGGAATCCATCCTCCCTCCCTCCCTCCCTCCCACTGACGCTCACAACAGAAGGTGGTGAGGGGCTGCGTACCTCGCTGAAAGCCTTGCCCGCTGCTGTATTCCCCTTGCACAAGGAAAAGGCCTTCCCTTGGTGAACTCCACAAGAAACCTTCTCGCTCAGGCTGGCTGGCTGGCAAAGATCGGAGGGGGGTTTGGAAGTTGAATCAATGGGTCGGGGGCCAGTGGCTGGGGAGGGGAAGAGGTAGCAGGCGTTGAGAAGTTGTTGGGCCAACTAGAGATCATTGAATGGTGGGGCCATGCATGGAGGTTGCAAGGGACCACAAACATTGGTCTTGCTCTTGTTGGTGTGGGATTGATGGACCATGAGGGAAGATCAGGTCAGTGAATTACATAAAGGGGCTGGCCTAAGTTCAGCTCCCTCCCCCCTCAGACTGTTGGACTGCTGAGACAAGACAGCTTTAAGAAGTAGACCATGACAATGCTAGGAAGGCATGTTTCTGCATGTGCGCTCTACGGCTGAAGATCCCAAAATGGCGGCCAAACTGCAATAAATGTGTTGGATGCATCTGTGAACATCATCCTGGAATCATCAGTCTGTCGGACACGCAGTGTAGGGAGTGAAAATCCTGGGATTAAGAGAAAAAAATGGGTATGGAGTTAGGGAGCAGATCGACCATGTCCTTATTGGATACAGAACAGTCTCAAGGGGCTGAATGGCCTCCTCCTGTTCCTCTGTTTCCAATGCTATGTTCTAGACAGCAGTTGGATCATATTTGACTGTTATTCAAACAGCACTTAGTCTAATTCCCAATGTCTCAAACAAAAATTGAACTTTTAAAAATGACGTTCTGATGATTTTCTCCGGAGATTTTGCTCGTGGTCACGTCCTGGAAATGAATCTGCGATTTCTGGGGACTCCACGGCGTTCTTGGAAAGCTGACAACACAAGTGCTCGGAGCTGCTACAGATTTCCAAAGGGGGTTTGCTGTTATTTTCTTTCGAGAGGCCGCGGCACAAAGTGAACAATAGTTCGCAGAATCACGCCCTGGGACAGGATATGTCAAACAAATTGCAAAGTGGGTGTTCCACGCTGTCCCTGTCCTGGTTTTGCAGAGAATCCCAGCCAGGTTCTCCCCTGAAGGGCAGGGAGGGACTGGGATGAAATGGAATGTGTGGGAAAATGTTTGACTACCGACGACTGGCGGCCAAGTTTTTAAATCAACATTACTGGTGAGGGGGGGTCATTACTTCTTAACGTTTAGCAATAACGCCTGGTTGCTTGACCCATGACCTTTAACCTTTACTGGCAAGCGAGTGCAGGATAGCTGCTGTTACTTTTTAGTTTAGTTCAGCGCGGAAACAGGCCCTTCGGCCCACCGAGTCTGCACCATCCCCACGCACACTAACACTATCCTACACACACTAGGGACAATGTTTACATTTATACCGAGCCAATTAACCTACAAACCTGTACATCTTTGGATTGTGGGAGGAAACCCACGCAGGTCACGGGGAGAACGTGCAAACTCCGTACAGACAGCACCTGTAGTCAGGATCGAACCCGGGTCTCTGGCGCTGTGAGGCAGCAGCTCACCGTTGGGGGGAAAGCTGACTGCTGTTATATTTGTAAGTGTTGTTGGACATGCAAGGTGAATGACACAGCAACTAATTTCCTTTCTGCCCCGTACAGGAAGCCTATAACAAAGTGGTTGGGTATTTTGGAGAAAGTGCCAAGACTACCCCCCCATCCGTGTTCTTCCCAGTCTTTGTTCGCTTTGTGAAGTCCTACAAGGTAAGATCACAGAGGCTGATCTGCTCTCTTTTTGCATCTGTTTACCATTGCCGTGACTTCAAACAGTAGTTAATGAGTCTTTGGCATCAACTATGTTTATCCACCTGTCTTTTTTAAGTTTTAACGGCACTTTCCTAGAGTAAATATTGAAAGAACCTTCATAATGCTGCATCAGTAGATGTAAATGGAATTAAAGAGGGAAAGTGAGGCTGAAGCAACGCAGCCCAGTTAGTAGTCCCTGTTGTTCAGCCTTCACAGTTTCCTCCCCCCTCGACTCCATCCAAGGACCCCGACAGTCTTTCCAGGTGAGGCAGAGGTTCACCTGCACCTCCTCCAACCTCATCTACTGTATCCGCTGTTCTCGGTGTCAACTTCTCTACATCGGTGAGACCAAGCGCAGGCTCGGCGATCGATTCGCTGAACACCTCCACTCAGTCTGCCTTAACTAAGCTGATCTCCCGGTTGATCAGCACTTCAACTCCCCCTCCCATTCCCAATCTGACCTTTCTGTCCTGGGCCTCCTCCATTGTCAGAGTGAGGCCCAGCGCAAATTGGAGGAACAGCACCTCATATTTCGCTTGGGCAGCTAACTTCAGATATCCCTTGCTTTCCCTCTCTCTCCATCCCTCCCCATCCCAGTTCTCCCACCAGTCTTACTGTCTCTGACTACACTCTATCTCTGTCCCGCCCCCTCCCCTGACATCAGTCTGAAGAAGGGTCTCGACCTGAAACGTCACCCATTCCTTCTCTCCAGAGATGCTGCCTGTCTCGCTGAGTTACTCCAGCACTTTGTGTTTATCTTCCATTTAACCCAGCATCTGCAGTTCCTTCCTACACATTCACTTAATGAATGGCAGCATTGCTGGGTACTTTATTGTCACATGGACCTCGATACAGTGACATTATTTATTTTGCATACGATTCAGTCAAATCATCCTGTACATAAGCACAATCACAAATAAGTACAAAAGTGCAACGAGCGTTTGTCGGCACTGGGCCTGTACTCGCTGGAGTTTAGAAGAATGAGGGGGGGACCTCATTGAAACGTGCCGAATAGAGAAAGGCTCGGCAGAGTGGATGTGGAGAGGATGTTTACACTGGTGGGAGAGTCTAGGACTAGAGGTCACAGCCTCAGGACATTCCTTTAGGAAGGAGATGAGGAGGAATTTCTTTAGCCAGAGGGTGGTGAATCTGTGGAATTATTTACCACAGATGGCTGTGGAGGCCAAGTCAGTGGATATTGTTAAGGCAGAGATAGATAGATTCTTGATTAGTACGGGTGTCAGGGGTTATGGGGAGAAGGCAGGAGAATGGGGTTCAGAGGGAGAGATAGATCAGCCATGATTGAATGGCGGAGGAGATGATGGGCTGAATGGCCTCATTCTGCTCCTATCACTTTAGACCTTATGACCTTTTGATTGCAGTGTAAGAATAGTAGATTTCAAAGATTCAAAGCACCAACTTGTTCCCTTTAAGTTCTTACCGTTGACTAATCTTGGCCTTAAAAGCTCTAAGTTGGTGTAGCAGTGGACAGCCTAGCCAGGTGATGATATATGTTTAATTTCTTAGTAGAGTTTAGAGATACAGCTCGGCAACAGGCCCTTCGGCCCACCGAGTCCGCACCGACCAGCGATCCCCGCACATGAACACCATCCTACACACACTAGGGACAATTTACAATTATACCAATCCAATTAACCTACAAACCTGCACGTCTTTGGAGTGTGGGAGAAAACCGGAGCACCCGGAGAAAACCCACGCAGGTCACGGGGAGAACGGACTGGTGCTGTGAGGCAACAACTCTACCGCTGCGTCACCGTGCCGCCCTGTTGTCCACCACCGCACTGTGCCGCGCCGCGGTCCACGCTCCGATCCGCGTGCTCGTCCGTCTGTGGGGCCTCTGGCGCCGCCTGATCCACGGTGATCTGTGGACAGACTGCGGGGATGAGCGCTAAGCTGGCTTCTTCCTCTCTGTCTGCAGGAAGCGGAGCAGGAAAATGAGCTGCGGAAAAAGCAGGAGCAAGCTTTGAGGGAGAAGATGCTTGCTCAGGAAGCCAAACTTCAGCAGGACCAAAAGGTAAAGCACACACCCACTTCATTGTCAGGGCTGCACTTTGACCTTCACTCTTCACAGCCAGGATGTTGGCAGCCCTGGGGCCTGGCCTGGGGGCAGTAGAGGAATACAGGCTATTGGCTTCAGGCAATGTGTCTCCACGGGACTCAACTAAACTAAACTAAACTAGTTATTGTGCAGCTGCCAAATTGCACGCAGAAATCTCCCACAAGCAGCAACATGGTAACACTTTAACAGGCTGTCTTTAAGAGCAAATTAAATGGTGAATCAGGTGGCTGATAATCTCACACTGAATTGTTGCGTTCAAAGTTGGACCCAGGGTCTTCATTTCAAAATGAAAGGTCTTCTGATGACTTCCCCAGAGGAATTGAATGGCCTGTAACCTTGCAACATTTGTAAACAGAACCAAACAGTTGGAGTATTATTTTAGCACCATCTATCATTTGATGAACAGCGCTGAATATTTGACAGTAATCTTACAGTAATCTTATGCCAAGTTGTTTTTCATAGATGTGGTGAAGCTTGGGTAATGTTTTATTTGCCTTGGACACAAACTTGTAATCTCTTCAAAGCTTTAAAATGATTGCATGTTTTAAATTCCCGGCCTGTAAAATCTTCACATTCTGCATTTCACTCCTTCCAATTGGCTTCCAACTCCACTATCAGCTTGTTTTTGTGTTGTCTGTAAGTTTAGTTCAGTTTATTGTCATGTGTACCGAGGTACAGTGAAAAACTTCTGTTGCGTGCTAACCTGTCAGCAGAAAGTCAGTACATGATTACAATCGAGGCGTCCACAGTGTTCAGATACATGATAAAGGGAATAACGTTTAGTCCAAGATAAAATCCAGTAAAGTCCAATCAAAGATAGTCCGAGGGTCTCCAATTAGGTAGAGTTTAGTTTTGTTTCGTTTAGTTCGGAGTTACACAGTGGAAACAGGCCCTTCGGCCCACCGAGTCCGCGCAGCCCAGTGATCACCAGCGACTAGTTCTGTAGCCTACAAACCTGTATGTCTTTGGAGTGTGATAGTAAACCAGAGCACCCGGAGAAAACCCACGTGGTCATAGTCACAGAGTGACACAGCATGGAAACAGGCCCTTCGGCCCAACTTGCCCACACCAGCCAACATGTTCCCATCTACACTAGTCCCACCTGCCCGCGTTTGGTCCATATCGCTCCAAACCTGTCCTATCCATGTACCTGTCTAACTGTTTCTTAAATGTTGGGATAGTCCCAGCCTCAACTACCTCCTCTGGCAGCTTGTTCCATACACCCACCACCCTTTGTGTGAAAAAATTACCGCTCAGATTCATGTTCAATCTTTTCCCCTTCACCTTGAACCTATGTGTCCTCTGGTCTTCAATACCCCTACTCTGGGCAAGAGACTCTGTGCATCTTCCCGATCTATTCCTCTCATGTCACGTGGGAAAACGTACAAGCTCCGTACAGACGGCACCCGTGGTCAGGATGGAACCCGGGTCTTTGGTGCTGTGAGGCAGCAACTCTACCGCTGCGCCACCATGCTGTCTTACGGACATTCAGCGGGCAGCGTGCGCGGCCCGTGCTGTGCAGTAACGGTGGCATTGTTTCCTGCAGTCTCCCTGCCCCAGGAACAAGCGGCAGCACCAGGAGCTCATTGCCGAGCTGCGAAGGCGGCAGGTGAAAGATCACCCAGCGGTGTATGAAGGCAAAGATGGGACCATTGAAGACATCATCACAGGTAATGCTTGACCAGATCCCAGCATCCCAGTGGTAGCTGGCTCGCAGCAGAGACACAGTCTTTCAAGGCCTATGATTCTCCACAGTGTGTTGGAAGGAACTGCCGATGCTGGCTTAAACCGAAGATACCCCTGTAGACACAAAAACCTGGAGTAACTCAGAGGGACAGGCAGCATCTGTGGAGAAAAGGAATGGGTGATATTTCACGTCAGACTCTTCTTCAGACTGAACTCAAACTTTCAGTCTTGACCCGAAACGTCACCCATTCCTTCTCTCCAGAGATGCTGCCTGTCCCACTGAGTTACTCCAGCATTTGGTGATTTTCCACAGTGGTGGGCTTGTGTACATTTGATTCGCTTCCAGTGAGGTTTTATTTGGCAAGCTTCCCTGCAGTGCTTGTCAGCGCCACCGACCTTCATTTTCTTGCTGCAAACTTGACTTGGTTGCAACAATTGCGAGCCAAGATTAACAGCATTGTTTGAGTGCAGCTTCCCAAGTTCCGCTAGAACTAATCGCCTTGTGTAACTGTTTGATTGTGTGGCCAAGCATTTCTTGCTGTGGTGTTTCAATATAAATGTCACCGACCAAAGGGGGAAGGGGCTCCAGTAGAAGCTCACGCAAACACCTGGAGTTTGCAATCCATTTTTTGTTGGGAGCTCAGTCATAGATTGACACAGTGTGGAAACAGGCCCTTCGGCCCAACTTGCCCACGCCGACCAACATGTCCCAGCTACACTAGTCCCAGAGTCACAGAAACAGGCCCTTCAGCCCAACTTGCCCATGCAGACCAACATGTCCCAGCTTCACTGGTCCCAGAGTCACAGAAACAGGCCCTTCAGCCCAACTTGCCCACGCCAACCAACATGTCCCAGCTACACTAGTCCCATCTGCCCGCGTTTGTCATATCCTATCCATGTTCCTGTCTTCAACTATCTCCTCGATAGTCCCTGCCTCAACTATCTCCTCGGCTGTCATTAAATGAGGGGGGCTATGAAAGGCACCTCCAGTCCCCTAATACAATGTGTAGGAAAGAACTGCAGATGCTGGTTTAAATCGAAGATAGACACAAAAAGCTGGAGTAACTCAGTGGGACAGGCAGCATCTCTGGAGAGAAGGAATGGGTGACGTTTCGGGTCGAGACCCTTCTTCAGATGCTTCTTGAACCTGAAACGTCACCCATTCCTTCTCTCCCGAGATGCTGCCTGTCCCGCTGAGTTACTCCAGCATTTTGTGTTTATCTTCGATCTAAACCAGCATCTGCAGTCTGTTCGACTTTTCCCTCCTACTCTGCTAATCCCCAGGTGTTGGAGCTTGACCTCTGATGTCCTTCCAACATGGGTCATCAGTTGGTGATCAGTGATCATAAGACATCGGAGCAGAATTAGGCCATTCGGCCCATCGAGTCTGCTCCGCCATTCAATCACGGCTGATCTATCTCTCCATTCTAACCCCATTCTCCTGCCTCCTCCCCATAACCTTTGACACCCGTACTAATCGAGATCCTAGAAATATCTGCTTCAAAAATATCCACTGACTTGGCCTCCACAGCCGTCTGTGGCAATGAATTCTACAGATTCACCATCCTCTGGCAAAAGAAATTCCTCCTCATCTCCTTTCTAAAGGTACGTCCTTTTATGCTGAGGCTGTGCCCTCTGGTCCTAGACTCTTCCACTAGTGGAAACATCCTCTCCATATCCACTCTATCCAGGCCTTTCACTATTCGGTAAGTTTCAATTATATTCCTGCTCATCCTTCTAAACTCCAGCGAGTACAGGCCCAGTGCCGACAAACGCTCATCATATGTTAACCCACTCATTCTTGGGATCATTCTTGTAAACCTCCTGTGGACCCTCTCCAGAGCCAGCACATCCTGCCTCAGATATGGGGCCCAAAACTGCTCACAGTACTCCTAATGCAGCCTGACCAGCGCCTTATAGAGCCTCAGCGTTACATCCCTGTTTTGACACTCTAGTCTCAAGGCGGGGGGCGAGGGAGAGGTGTTTTCTGTGACTGTTTTACTTGGAGCGGTGGAATCACATTCATCTTATCTGGATAGGGTTATCAATTTCAATGAATACCCAAAGGCATTGAAACTGTGCCATCTCTTTTATACTCTTTTACTTTTGAACTCTTTTGATTGTGACTGACAGTCCATTCCTGCAGACACCGATTTTGTGGATTCACAACAAAACACAAAGGCAGGATACAGAAGCTGGCTCTGCAGCAACCTGTTGCATTGAATCACTGTCATTAAAACCTGCAGCAGAATGATTACATTCTGATTATTTCAGTAATAACCTGCGTTCAATGCAGTCACCACTTTTCTCACCAGGGGACACTGAACTTAATCAAGTCTGAGATCGCTAGGTTTTACTGGACTCAGCAAGGCCACCAGTATAATCAAAGACCAGTCCCACCCCAGTCACCAAGGAATAACATTTAGCGCAAGATGAAGTCCAGAAAAGTCTGATTAAAGATAGTCCGAACATCTCCAATGAGGTAGATGGGAGGTCAGGACTGCTCTCTAGTTGGTGATAGGATGGTTCAGTTGGCTGGGAAGAAACTGTCCTTGAATCTGGAGGTGTGCGTTTTCATACTTCTGTACCTTTTGGGTAGGAAGGAACTGCAGATGCTGGTACAAACCGAAGATAGACACAAAGTGCTGGAGTAACTCAGCGGGACAGGCAGCATCTCTGGAGAGAAGGAATGGGTGACGTTTCAATTCGAGACCCTTCTTCAGACTGGCTAAAGTCTTCTCTCTCTCCAGAGATGCTGCCTGTCCCGCTGAGTTACTCCAGCATTTTGTGTCTATCTTCTATACCGCTTGCCTGATGGAAGAGGGAGTGGCCAGGGTGCGGCTTCGGCACAGGCCGACCTCAAGTTTTTAATCCCTTGCTCTCATGTTTGGTGATTTTTAATTTTAACAAAAGACAAAAGAATGATGTTGGTAGTGCAGTCAACCTAGATGGGCATAAGCTTCGTGGAGCGACTGGCCATTTAATTTCCTTATGCTTATGTATCCTCCCATCAATAGCCGACCAACACGAAACAATATGAATCTGGAAGTAGGATTAGAGTAGAGTTAGAGCTGTATAGTGCTATATTCAGCTCTGTGGTGGTGCAGTCGAGTGGCTCTGGGCAAGATCATTCCCATCTAGCATCCCAAGATGCTTCATTTTCTGTGAGATTGTCCCAGCCTTGCATGTGGGCTAATGATGCAGCACCGATCCAGCAAGAGGTGGTCTTTCAAAGGTTGAACCTTCCAACGTGTGTGTTGTTTTTTATGCATTGTCAGCATATTAAGGCTCTTGCCAATGCTATGATTTGATGTGGTTTCTTTTTCTTCCCCCTTCCCCCATCCCTTTTGCTTCCTTCCCTCTCCCCCCTCCTCTCGCCCTTCCTTCCTTCCCTCTCTCCTGCAGTGCTGAAGAGTGTGCCCTTCACAGCGCGAACTGCGAAACGAGGCTCTCGCTTCTTCTGTGAAACGACATTGTGTGAAGAATCCAACTGTTAACGTTTCTGCCCGTTACAGACTGCAATTGTGACAGGTTTGTACCATTTGTGTTCTCTCCATTGCATTTGGTGTTGTTTCTAATGCTCATTGCTGGTCCATTTGGGAATCTTCCTTTTTAAATTCCCCCCAAAACGAGCCTCTTGTGCCTCTCCCACGATGTTCCAGAAGATGGTGGCAGTGATTGAGTGTGACCTGGATGCAGCCATCCATTAGAGTATCTCTCCTGGACTGGGGCTTGGGTTGAGATGGGAACCAGTGGGTAGCTTGAGGCAGGGAAGGGTTGTTGGTCTTAGTGGCCATTGCAAAAAGCATTGACAGTAGCTGACAGAACCGCACCTAAGCCATTGTGTTGGCTTGACATGTTTCAGGTCGGCCAGGCAGTGACCTTATGTCTTTGTGCGTCTGATACCATACTGTTGCATTGGTCTGGGCTTCAATCTCTTCACCATCTTCTGTTGCTTTGTATAGCGTGCTTTTAGTTTAGTTTCGTGATACAACGTGGAAACAGGCCCTTCGGCCCACTGAGACCGCACTGACCAGCAATCCCCGCACACAAACACTATCCTACACACACTAGGGACAATTTACACTTTTACCGAACCAATTGGCCTACAAACCTGCACGTCTTTGGAGTGTGGGAGAAAACCGAAGATCTCGGAGAAAACCCACTCAGGTCACGGGGAGAACGTACAAACTCCGTAGAGACAGCACCCGTAGTCGGGATCGAACCCGGGTCTCCGGCGCTGCAAGCGCTGTAAGGCAGCAACTCTACTGCTGTGCCTATGGGTGCTGTCTGTGTGGAGTTTACACGTTCTATATATTGTCCCAGCTGTCATCTTAACATCACTTATTCAAATGGAAAATTGTTTCCTACTCTTGGACTCTGAAAGGAATTCCAATTTCCCACAGGATCGTCAGCCCCCTTCAGCACTCTCCCTTCCGGCTAAAACTGGCAATCACACAATTGTTTTCCTTTATTTTGCAGACACTTAAATCCTCTTCCCTCACCATCACCCAATCATCTTCATTTTCTTAATTTCTTTAGTGAAATGGAAGAGTGGTATCCATAGTTGTTCCAAGTTCTTCGTCGTGGGTAAGACTTCACAAGGCGCCATGCAGCAGCTGTGAAGGCAGTGTGCTTGCAAGCTTTGGCATCCCAAGTTCAAGCAGTAAATGCTAATGTTGCTCAAATGTCTATGCTTCCTCCAAAAAGGGCAAAGGATGGCTTTGAAATGCTTTTGCCTTGCAGTCTAGTCCAACAGTCTAGTCCAAGGGTCTAGTCCAACAGTCTAGTCCCAACAGTCTAGTCCAAGGGTCTAGTCCAACAGTCTAGTCCCAACAGTCTAGTCCAAGGGTCTAGTCCAACAGTCTAGTCCCAACAGTCTAGTCCAAGGGTCCAGTCCAACAGTCTAGTCCAACAGTCTAGTCCAACAGTCTAGTCCCAACAGTCTAGTCCAAGGGCGGCACGGTGGCGCAGCGGTAGAGTTGCTGCTTCACAGCGCCAGAGACCTGGGTTCCATCCTGACTACGGGTGCTGTCTGTGTGGAGTTTGCACGCTCTCCACGCGACCTGCTTGGGTTTTCCCCAGGTGCTCGAGTTTCCTCCCACATCACAAAGACGTGTGGGTCTGTAGGTTAATTGGCCGTCTGTAAATTGCCACCTAGTGGAGGGAGTGGATGCAAAAGTGGAATAACATGGAACCAGTGTGAATGGGTTCATCAGTTCATAAACCATAGGAACAGAAATAGGCCATTCGGCCCACTCCGCCATTCAATCATGGCTGATCTATTTGATTAATTGTGATCAATCGTGATCTCGCTGATCAATCATGGTTGGTGTTGACTCAGTGGGCTGAAGGACCTGTTTCCATGCTGCATCTCTAAACACATTTCTACATTTATTTATGCTAGGTACCCATTCCAAATATGATTTTTTGATTCTTCCTCAAACAATTATTGGAAATTACTGGTGACCAGTTGGAATGATTGAACAAACGCTGCAGGGGCTCAATTGTGGGTGCTGTGATTGAACCAGTGTCCCCAGGAAACGTTGTGACTCCTTTCTTTCGCAGGCCAGTGTGGTGCTTTACTGACAGCTTGAAAATATAGAAGACTGTAGACATCGGAAGGCAGCATGACAGTTCAGGTTCCTCTCCCCAGTCACTATAGACTGATAAGAATTAGGTGAAAGCACGTCTGTAACAGCTGCTTACCTTGTTCTGATCAGCTAGTTCAGATTAGTTTAGAGATACAGCGTGGAAACAGGTCCTTCAGCCCACCGAGTCCGCGCCGACCAGCGATCCCCGCACACTAACCCTATCCTGCACACACACTAGGGACAATTTACAGTTATACCAAGATAATTAGTGGACTAATTGGTGGAAACATCCTCTATCCAGGCTTTTCAGAAGCCTTATTGAGAACCCAGTGCTCCCATGGCTTGGTGGACATCAGATATTCTGAGCCTTGTCGCTCAGTACCATCTCACTGTCCCACACAGGGGAGAGCTGTGGTATCAATTCTTGGAAATGGTATCTTCCCTGCTGCATTTGAGTATTGAATGCCAGTTTAGTTTAGTTTAGAGATACCGCGCGGAAACAGGCCCTTCGGCCCACCGGGTCCACACCGACCAGCGATCCCCGCACGCTAACACTATCCTACACACACTAGGGACAATTTACATTTTATACCAAGCCAATTAACCTACAAACCTGTACGTCTTTGGAGTGTGGGGGGAAACGGAAGATCTCGGAGAAACCCACGCAGGTCACGGGGAGAACGTACAAACTCCGTACAGACAGCACCCATAGTCAAGATGAAACCCGGGTCTCTGGCGCTGTGAGGCAGCAACTCTACCGCTGCGTCACCGTGACGCGCTCAGGGATACTTGCTCCTTACTTGTTGATACTTGTTGAGGTATCCCACTACAGGTGGAGTTAGTGTACAGATCAGCCAAGAACTTGTTAAATGACAGAAGATACTCAAGGGACTGAATGGCCTCTTCCAGGCCCTTCGGCCCACCGAGTCGGTGCCGACCATCGATCACCCGTTCACACTAGTTCCATGTTATCCCACTTTCCCATCCACTCCCTACACACTAGGGGACAATTTACAGAGGGGCCGATTAACCTACACACCCGCACGTCTTTGAGATATGGGAGGAAACCGGAGCTCCCGGAGGAAAACCCAAGCAGGTCACGTGGAGAGTGTGCAAACTCCACACAGGCAGACAGCATCCAACGGTCAGGATGGAACCTGGGTCTCTGATGTGAGGCAGTGGCTCTACCCACTGTGCCGCCCTGTTGCCCTTCAGAAGATACGTGAAGCATGCTTTAGGTAACGTCCCATCCGAGACCTCTGGCTCTCACCCTTGTTGCTCTGCCCATGTGGGGCATGTCTTGCCGACCAGGCCAGTTAGATGGGTCATGTAGCCAGCACATCGCAGTAGGGGGAAGCAGCAAGCAAGTGGGCAGCTCGTGATGGCTGCCGTGTTCCGTGGTGGTGCCAGCCTCCCTCCTGTGTGAAGGAGGTGATGGATAGCAAACATTGGAGTTGCTCTCCATTTCAAGCCAGTCTCCATTTTCCACGCCTGTTGGCTGGATAGATACGTGCGTGCATGCACAGAGGTGTCGCTGTTCCTTGCTCAACTTTCTCTTGTGTGGACCTTGACGTGTCAGCCCCTCCTCCCCTCCCCCTCCCCCTCCCATCGCCTGCACAGTCACTTTGCTTCATTGCTCGTTGCCTGTTGCTGTCTGGCCAACACAATGAAGGCACTGGTCCCAAAGCCCTTTACCCGTCCCGTCAACGGAGTGCTTGAGGCCCCCGACAGTGGGAGAGCTAAAGGGGCTGTCCCACTGTACGAGCTAATTCAGGAGTTCTCCCGAGTTTACCCTGATTCGAACTCGGAGATTTACGGTAATGGCCGCTCGTCGGTACTCGGGGCTCTCGTGGACATTTTTCAACATGTTGAAAATTCTTCACGAGTCTTCCCGAGCTTACCGCGTTTCCCGAGTACCTGCCGTTAGCGTAACGAGCCGCTAAGAAACGTCCCGAGCTACGACGTACCCGCTACGTACATTCTACGTGCTTGCCACGAGTTTGATTTTTTTTTAAACTCGGGAGAGCTCCTGAATTACCTCGTACAGTGGGACAGGCCCTTAAGGGAAGATAACTTTTGTTTACCTTCCGTCACAGTGAGGAATGTGGAGGAGTCACTGTGGTGGATGTTTATGTTCAAATGTGTTTTGTGTGTTCTGTTGCTTTTTGCTTGTGTGACTGACCTGGCAAATGAAATTCCTCGTATGTTGCAAAACATACTCGGCTAATAACGTATGAGTGTGATTGATTGATTGTGATTTGCCTTGTGTCCTGTAGGTCTTGGAAACCGACCGTACTGGCGCACAGACGCAGTGATGCGGCACGCATGGAAACACCTCTGAAGAAAGGACTTGGGTGGGATTGGGTGAGATTGGAGGGATGGGGGGGGGGGGCGGGGGGGGGGGAGGGGAGGAATTGAAGTTACAAACAAAACCAGTGTTCCAGTCATAAGACTGTTCCTTTGACGAGCATCTTGGGATGGACATTCCATTTGCTCCGATGCCACTCTGAAACAAGGAAATTCCTGAGCGCGTAGCTTCTCATCCACTACGCACGGCGCGGTGGAGAAAACCGCGGAGAGAGCGGGGCAAGGACATCGCTCTCCGTCTCGACACGGGCCGGGGGAGTCAACTTCTACAACGGAACATGCCCGCTGCCTCAACAAGTGAAAGTGCCTCTGCAACACATTCAAAATCCCACCTCTCCAATCATTGCATGAGGTCGGGTGGGAAGAGAGCATCTTTCAATAGGATAGAGGAAACTCGAAGAGAAGTTTTGTCCATCCAGTCAGAGTTGGAGCGCCGTCAACATTGAATGCCTTTCCACGTCAGTGTTATGAAGTATTTTTTTACTGTGCCTTTAGTCTTGATTAATTTAAGACTTTTTTTCTGATGTTTACTGTAGAATTGGCCTTCTGTGCTAACTCCAAAGGAACCTATGCCTCCTGTTATTGCTGCAGTAAAATGCCAGCTGCTTTCTGTGGCAGAGGCATTGGCAGAGATTTGCCTGCGTTGCTTATACTAAGTGCATGATGTTTCAAAGTCTGTGTCCTAACACTGAGGCATTTTAGAAATGGTGTTGAATACACAAACATGGCTATATCTTAGCATAAACAACGCAAGGCAAGATTGTCCTCCTTGTCTTTTCCTCGCATCGATTTTAAATCCCCGTGGAGTTTCAGAGCATTTCTAGCTATAAGCCCTCAGTGTTTGGGTTCACTTGGGAACCATATATAGAACAGCAATGAAGGCTCCAGATACTCTTGGGAAGGGAAGATTTTGAACAAAGGAGCAATAATTTTCTTCCCTTCCATCACGGAAAAGTAATGCCTACACGGTCTATCCAGACATGAATGTAAAGGCGTGTTTTCCTTGGGAAAGGAAACTCCTTTTTGTATTAACTGTGGAGATGCGTCATTTATCAGCAGGATGAGACTACGCAGATTTGATCTGGTCCTTCCTTGGTTATCCATTTGCTCACCACTTCCGCAATTTTGAAAGGTTTATCTTTTGCCAAGGGGCGATTACATTGGGCACACGGTTTTTGGATCCTGTTACTCGTGTTCAATGGGGTAGCTGCAAGTTAATCACCCATGGCACATTCCTGACCCGCTGTCTCCAGTCCCGATATAAAGTCACTGCGGTAAATGTATCTAATTGCAATCTGAATTGGCCCCGTTGAGATCTGGGGATTATTCTGACGCTAATTCCATGTTTTATTTCGCTCTTCCTTCGTGAGCTAGTGTTGGAAGGCATGAAATTGGATAGAATCCTTGAAATTGGAGACCCCATCGTCTGTGTTCCCTGTAATATTCCTTTGCAATGTTATGACTGTCAGTTAAGAAAGGTTTCTGATCCAGCGTTATAGGAACACATGCACTTCAAAGCCAAAGCCCTGTAATGCCTTAAACACCTCGGCCCAAGGCAAGTTCAATCATTTCCCTGGAGTTCGCTTCACTGAAGCATCTCCTGCTCTGGGCCAGGCAGTGGTTTCATAGCCAGTGGACACTGACAGGTCAGGGTGGCAGGGAGGGAAAGGGTCAATCCTCTTAGGTGAGGTTGCAGGGACTGGCTGGCATGAACTAGTGAGTGAGTACAACAGAGGAGGTCAAAGCTGGCAGAATCAATTGTGCAATGGTTCTTGTGTTCTCGCATGCACAAAATGCCAACCCAGTGAAATGCTTTCCCTTACAAACAGTCCAATATAGTATTGCTATAGCCTCCGATCCTCAATTAGCAAGTGTACTAGAACGTGGACTTTGAAAATGGCATCTCTTGCATGCAGGCTCAGTATGTAGCAAGTGTACAGAAATAGTCCACTGAGTCCACATGCAACAGACACCATGTTGAAAGTCCACACTCTGGTTCTTATGAGCGGGGCCTGTTCCAGGCGAGCCCCAGGCTGTTGCGGGGCCTCCAGCCGTCTCCTTCCTTGGACTCCCTGTCCCTCTCCTCACCCGTCCACCTTTGTTCCCCAGGGGGGTGGGAGCCTCCTGCAGCCGAGCTCGAGGGAGCGGTGTGCCAGACCACGGTCCCTTCTCCTCTCCCACCGGCTTCGCTCCTCGCCCGTCGCATCCGTCGCCACCGGCTCCATCCTCCCAGTCTCTGGTCTTTGGGCAACGAGCAGGGGCCTGCACGGCGGACGGCTCCCCCTCCCAGGCTGGTGGTCCACCGCGTCCAACGAGCAGGGAACTGTCTCGGCGGCTTCCTCACTGCCGTCCGTGGCCCACCGGAGGCTCCCGGTCTCTGTGCCGTTATCAGCATCAACTTGACCAGGGACACTGTCTAACCGGTTGTGGCCACTAGTCATGGATTCCACAATGCACCCTCGTACCTCAATGCAAGCATCAAGCAACTTAAACATTGGCAGATCCTCATGTTTTACCAGGCAGTACTCCACTCCCCCTTCACTGCATGTGAAGTCGATTCTTAGTTTTCAGCTCGTAATAAGTTCCTGGAAAGCTGTCCACAGTCCATACAGGGAGTTGAATACATTCCACATGGAAGGACGTTGCTGTGTTCAACTGAAGGTCAAGCATTGAAGGTTTACATGTAAATATGGCATTTATTGGAACAGTCTACACCTTTTGCAGAAAAGGTGACAATACCCAAAGATGTTGTTTGGGACCATGTTTCAAATCAATAGGAAGGTTGCTGGTTTACACCGAAGATAGACAGAAAATGCTGGAGTAATTCAGCGGGACAGGCAGCATCTCTGGAGAGAGGGAATGGGTGACGTTTGGGTCTCGCTGAGTTACTCCAGCATTTTGTGTCTATCTTCTTATGTTTATAATCAGCCTTGCATTCCAGCCCAGGTTTCAAATCTTTTTGTAGATCATCACCATTTGTAGTGCAAAGGAGGTTATTCTAACTATTAGGCTTGTCTCGGCATCACCTTCCAAACTACATCCATGTACTCTCATTCCATTTCACTCCTCCTCCCACAGGGTTTTATCTTCCTTTTCCCAATCTTATCCGCTTTTCAATGATGATTTTCTGTTCCATTTTCCAATTTCCTCCTCAATCTTTATGACATTTCACAGCCAGTCACCCCATTGTCACCGTATCAGGTAGCATTGTCCTTACCTTGTTAGCCTCACAAGCCCCAGCTGGCCATTTTTACTCAAAACATAAATAAATAAGGGAGGCACGGTGGTGCAGCGGTAGAGTTGTTGCCTCACAGCGCCCGAGACCCGGGTTCAATCCTCACATTGGGTGCCGTCTGTGCGGAGTTTGTACGTTCTCACTGTAACCGCGTAGGTTTCCTCCGGGTGCTCCGGTTTCCTCCCACATCCCAAAGACATGCACATTTGTAGGTTAATTGGCTTCTGTAAATTGCCCCTAGTGTGTAGGATAGAACTGGTGTTCTGTAAATTGCCCCTAGTGTGTAGGATAGAACTGGTGTACGGGCGATCGTTGGTCGGCACGGACTCGGTGGGCTGAAGGGCCTGTTTCCACGCTGTATCTCTAAAAAACTAAATAAATCTGGGATCAAAGAATCAGTCATAATGACCACGAGACGACTAGACCCGTTTAATATCAGGTTCACCAATGGCCCTCATGGATGGAAATGGGTCATCTTTATGTGCCTGACCTAGAAATGAGTCTAGTTAGGAGTCTCAATTCCCACAGCCCTACCACAAGACTCAGTTGAAAGAGTCGGGCAATAAATGTTTCCCTTTGACAGTATTGCAGTCAGTGAATAACTTTAAAAGATTACTCTTCGTCCATAATTTTGGAAACTGTGAGATCCCTGGCCTGCCAACTTCACAAGTTCTAATCTAGGAAATGGTCTACAACTGCACTGAGTGAATCTTCCCAGTTGCCTGTCCGCTGTGTATTCTTGAATGGCAACATAATGGGAACACAATATCCCATCTGAGGTCTGGCCAGTCCTCTACTTTTCATTGTATCTTTAATAGGCTTCAAACAGCCATGACTACTATGACCAAGTCTTATCAGGCAACTCTGCAGAAACCCAGACCAGGTCACCTGATCGTTGCCACACACGATTCTACTGAAGATATTAGTGTGCCACTGAATCCTATTCATCATGATGTTCTCTTATGCTCTTTCCCCTGAAAATATTGTTTGGATGCAACATTTGTTCCATTGAATGCGCATCAATATTCATTGGGACAGAAGACAGACCACAGAATGCTGGAGTAACTCAGCGGGTCAGGCAGCATCTGTGGAGAACATGGATAGGTGACATTTCACAGAGTGCTGGAGTAACTCAGCGGGTCAGGCAGCATCTGTGGAGAACCTGGATAGGTGACGTTTCACAGAGTGCTGGAGTAACTCAGCGGGTCAGGCAGCATCTGTGGAGAACCTGGATAGGTGACGTTTCACAGAGTGCTGGAGTAACTCAGCGGGTCAGGCAGCATCTGTGGAGAACATGGATAGGTGACGTTTCACAGAGTGTTGGAGTAACTCAGCGGGTCAGGCAGCATCTGTGGAGAACATGGATAGGTGACATTTCACAGAGTGCTGGAGTAACTCAGCGGGTCAGGCAGCACTGTGGAGAACATGGATAGGTGACGTTTCACAGAGTGCTAGAGTAACTCAGCGGGTCAGGCAGCTTCTCTGGAGAAAAGTAATAGAGACGTTTTCGGGTCGGGAACTGGTCGAGACAACCCGAAACGCCACCTTTATCTGTTCTCCAGAGATGCTGCCTGTCCTGCTGAGTTACTCCAGCATTTTGTGTCTATCTTCGGTGTAAACCAGCATCTGCAGTTCCTTCCTACACTTATTGGACATAGTTGGTTTGTTCCATGTTACAAAAAGTGGAAACTTAGTTTTGTGCTAATGCATGGTGGAGACCTCATCTCGCCCCTGCATGTCCCATTCATCGTTCTAAGGCCTAATGCCTGTATGGGCTTCTGAAAGCAGGAACACATCCATATCCGCACTTGGCCTACCTCTTTCCTAGTTTATCTCATTTGGCCCATCAAGTGTACTCTGCCATTCAATCAGCCATGATTGAATGGCAGAGTACACTTGATGGGCCAAATGGCCTAATTCTGCTCCTATCACTTATGGGGCTCGAACACCTTTTCACTCCTTGTTTCTGGCCTGTTCTTGAGCCCGTTATGCTGCTATAATACAGAGATGCCTTCGGCCCGAGTTGGCCAAAACCTTGTTCTCTCTCTTTAACTGACGCAGGTGTAGCTGGCTTTCTCCAGTGTGGTAACAAGTCCCGTCCAAATGCAACATGATGACCTTTGCAATCAGTTTGTCAGTGCCCCCTAAATCTCCCAATGCCTCCAGAGCGTAGATTCTAGAGTGGGCCCGGCAATTCTTCACTGACTGCAGTGCTCAAAACCTGGTGTAGAAACAAAGAAACTTAGACAATAGGTGCAGGAGTAGGCCATTCGGCCCCCAGTCAGCACCACCATTCAATATGATCATGGCTGATCATCCACAATCAGTACCCCGTTCCTGCCTTCTCCCCATATCCCTTGATTCCTTTAGCCCTAAGAACTAAATCTAACTCTCTCTTGAAAACATCCAGTGAATTGGCCTCCACTGCCTTCTGTGGCAGAGAAATTCCCACAGATTCACAACTCTCTGGGTGAAAAGGTTTTTCCTCAACTCAGTCCTAAATGGCCTACCCCTTATTCTTAAACTGTGTGACCCCTGGTTCTGGGCTCCCCCAACATCGGGGACATGTTTCCTGCATCGAGCCTGTCCAATGCCTTAAGAATTTTATATGTTTCTATAAGATCCCCTAAATTCCAGTGTATACAACCCCAGTCGACCCATTCTTTCTTCATATGTCAGTCCTGCCATCCCTGGAATTAACCTGGTGAACTTACGCTGCACTCCCTCAATAACTGAAAGCAGTTTTATTTTATTGGAATGCATTTTTTCTTAAATTATGTTCGTAAACGTTGCTGTCCAAAGACTACACAATTATATAAAGCAGGATCTTTTGCTATGGTTTCAAAGTAATTCATTGGTCTTTCATTTTCCAATGCGCTACTAACCCGTAGAGCAAAAATTAGTTTGAATGCCGGTAAGAAAATGTCCAATATATATTACGCCAGTGATGTCCTGGATTGCGTCACTGGTTCGGTTTCAGTGGGAGGGAACCATGAGGAGGGAATGACACCAAATGCTGGAGTAACTCAGCGGGACAGGCAGCATCTCTGGAGAGAAGGAATGGGTGACGTTTCAGGTCGGGGGCAGCATGGCGGTACAGTAATGTCGCCCTTGTGCAAGGAGTGGATGAGTAAGTGGGATAACATAGTGTGAAAGGGTGATCGATGGGTTGGCGTGGACAAAGAAGCATCTGAAGAGGGGCCTCGACCTCAAACGTCACCCATTCCTTCTCTCCAGAGACGCTGCCTGTCCCGCTGAGTTACTCCTGCACTTTGTGTCTCCTACACATGAGGACGGAATGGAGTAAATTAAAACCACCAGTGGTAGTTAAGGAAAAGGTAAGCTATGGACTTGGGGAAAATAGTCTTCAAAATAATCCATACCTTGTACAAACCATAACGCTGCCTCTTTATTTTTCTTGTCTTTTTCCATGTATTCCGTATGAAGTATTTAGTTTGTATTTTAACCATTCCAATTCATTCCAAACTACAATCTTGTAGCTGACTGTATCTTTTCATAAATGTGTGTAAAAAAAAGTTCAATTATCTCCAATTTTCAATGTTATTTTAATAATCTGTTTAAAAAAAAATCTATGCCAAAGTTGAGGCTTTCCGTCTCTTCAGCAATTCTGTATATATTATTCTTAATGATTATTATCAATCCACCTCTCTGGTCTAAGTGTTGTGATTTATCTGTTAAATTAGTTTCGTTTAATTTAGAGATACAGTGCGGAAACAGGCCCTTCAGCCCACCGAGTCCACACCGACCAGCGATCCCCGCACACTAACACTATCCCACACGCACAAGGGACAATTTTTACATTTAGACCAAGCCAATTAACCTACAAACGCGTACGTCCGTCTTTGGAGTGTGGGAGGAAACCGAAGATCTCGGAGAAAACCCACACGGGTCACGGGGAGAACGTACAAACTCCATACAGACAGCACCCGTAGTCGGGATCTATTGAATGTTGCTCACCAGTATTTCTAGTGGCCATTGATTTTGGGAGGAGGGGGGGGTGGGAATTGCGGAGAGGCATGAAGAACAAAGCAGCTGGAATCCAGAGCTGATGTCGCCAAAGGCCGGTAAGAATTTATGTCCCGAGTGTGGAGCATGAAAGCAAAGATGCTCAAAGCAGTTTATGCCTGGTCTTTGCCCATTGATAATTGAGATTGCCCAATGAGCTCTCTCAGGAAGTCTGAAGAAGGTTCTCGACCCGAAATGTCACCCATTACTTCTCTCCAAAGATGCTGCCTGTCCCGCTGAGTTCCTCCAGCTTTTTGTGTCTATCTTCAAGCTTTCTCAGGACTTGTTTTTCATTGTTCTGATACCTACCATGCAATAACACATTGCATCAGTATTTTTGATAATACATGCGTCTGGGTCTAATGGACGAGAAGGTGGGGGTTCATAAGGTCATAAGTAATAGGAGTAAAATTAGGCCATTCGGCCCATCAAGTCTACTCCGCCATTCAATCATGGCTGATCTTTCTCTTCCTCTTTCTCCTGCCTTCTCCCCATAACCCCGGACACCCGGACTAATGAAGAATCTGTCCGCACTCATCCAGGAAGGGCTGGGCACAGGACACAGCCTGAGGAACTCTGCCCTCATGTCCTTGGGCTGGGCTAACCTCCAACAACCACCACCCTCTTCCTCTGTCAATGTGCCAGCCTCTGATATTTCACAGTCCACGTTGGACTTCTGACAGGCTTCTTCATTCAGCTGGAATGACTGCAGTTTCAGTTCTAATTCAGCATGGGGGTTGCGGTAATGGGAAAGCCGGGGATTTGTGAGAATTAAACAAATGCCTCAAATTTTGGTTTTCATCATGAATTGCAGCCAGATGGGAACTGACAGTCACACATTTAAATCCATCTATTGTCTGAAGAAGGGTCTCGACCCGAAACGCCACCTATTTCTTCTCTCCTGAGGCTGCCCTTCTCCAGCATTTTGTGTCTATCTTACTATTGAAGAAGGGTTTTCCTCCAAATTACTGAGTCATATTTACTTTACTTTAGACTTTAGAGATACAGCATGGAAACAGGCTCTTCGACCCTCGAGTCCGCGCTGGCCAGTGACCACCCCGTACACTAGCATAATCCTACACACTAGGGACAATTTAAAATTATTTTTACAGAAGCCAATTAGCCTACAAACCTGCAGGTCTTTGAGAAGTGGGAGGAAACAGGAGCACCCGGTGAAAACCCACGCAGGTCACAGGGAGAACGTACAAACTCCACACAGACAGCGGCCATAGTCAGGATGGAACCCGGGTCTCTAGCGCTGTGAGGCAGCAACTCTACCGCTGCGCCACCGTGCCGCCCTGTAGACCAGGACCCTCCTTTGTCATTACTGTGAACCCAACTCCCAGTGGCAGATCAGCCATGATTATATTGAATAGAGGGGCCGAGTGGCCTACTGCTGCTCCTTTCCTCTTGTGTTTTTGTGTGCAGATTTGGAAAAGTGCTGTAGTCCCAATGTAAGGCCGACTTCCCTGAAAGTGAACCTGTACTTGGAGTTTGCCATCGTTAGAAAGAAGAATATAGACCCCTTCCTAATTTCGGGATGGGATGCTGTGCTTGGTTGAAGGGCACTGTCCCACTGTATGAGTTCATTCAAGAGCTCTCCCGAGTAAAAAAAAATAATCAAACTCGTGGTAAGCACGTAGAATGTACGTAGCGGGTACGTCGGAGCTCGGGACGTCTCCTAGCGGCTCGCAACGCTGACGTCAGGTACTCGGGAAACGCGGTAAGCTCGTGAAGCCCCAAGTACCTACGAGCGGCTATTACCGTAATTCTCCAAGTTCGAATCAGGGGAAACTCGGGAGAACTCTTGAATTAGCTCGTACAGTGGGACAGGCCCATGATTGTTAGATCTGGACACACTGACTGGTATCAAAGGGAAGATGGAGGATAGACACAAAAAGCTGGAACATCTCTGGAGACCTCTCAGGTCGAGACCCCTCATCAGACTGAAAGATACGCAAACAGCAATGATGATCAAAAAAGGTGGAGCCCACAATGGTCCATTGTTGGCTGTGATGTAGGTGATAACAAGTTATACGGACAATGAAACTCAACAGGACAACAGTGAAACTAGTGCGATGACAAGGGTGGGGGAGGGACAGAGAGACGGGTTGCAAGGGTTACTTGATGTTAGAGAAGTCAATGTTCATACACTGGGGGGTGTAAGCTGCCCAAGCAAAATATGAGGTGCTGTTCCAACAATTTGCGTTTGGCCTCAGTCTGACAGTGGGTGAGGCCCAGGATATTAGCCTTGGGTTAATCGGTTTAATTGACAGCAAAATAATGTTTGACAAATGGCCTTTTCCATTTCACAGCCTAATCTCAAGGAGTTGACCAGTCTGCTCCAGTCTGAAGAAGGGTCTTGACCCAAAACGTCACCCGTTCCTTCTCTCCAGAGATGCTGCCTGTCCCACTGAGTTACTCTGGCTTTTTGTGTCCATCTTTGATTTAAATCCACCCCAGGGTGAAGGGTGTCTCTAGACTCAGCCCACTAGGCCTTTGCTGCTCTTGCTACCTCTTGAGAAATATTTGTTGTCAGCCGTGCCCTGGTGTATCCTCCTCTCCCTAGATGTGGGTGATGAGCCTGTGTAGTCCGTCAGTGCAAAGCCTCCAAATACACTGGCAGAGTAGGTGAACTTGCCACCTCTCCCAGACCCATGGGGGGCGATTATTAGGCAGCGGCAGTTTCAAGAATGTGTTTATAATGCCTTCTTATAGAGTCACAGAGTCAGGCAGGCAGCACGGAAACAGGCCCTTCGGCCCAACTTGCCCATGCCGACCAAGATGCCCCATCGACACCAGTCCCACCTGCCCACATCTGCCCCATATCCCTCCAAACTTCCTATCCATGTACCTGTCTAAATGATTTTTAAATGTTGTCATAGTACCTGCCTCAACTACCTCCTTTGGCAGCTTGTTCCATACACCCACCCTCTTCTAATGGACCTGTCCCACAGGCGATTTGTTCGGCAACTGCCATAGTCGTAGCAGGTCGCCGAAAAACTGGCGACTGGACCCCCCTACAACAATGTCTACGACAACCTACCACCTAGTCGACGTCAAGCTACCGACAACCGGCGACCCATTAGGACATCCACCTACGACCACACCCACGACGACACCTTCGACCACCCGAGACAAGGTGAGACAATTCAGTCGCTGGTACCTGTTGCCGGTTGACATAGGCAGTCGCCAATGGTATTCACCGAAGTCAGCACTGGCAACAACCTACGCCATCCTGGTGACAACACCTACGTCAGGAGAAGTCAAGCTACGACAAGCACACGGTCGCCTACTGTCGCCAAAACGTTTTGAACATTTCAAAATCCAGCTGCGACCAGAAAAATGCTACAATTCTTTGGGCGACTGAGGAGACCGTACAGGCGACACCCCAGCGACCTAGTCAATAGACAATAGACAATAGGTGCAGGAGGAGGCCATTCGGCCCTTCGAGCCAGCACCGCCATTCAATGTGATCATGGCTGATCATCCCCAATCAGTACCCCGTTCCTGCCTTCTCCCCATTATCCCCTGACTCCGCTATCTTTAAGAGCCCTATCTAACTCTCTCTTGAAAGCATCCAGAGAACCTGCCTCCACCGCCCTCTGAGGCAGAGAATTCCACAGACTCACCACTCTCTGTGAGAAAAAGTGTTTCCTCGTCTCCAGTAGTCACCTAAAAAATCACCTAAGTGGTTCCGGTGGCGCTAATGGTGGAGTAAGAGCGTGCGCCAGCTCGCTCCACGCAAACATCTGTGGAAAAAACGGGAGAAAAACAACTGTCTGACCTGCAGAGAATCGCACCGGCAGCCTGAGTGACATCATCAGACCTGCGACTCCGGAGTATAATGTCGGTAAAACACTCCCCCTCAAAGAGAGCGACTAAAAAACCCGGAAAGGCCAAACCTCCGGGGGAAGAAGTAGGCCTGACTGAAGCCTTGGGCTCAGTTTCAACGTCGTCCCAGGAGGATGTCTCAAAGGTCCAGAAGCCAAAGACTAAGAAAACTGAAATGGAGCTTCGCATCTTTATCACCAAGGAAATGGCAAGTGTTACTAAGGAAACAGCAAGTATGAGAGATGAATTGATAAACTTAAAAACAGAAATGAAAGGTTTTAAAAATGAAATCAAAAATGAATTTTTAAAGTTTGATGAGAAAATTTCTAAGTTTATCCGTGAAGAACTGATTGCCGAGGGGAACAAAATCAGCATATTCAGAGACTATCCAAAGGAGGTGGTCACAAGGAGAGCGTTATTTACCGAGACAAGAGGGATTCTTAAGAAGATAGACAACTTGAGATATGGACTGTTGTACCCTGCAAGATTGAGAGTCACCTATAAGCAGAAGGAAACGTTTTTTACAGATCACAAGGAAGCATTGGCGTATGCCCAGAAGATCGCTCAGAAGACCGCGGACTTGAGTGCCGATTGAATAACATTCATATGATATCTTCACCTTGCTGAGAATAAATGGAACTTTAAGTCACTTTACTTAAGGACTAATGAAAGCTGATAACGACAACTGAACAAACCGTATTGATATGGACATATTATTTTAATATTTTAGTACTAATTATTACTAACAAATACTAATTATTAAGACTACTATTATTATTATTATTAGAATAATTAGTTAAAAATATTAATTTCAAACAAGGTATAACCTGGTTATTTTATTAATTAAATTGAGCCATGTTTACTCGTTGTTTCTTTTTTTTCTTTTACATCAGACTAATAACTGACTACTACTTAACCAAGAGAGTAATAGTCTCTCATTACATGGTTACTAATTTCTTGGACCAAAATGGTTATAACATTAATCCCGTAAATTACACTAACTGAGTTCTTTTTTTTTTTAAGCGTGTATCTAGTAATAATTTTTATTTTCTAAGGCTACGGAAGTCCTTAGATGGCCAGCCACGTTAGTGTGGCTAACACTAACTACACTATTTGTAGATGTAGTTTCTTCTTTTTTCTTGCACTTTATTGATCTTTATTTTTTTATTTTCTTTCTTTATTCCTTACTTAATTTCTATCATAAAGTTGATTCGAATTATATGTATTATTTGTGGAGAGGGGTCCCGGAGGAATCATCTGTCCTGTGTTCGGGTGGATTGTCTGGCTTACTGCGCTGGGCTACCTACTCTATTATAGACTACTCTAACCATAAGATGCAAGACGGTAATAGAAAAATTGGGGGTCAAGGAACTACTTGTTGTAGCTGGAACGTTAAGGGAATTAATGACTCAATTAAGAGAGGTAAAGTATTAGCACACTTACAATCACTTGATGCAGATGTAACATTTCTTCAAGAAACTCATCTTAAAAATGAAGCACAACACAGATTGAAAGCAAAATGGATTGCTGAAACATATCACTCTTCATTCTCCCATAAGGCTAGAGGGGTTGCAATTGTAATCCGTAAAGGTATACCCTTTAAACACATATCAACTATTGCGGACAAGAATGGTAGATATATAATACTAGTGGGTGAATTATATTTTAAAAAAGTAATTCTTCTTAATGTCTATGGACCAAATTGTGATAACCCTTCGTTTTTTTAAGAATATACTTCATAATATCCCGGAAATTACACAACATAACTTGATAATTGGAGGAGATTTAAATTGTACACTAGACTCTTATTTAGATAGATCATCTAGACAAAGAAAAGCAAAATCTAAAACAAGTGAATTAATAAACTCATACATTAACTCTACTAATATCAAAGATGTTTGGAGAATTGAAAACCCATCTGGAAGGGAATATTCATTCTATTCACCGGTACATAAAACTTACTCAAGGATAGATTACTTTTTAGTAGACTCTAAGCTTATCCCATTTACTTATAACTCAAAATATCATAATATTATAATTTCGGACCATGCACCTCTAACATTTATGATCAAACTAAGTGGAATGACTGAGAAGCAGACACAATGGAGATTTAATCCTCAGATATTAAATGATAAAGCATGTTGTGAATATCTTATCACACAGATAAATATGTTCTTTGAGACTAATGATTGCCCTGAAATATCTCCCTCCCTTTTTTGGGAAACATTTAAAGCATTTATACGAGGAGCGTTAATCTCTGCGCAAGCCTTTCGTAATAAAGAGAACCGGGCCAAACAACAGGAATTGGAAAAGGAGATAAGGCAATTAGATATGGAAAATTCAATCACGTCCTCTACGATAATACATAATAAAATTGCAGCACTTAAATATAAGTTAAATCAACTATATTCAGATCAAATCATAAAACTTTATCAAAATGCTAAACAACTATACTTTGAGTTTGGTGATAAACCACAAAAATTACTAGCACGTCAGCTCCGGAAACAGGAAGGGGAAAAAACAATTTACAAAATTAAATCTGATACGGGAGAAATGCTAACATTACCCAAGGATATTAATGATAGATTTTCTCAATACTATCAAACACTTTATTCATCCAAAACAATAGTGGGCTCTGCAGGAATGGAATCATTTTTACAGAAATGTAATCTTACAGGTTTAGATCTGAAAGAGAGGGAATTATTAGGGGCCGAAATATCAGTAAAAGATATTGAAGAATCTATCAGATCTTTAAAAAATGGAAAGGCCGCTGGCCCGGATGGTTTAAATAGCGAATTTTATAAAACACTTCATGACCTGATCTCCACACACTTAAAGACACTATATACTCATGTCTTCATGCAACAGAAACTACCAGAAACTTTAAACGAATCAACAATAATACATACCCAAAATGGATAAGGACCTTGAAGATCCAGGTTCATATAGAGCAATCGCTTTCTTAAACACCGATCAGAAAATATTAACTAAAATTTTAGCCCATAGATTAAGTTTAGTGATTCATAAATTAATACACCCTGACCAAACTGGCTTTATTCCAAAACGCTACTCATATTATAATTTGAGACGATTATTTAATATTATATACTCAAACAGAATAGCTAATGTAGATTTAGCAGTCATCTCGTTAGATGCTGAGAAAGCATTCGATCAAGTGGAATGGCCCTATTTATTTTCGGTGATGGAAAAATTTCAATTGGGTGAGAAGTTTTGCACATGGATTAAGGTTTTATACACTAACCCAACAGCTAGAATAATGACAAATCAAATGCTATCAACAAAATTTGATTTATCTAAAGGTTGCAGACAAGGATGCCCGTTATCACCGTTATTATTTGCTCTTGCTATCGAACCACTAGCAGAAAGAGTTAGAGCACATCCAGAAATATATGGGTATAATACTAAAAATACAGTTAATAAAATCTCTCTATACACAGACGATGTATTATTATATATTACAAACCCAGAAATCAGCATTCCAAACTTGTTAAATCTTATAACTCAATTTGGTTTATTTTCAGGATATAGAATTAATTGGAACAAAAGTGAGATTATGCCAATAACGGAATCTAATTCGTATATATTGCAACATTCACCTTTTAGAATAATTAATGAAAAATTTAAATATCTTGGAATTTATGTGACAAAGAAATATAACTCTCTATTTAAATCAAATTTCATGCCTTTCATTTCAAATATCAAATTGCATAAGAATATTCAATACTGGAAAACACTTCTCATTTCAATGCTCGGTAGAATTAATGCTATAAAATGATTTTCCTTCCGCAATTACTATACCTCTTTCAATCAATCCCGATATATCTCCCAAAAAAAATCTTTTAAAAAGTCGATTCTATTGTGACAAGTTTTATTTGGGATTATAAGAATCACAGAATAAGCAAAAAACACCTATGTAAACCCAAGACCAAAGGAGGATTAGTTTTACCAAACTTTATTTTATTTTTGGGCAGTCAATGTCAAAAATATGAATTTTTGGTTGAAAGATATGGATCAACAACCAGACTGGTTAAAGATGGAAAAGGAAGATTGTTTACCTTTTGAAATTGGTCCGATCCTGTTAGCTCCTACAAAACTGAATTAAAAAATCTATAATGAAAACCCTATAATATATAGTGGAATTCGAATTTGGAAACAATTAAAAAAGACATTAAAATTGGATAATTTATCATTTACTCTCCCCATTGCAAATAATCCTTCATTTAAACCCTCAGTGTTGGATAAAGGTTTTGTACAATGAAAAATCATGGAATAAAAAAGATGGGACATCTTTATAGAAACGGTATTTTTATTTTGTTTCAGGAACTACAACTGAATTATGGATTACATTCAAATAATTTTTTTAGATACTTACAACTTAAAGATTATGTTAAATCACATACACAAGAATACAGAACTAGAGAACCAGAGATTCTAGATGAATGTTTGAATAAACTCCCTAATACAGGTAAATTAATATCTTATATTTATAATATTCTTTTAGACAGTGAGACTCCGTCGACGGAATTATATAGATTAGCATGGGAAAAGGAATTAGCCCAACCTATAACAAAAGATATTTGGGATGAAAGTTTACAACATATACATCAATGCTCATTAAATGCCAGACACTCTTCAATAAATTTAAAGTACTACATAGATTGCATTATTCAAAAACAAAATTAAATAGAATCTTTCCTAATATCTCCTCTATTTGTGATAAATGCCAACACTCATCGGCTAATTTAACCCATACTTTTGTAAATTGTATAAAAATTAAAAATTATTGGATGGATATTTTTAAAATAATCTCTGTAGTTGTTAATATTCAACTGGATCCCGATCCTAAATTAATAATATTAGGCATGTCAGAACAATACCTAAAACTTACAACAAACCAAAGAAATTTCCTTGACTACAGTATAATAATTGGGAAAAAATTAATATTACAATTTTGGAAAAATCCTGCAACCCCCACAATTAAGATGTGGATTATGGAGATGACGGAAACCTTACATTTGGAAAAAATTAGATATGTCTTAATTGACAAACCAGAATTATTTACTAAAATATGGTCTCCATTTATAGATTATCTGAAGGGGTAGACTGGGCCGGTGCGGAGTCCTGACTGAAACCTGAACCCAGGACTAGATCAATAGTTACGTTTTCTGACCTATGGACCTATCTCCTAAGTTGTATTATTGATAGTTTATCTTACTTTTCTAATTTCTTCTCTTTATTTCTTTATTTCTTTATTTTTATTATCTATAAATATAAATAAATAATTAGAGGCAACGTTAATATGTAACCGATAAAGGAGGACCCCAGCTACTTTGGTAACTGGGTACCCGGAACCCTGGATACTTAATATGTAATTGTTATACAAAGTTTGTAATGGGTTGGATTATGATATGCAGATACCTCTAATAAAAAATTACAATACAAAAATTAAAAATCACCTGTGGGACGGGCATAAAAAGGCTGCACCTCAGGTTCATATTAAAACTTTCCCCTCTCACCTTAAGGTTAAAAGAGTACCCGATCGATTCCCTTCATGATTTTATACACCTCTATAAGATCTCTATAACACCTCTATAAGATCACCCCTCATCATCATGCGCTGGATGAAATAAAGTCCCAGACTATCCAACCTCTGCCTATAGCTCAGGCCCTCGAGTCCAGCCAATTGTCAGGAACCTCTCCCTGGAGCCCATGCGATCTAATAGAGCAGCACAAAGTGAATCTCTGAAATTCTATGCTAAATGCATTGGAAGACATTGAATTTGAGTTTAACCTGGCCACCTTGTGAAGTGGAAGTCTGCATTGTGCTGGGTGTGTCATTTAGAAAGCTTCTGATTTGATCAGCAGGTGTTGCATTTGGGCAAGTGATTTATCAGATATAAAAGCTGCAACACTTTGTCGGGCAGCATCTGCAGAGAGGGAAAGAATCAACGTTTCAGTTCCGAGATTCTTTGTCAGAACTCTCTCCACAGATGCTGCCTGACCAGCCGAGAGCTTGCAGGATTCTGTTTTTATTGCACACGGGTGGCACGGTGGCGCAGCGGTAGAGCTGTGGCCTTGCAGCGCCGGAGACCCGGGTTTGATCCAGACTACGGGCGCTGTATGTACCTTCTCCCCGTGACCCAGTTGGGTTTTCGCCGAGATCTTCGGTTTCCTCCCACACTCCAAAGACGTACAGGTTTGGTATAAAAGTAAAATTGCCCCTAGTGTGTGTACGATAGTGTTAAAGGCCTGTCTCACGGGTATGCGGTTACTGGCGGTTACTGGCGGTGAAGCAGGAAGTTGGGACCGCTCGTGGACCACCAGATACAGCGCATGGCCCGCGGGGTCGGTCCCACGCACACCGCCGGGACCGTGGCCAGTGCTGCACGAGCACCGCCGGGACCGTGCGGTGTTGGTCCCAACACCGCACGGTGCTCACAAAAAGTCGACAACGTTCAAAAATGTTGTCCTACCGCACAGCCGCCGCCAGTGCGGCACGAGCACCACTAGCACCGCCACGAACCGAATTGACGTCATCGCGTAGCGCGTTGCGTTGCGCGATGTTGTCATCACCCGACGCCGCGCTCGTGGGACAAGCCGTGCGGTGATCACCCGGCATACGCGTGGCAACAGCTTCCGGTAAGGTTTAATTTTTTTTAACTTACCACAAGCTCGTGGGACCGGCCGTACGGAGATCACTCGGCCCCCGCACGGCATCCGTGCGGCGCTCCCACGGCATACGCGCGGCGCTCTCGCGGTAGCCGCGCGGTCCCCGTTTCCGGCAACGCCGTGCTTCACCGCCAGTAACCGCCTGCCCGTGGGACAGGGCCATTAGTGTGTGGGGATCGCTGGTCGGTGCAGATTGATGGGCCGAAGGGCCTGTTTCCGCGCTGTTTCTCTAAACTAAACAACAAATTTCCGGTGTCTGCAGGTTTTTCTATTCTCGTTAATTTTCTTACATGTGTGAGCCGGGTCTGATTGCTTTGATCAGCTGACAGTGAACTGAGTGAGTCTGGAATACATCAAAGTGCAACACTGCCCTCTGCTGGGGAAAGTTCACTGTATCTGGTTGAAACTGAGGAATAACGTGCCTGAAAATTCACTCCCTCACAACAAGATGTGAAACTCCAGACTCACCTCTGCCCCTGAAACTCACTAGTGAAGTGAAGTGAATCTGAAAATGTTCCCGATGCTGGGGGAGTCCAGAACCAGGGATCACAGTTTTAGAATAAGGGGTGGGCTTGAGATGAGGAAAACATTTTTCACCCAGAGAGTTGTGAATCTGTGGAATTCTCTGCCACAGAAGGCAGTGGAGGCCGATTCACTGGATGTTTTCAAGAGAGAGTTAGATTTAGCTCTCAGGGCTAACGGAATCAAGGGATATGGGGAGAAAGCAGGAATGGGGGACTGTATTTGGATCATTTTGAATGGCGAAGGGCCAAATGTCCTACTCCGGCACCTATTGTCTATGTTTCTATAAAAGCAGGGACTCCCATGACAAAGACTCAGTGCCATCTTTATGCACTAACTCCATAACCCTGCAGGAGCTCAGCAAACATAGCCATCAGTTCTGTTTAGTTTAGGGAAGCAGCATGGAAAGAGGCCCTGCGGCCCACTGAGTCCATGCCGACTGTCGATCACCTGTTCACACCATGTTACATAGAAACATGGAAAATAGGTGCAGGAGGAGGCCATTCGGCCCTTCGAGCCAGCACCGCCATTCATTGTGATCATGGCTGATCGTCCCCAATCAATAACCCGTGCCTGCCTTCTCCCCATATCCCTTGACTCCACTAGCCCCTAGAGCTCTATCTAACTCTCTCTTAAATCCATCCAGTGATTTGGCCTCCACTGCCCTCTGTGGCAGGGAATTCCACAAATTCACAACTCTCTGGGTGAAAAAGTTTGTTCTCACCTCAGTCTTAAATGGTCTCCCCTTTATTCTAAGACTGTGGCCCCTGGTTCTGGACTCGCCCGACATTGGAAACATTTTTCCTGCATCTAGCTTGTCCAGTCCTTTTATAATTTTATATGTTTCTATAAGATCCCCCTCATCCTTCTAAACTCCAGTGAATACAAGCCTAGTCTTTTTAATCTTTCCTCATATGACAGTCCTGCCATCCCAGGGATCAATCTCGTGAACCTACGCTGCACTGCCTCAATCACAAAGATGTCCTTCCTCAAATTAGGAGACCCAAACTGTACACAATACTCCAGATGTGGTCTCACCAGAGCCCTATACAACTGCAGAAGAACCTCTTTACTCCTATACTGAAATCCTCTTGTTATGAAGGCCAACATTCCATTAGCTTTCTTCACTGCCTGCTGTATCTGCACGCCAACTTTCAGTGACCGGTGTACAAGGACACCCAGGTCTCTCTGTACTCCCCTTACCTAACCTAACCCCATTGAGATATCCCACTTACTCATCCACTCCGTACACTCCACCGCTGCGCCACCACGCCACCCCTCTGCAGCAAAATCCTCCACTTATCCCAGTCATAGAATGGAACCCTCCACTCGCCAGCTCTGCCTCCCTGCTCTCTTTACCCTTTGCTCCGTCCTTGATCCACAGAAGCACCTCCCCTCTCACCCCGACTGTAATCCCCCCCCTCCCTCACCCTGAGCCCCGGCAAACAGGAAGTCTGGGAGAGCCCCCAAAGGGTTAAACACTGGGATTGTGGGAAAACCAGCACAGCAAGAAGAGGCTGGGATAGAGGCCTGTGTACAAGAGGCTGGGATAGAGGCCTGTCCACTGTACAAGGGGCTGGGATAGAGGCCTGTCCACTGTACAAGGGGCTGGGATAGAGGCCTGTGTACAAGAGGCTGGGCTAGAGGCCTGCATACAAGGGGCTGGGCTAGAGGCCTGTCCACTGTACAAGGGGCTGGGATAGAGGCCTGTCCACTGCACAAGGGGCTGGGATAGAGGCCTGTCCACTGTACAAGGGGCTGGGATAGAGGCCCGTCCACTGTACAAGGGGCTGGGATAGACGCCTGTCCACTGTACAAGGGGCTGGGATAGAGGCCTATCGACCATACAACAAGAGGCCTGTGTACAAGAGGCTGGGATAGAGGCCTGTCCACTGTACAAGGCCACCAGGTGGTAAGGCTTCACCTATCTCACTGAAGGAATGGCAACAGTGTCATTTGGCAGTTAGTGAAAAACAAAATAACAACTGCAGATGCTGGAATGATCTGGAGTAACCAACGAGAATGCTGGAAATATTCAGCAGGCCAGGCGGCATCTGTGGAGGGAGTACCAGAGATAATGTTTCCCTGACTCCGCTATCTTTAAGAGCTCTATCCAACTCTCTCTTGAAAGCATCCAGAGAATTGGCCTCCACCACCCTCTGAGGCAGAGAATTCCACAGATTCACAACTCTCTGTGTGAAAAAGTTTTTCCTCATCTCCGTTCTAAATGGCGTACCCCTTATTCGTAAACTGTGGCCCCTGGTTCTGGACTCCCCCAACATCGGGAACATGTTTCCTGCATCTACCGTGTCCAAACACTTAATAATCTTATATGTTTCAATGAGATATCCTCTCATCCTTCTGAATTCCAGAGTATACAAGCCCAGCCGCTCCATTCTATCAACATATGACAGTCCCACCATCCCGGGAATTAACCTCGTGAACCTACGCTGCACTCCCTCAATAGCAAGAATGTCCTTCCTCAAATTTGGAGACTAAAACTGCACACAATACTCCAGGTGTGGTCTCACTAGGGCCCTGTACAACTGCAGAAGGACCTCTTTGCTCCTATAATCAACTCCTCTTGTTATGAAGACCAACATGCCATTCACTTTCTTCACTGCCTGCTGTACCTGCATGCTTACTTTCAGTGACTGATGAACAAGGACCCCCAGATCTCATTGTACTTCCCCTTCTCCCAACTTGACACCATTTAGATAGTAATCTGCCCTCCTGTTTTTGATACCAAAGTGGATAACCTCACATTTATCCACATTAAACTTCATCTGCCATGCATCTGCCCACTCCCCCAACCTGTCCAAGTCACCCTGCATTCTCATAGCATCCTCCTCACAGTTCACACTGCCACCCAGCTTTGTGTCATCTGCAAATTTGCTAATGTTACTTTGGAACCCTTCATCCAAATCATTGATGTATATTGTAAATAGCTGCGGTCCCAGCACCGAGCCTTGCGGTACCCCACTAGTCACTGCCTGCCATTCTGAAAGAGACCCGTTAATCCCTACTCTTTGTTTCCTGTCTGCCAACCACTTCTCTATCCATGTCAGCACTCTACCCCCAATACCATGTGCTCTAATTTTGCAGGGATCTCTGGTCGGTGACGACCCAGTGGGCCGAAGGGCCTGTTTCCGCGCTGTATCTCTAAACTAAACTATTCCAGGTACCACAATGGAAACTCGAACAGGCTGCAGAGAGCTTTGGATGACAGTCTCAGAGTCAGGCGTGAGGGGGTTTGTCACGTGGAGAGGCTGGAGTTGTTCTTGGATTTGCTGCCTCACAGCACTAGAGACCCAGGTTCGATCCTGACTATGGGTGCTGTCTGTATGGAGTTTGTACCTTCTACCGGTGACTGCCTGGGTTTTCTCCAGGTGCACCGGTTTTAGTTTAGAGATGCAGCATGGACACAGGCCCTCTGGCCCACCGACTCCACGCCGACCATTAATCACCCGTACACTCGCTTTATGCTACACACTAGGTACAATTTACAGAAGTCAACTAACCTACAAACCTGTACGTCTTTGCAGTGTGGGAGGAAACCGGAGCACCCGGAGAAAACCCACGTGGTCACGGGGAGAACGTACAAACTCCGTACAGACAGCACCCGTAGTCAGGATCGAACCTGGGTCTCTGACACCATGAGGTAACAACTCTACCGCTGCGCCACCGTGCCACCCTATTGTTTCCACCCGCATCCCAAAGACACGAGGGTTAGATGGTTTTTAACCCTCTGTGTTCCCAAGCCAGGCCACTCTTTGTCACAGACGTGGATCTGCAATCACGCATTACAATCTGTGGAGGGAACGGACGGGCAACGTTTTGAGTTGGGATATTTCACGTGGACTGAAAGTAGCGATGTTACAAAACTTACCTTCAGCGGCTCTGCAGTTCTGCCACTGGCCGTGTGCGCGACTTTGGCGCCTTTGAGGGGGCGGGCGGGATTAAAATCCAGTTTTCTACCGCCTGTCCGAGGCCGATTTCCTCGGGCTGCCAACTGCTGCAGAAAAATCGTTCCAACTTCCATTCTTTCCCGAGTTTTTTTTTAAATCACGAGACAATTTAATGATTATATTAAAATAAAAAGCGACTTCTAACGCCGTCAACACCTACAACGTGACGGATCTCACGTACGGGACAAAACAAAATGTAAGTCATTTATTTTACAGATAAACTTGCTTCTTCGGATGACTTTAATCAATCCTCTACAGGCGAAAATGTTATTTGGGCCCCATACGAACCGGCAGTGTTTTTCCTGCCGATATGGAGTTCAAATTTACTGCAAATGCAACGTTCCAATCGATCGCGTTCCAGAATCAAGATGATTAAAATGCCCATTTATTTTGGAGATGCCGTCTAATTTGTCTATAATTTGTGTTATTCTCTCTCCATTATCATTATTTTTAAACTAAATATTCACAACAGTTTGAGTCACATGTATTGTGCAAAAAACAATAATTTGATTATATATTGAGTGGATGTTTCGAGATTAATTTATGGGAATTAAACATTCCTTCCATCTAGGATATAAATTCATGACAGTGAGATTTAAAAATCATGTTATATTGTGAATTCTTGTGTGAATGGGATTAGTTTGTTATTTGGATACTGAGGCTATTTAAAAAAAATATCCTTTTCTTAAGGAATATACAGGACATTGTTAATGGGAAAGTAGTGGGCAGAAAGGCATGTCATGCGTGGTTTGAAGAGCAAAAACGTGTAGTTTACAATGCCAAAATTGAAAAGTTGAGGAAAAACAAGGTGTACAGAGTTGTTTATTGGTTACAATCTGAGAAGTATGATGATGCTACTGATTATGATATGCCAATGTACCAGCTGGCAACTGATCTTCTCCATAAAGACTTGGTCTATTGCTAGAAATTGTAATGTATTTACCTATCTGTTACGGACTTACAGCATATAATACAATAATATTAAAGTTCTGATCTTGAGAATATCACATTTTTGAATTTTCAAGGCAGTCTGGGTGTTTATTACTATTTCCGTCACAACGGTCAATTTTGTAATTAACTACAATTAGGTAACTAACTAATTATATGCTTTAATTTCAGGTCATCCAAGTAAGATGTTTTATATTTGTTTCAGAATGCTTCAATCTATAATAACTGAACATTTCATTCAGTTCTCTTGATTTTTAAGAAAGTTATGGGCTTTTGACTGTCCTCGATCACAGCTTTTGTGTTAAGTCAATGGAAAAGCAATAGGGAACAAGATGCTAATTTCCGAGTATGAAAATTGCCATAACTTTTTTAATACTGAAGATATGAAAGTGAATTAGGTGTCAAATTAAAGTTCTTTTTATGCTTTATCTGATGGGATAAATTGCAGACTTGATTTTTTAAATCTCAAAATGTTGTAATATTGCTACTGAAAGAGTAGAGGGAGTGATAGCCAGTGTAAAGAGTTAGAATGGAGGAGTGGGGCAAGAGTTACCGAGGGGTGGGTGGGTAGAGGTGAGGAGGGGTGGATTAGCGGATGGAATCTGGAGCCAGGAGAGACTACGCGCTGTCCATGGGCGCCCTGGGGGATTTCCGGGACCGCGGGTGTGGAATACTTCCTCAACAAGGATGTGGAAAGAGTTGTTTAAGGAAAAGTTGTTTCACTTGTACTATGGTGGGAGGTTTTGTTTTGAATCATTTAGTATTGTACATATAATTGTAAATAGTTGAATAAAATATTTTTGGTTAATACAAAAAGGCGGCAGGAGATTCAGACTGAGACGTACTCCTGTAGATCTTCATTGCTGACCAACAGCACATACCTGTTATCTCCATTTTAATGCAGTTCTCCAAATGCAGCTTGACCAACGTCCTACAGAGCTGCATCATGAAGATTAAATGAGAACTTACCAGTTCGAAGTTTGATCTTTATTTTATGAGGAGTTACGTTGGTGATTACGTGAAGAAGACCCGTCAGGGCGCCTGCGCGTCAATCTTCAAAGCAGCGGTGTGAAATCACAAAACACCAATAACGAAGTAACATAGTAAAAACAAGTAAATTTTAGAACTTCCAGCTGACCTTTATGAAAGAGGGTTGGGCGTTGTGGGCACGTAATCACCAACGTAATGACTCTGTCTTACCTGTTTGCGGTCATCGGCGGTGAAGCGCGGCGTCGCCGGTAGCGGGGACCGCACGGCAACGGCGAGAGCGCCGAGCCCATCCACTGGAGCGCCGCACGGATGCTGCGCGGGGGCCGAGTAATTCAAACACGGCGGGTCCCACGTGCTTGCGGTAAGTAAAAAAAAGGGCGGTCCGACTGCGATGACGTCGGCCCGCCGCACGTGACTCACGAGCGGCGGCTGTGGCGGCGGCCGTCCTGATCGCGGCGCTGCAGCGGTGGCTGTGCCTGCGGCCGTGCAGCACACGTGCCTCACTGCCGGAGGCCGTGGCAGTGGAGGTTTGACGCACGGCGCTCGAGCCACACTGGCGGCGGCCCGTGCGGGCGGCCGTGCCGCACTCGTGCATCACTGGTGGAGGTTGTGCGGTGAGTATATAGTTTTCAACATTGTCGGTTTTATTTTAGCACCGTGCGGTGTTGGGAACACCGCCGCACGGCCCCGGAATTGTACGTTCTCACGAGTGCGCGGTCTATGGCGGCAGATTCTTCCCGTTTCGCCGCCAATGACCGCAGACTCGTGAGACAGGCCTTTAACTCCTCATAAAATAAAGATCAAACTTCAAACTGGTAAGTTCTCATTTAATCTTACTATTTTACTTCGGAGTCACGTGAGTGACTACGTGAAGATTTTAAAGCTTTGTGATTTCATGCCGCAGATACAAATCCCGGCTTCTCACTGCATTGATTGACTCGGAACGAGAAATAATCAATAATGCATTAATAATGACATTTGCATGACAAATGCAGTAATTCATTTATTTGAATAATAGAATAGTAAGATTAAACGAGAACTTACCAGTTTGAAGTTTGATCTTTATTTTATGAGGAGTTACGTTGGTGATTACGTGAAGAAGACCCGTCAGGGCGCATGCGCGTCAATCTTCAAAGCAGCGGTATGAAATCACAGACAACACCATAATTGAAGTAACATATTAAGATGATCAACATGAGAACTACCATTATGAGCTTTTTTCTATGAGAGAGGGTTGGGCGTGGCGGGCATATAACTCCTCATAAAATAAAGATCAAACTTCAAACTGGTAAGTTCTCGTTAAATCTTACTATTTTACTTCGGAGTCACGTGAGTGACTACGTGAAGATTTTAAAGCTCTGTGATTTTTATGCCGCAGATCAAAATCCCGGCTTCTCACTGCATCGATTGACTCTGAGTATCATCAACAATGCTGTAAACATGACATTGCATATCATGCAAAAACAAAACAGTTTTATTTTTGGTCATAAAACAACCAATAAACCCTCTTAATGTAGGGGCAACAAACGAAACAGAATTAAACAGTATTGAAAACAGACTTTAAACAATAGCAACATCACTCAATATTGAGTTGGCAAACAGCCCTCCATCGGCAATCGGCCGATGGTAGTATTGCTGAAACACAAGTTCATTTTTCCAACCTGCGGCTTTTAATATATGGTCGATGGGAACGTCCATCTCCCTGGCCGCGGATGTTGCTACTGCGCTAGTGGAATGAGATGTAAACACATAAATGTTAATTCGTGCCTGAACCAACTCTTGCTTTAACCACCTTGAGATAGTCTGAACTGACACTCTTTAATGTTGGCTTCTTGTAACTGACAAATAATCCTGTTTCTTCTTGTCTTAAAGCCCTTGTGGCTTCAATGTAATGTAACAAATGTGTCCTTACACATAAACATGGAGCTGTAGGATATGCTGAGAACACAATCTTAAATCCTGTCACACCTGGCCTGCTTTGTTTGAGCAGGTCATAAATATAAAACAGAACATTCTCTGTAGTCACTTCCATTCTATCTAACTGAAGTTTTTGCAAAGTCTGCACTCTCTGTACTGACACCAATGCCATTAGCATAGCCAATTTCATGGTTAATTTTAACAAAGTTATAGACGTGACAGGGTCCCAATGACGAAGCATGTTAAGAACAACGCTTACATCGCAGATTACCATATACCTAGGCAGTTTGGAATTAAAGATTCCTTTCATCAACCTAGATATGAGAGGGTGAGAAACTATACTTTGTGTCCGAGTACCTATTACAAGATATGCCGACAAAGCACTTCTAGCTGTATTGATAGCAGTATAGCTAAGACCCTCATCATAATAAAATGTAGATAAAACTCTAACACATTTTCAATAACTACAGTATCATATTGAATATTCTTTTGAACACAATATTGTTCCCATTTTTTTACATAAGTCATATACTGCTTTTGAGTACTCTTTCTCCAGGCTGCAGTGAGTATATCCACCGTTGGCCTAGAAAGTCCTCGACCAATGTAAGGCATTCTTAAAAACCTGCAAATTAACAGATCAATACGATCACATAACGGATGAACTTAACGCGTTACTGGATGCTCCAGCAAATTCCTACTGTTTGGAATCAGCAAAAGGGGGTTGGATCGCTATCTGTAACATCAAAGGGAACCATGGTTGAATCGGGCAATTTGGTATCACCAAAACCCCTGAAGCGACATCCTGCTTGATTTTCTCAAACACCGACCTATGAGGCAGAATGATGGGAAAATGTACACAAACATATCATCCCAATTTAGTGAAAAAGCATCAATTGCCACTGCCCCTGGATCTGGTGCCCATGAAACATATTTTGGCCTTCCATATAGAAGTACTATGTTCTTGAACACATCCTGGTTCAACATCCACTCTGTATTATCACGGAATTTTCGTGACCTGCCATCTGGTACTACATTAAGTTTCCCTGGCAGATAGATAGCTCCAATCCAAATATCTCTATCCATACTCCAGGTCCAATTTTATTTGCCAACCTGTCACATGATAACGATTTGATTCCACCCATGTGATTCATATCAGCAACTGCTGTAGTGTTGTCTATTTTGCACTGCACATGCAAACTAGTTTAGTTAGTGCCATAAGCCTTGAGTCCATAAAATACTCTTGGTTAATTCCCCATGTTTGCAGAAGCAATGTCCATCTGTCTCCACCGCTGGATCTTGTATCAGTAGCACCCTACCCAAGTGCTCTGACATCTGTTTGCAAAATCATGGAAGCTTGGTCCAATAACACTTTGGAACTACTAGTGGACACATTCTGAATCCACCATTGTACATCAGCAACAGCCTCTATTGATAGAAGCATAGGTCTATTATAATGACCCTAATGTATCCTCAGTGCTTGTTCCTTTGACCTTTGTAATTGTAGATAATAAAGTGGCCACTATTGAACTGCTGGAAATGCTGCGAGCAATTTCCCCAGCAGACTCATCACCTGGCTAATTGCAGGCTGTGTGTCAGCAATTAACTTGATACAGCTCTTAATTAGCTCTACCCTTTTTTGCCTGGGCAAGGTCACAATCATGTTCATTAAGTCTATTGTGAACCCAACTAGTCAATTTGTGTCACAGGTATTAATTTAGATTTCTCTGGATAGCTTATGAAGCCCAATTTTTTTTAAAGTGTTTTTTACCAACTGCCAATGATGCTTCAGCTGTTTCCTTTGATTGTCCTACAATCAAGATATTATCTAGTTAAGCCATGAGTACATGCCTTTGACTTCTCATCGTGCCTAGAATAGGTTTTAACAACTTTGTAATCACTCTAGGAGCTGAAGACAAACCATTAGGCAGTGCATTGTGTTGCCATAATTGCCCCATCCAGCTGAATTTTAAATCTTCTATCCTGCAAATGAACAGACACTGAATCCGCATCTTTAAGATCTCCTTCACAAACGTTTCCATCTTAAAATGTCTATACCGTACAAATGGGTTAAGCCTATTCAGGTCCTGTATAATTCTGCATCCCCCATCCATTTGGTCTGGGAAAGATATTGGACACAAACTGATGGCTTTGGTAAACTGCCTTAGCAATTACACCTTTATTAGATAAGCTTGCAAGTTCCACCTGAACTTCCAATTGTTCAGTGATACTGAAGTCAAACTCCTCCTCCAGCTCCTTCGCGAAATCCTCGCCAAACAGCTGTGCCGGTTGCACTGTGCCAGGCTGGCAGAGTGAAGCATATTTAGGGTTGATGGTTGTCTAAACGCAGTCTTGCGGAGGCAGTTAATCTCAAAGTGGGCTCTCCACAATAGCGCCTTTTTGTTGTAATTTCGTCATGGCCTCTCCATCCACCATCCTGGCAAAGCTCGTTATGCCAGATGCCAGCAACTTTAAAAATATGCTGGAGCTTCACATGCTCCTGGGCTCTCATTAGTATGCCCATCTTGCCCCAAATCTTCCTGTTCCCAACAGGAACTTTTAACAGTCCACAGTTGATTGGGGCTTCATGCTTCCTTACTGTCTCATCCATTGTCAGCTCCTGTAGCTGATGTGAGACTTGGTAATTTATGCTGGTGGCAAGTTCCTCACCCAGAGGCTCACCAGCGTCCGACGACATGGCAAACCGTGCTGCACACGGTGTCAGCTCTGACAGCTGCCTGCCCTCCCTTTGGAAGTCATCGTCGGACTCAGGGTCAGAGCGTATCTGCCCTTCTGCACTCACCTCTTGCAAAGAGGGTGCTTTCAAGCAGGCCTCTACTAGGCACTGCCGGCAGAGCCTTCCCCACGGCCTCCCGCCTGCACAACTCCTCCTGGAGTGTGGCTTTGTGAAGCAGGCCTCTCCTAGGCACTGCCGGCGGTGCCGTCCCCACAGCCTCCCGCCTGCACTACTCCTCCTGGAGTGTGGCTTTGTGGAGCAGCCCCTGTATGCGCTGCTCCTTTTGGATAACCGCTGGGGCACGGTATCCTGTCCCCGACAGGACTCTCCTGGCCCGACTCTGCGGAGTCAATGGCCCTGACAGACTTGGCTTATGCCGACCGCCCGACTGGCGTTGGCTGTGTACCCGGCTGGACACTTTGCCAAGTCTGTCGCCGCACCGCTACCGGCTTGCGACTCCCCAGAGGTGACAGGCTGCCTTTCAGAGACTGCGTTCCCGCAGCTCTCTCTCTCCTTGTCCGTAGCAGGCCTGCACCTTGATGATTTTTTACTTGTTCCTGCATTATGGGGAATAAAATACAGCAACAATTTCTACTTTTTTCTAACACCTCCAAAGTCTCCCCGACTTTGGTGGAGCTGTAACTACTCACCTGCAGGAGGAGCTCCGTCCTCCTGCTGCCGTTCGCGCCAATGCGTCAGACGTAATGACGCGCATGCGCCCTGACGGGTCTTCTTCACGTAGTCACTCACGTGACTCCGAAGTAAAATTAACAGTATCCCCTTTTACCCAGGGGAATTTAAGCAGAACTTAATATAGTATCTGCAAACAGCCCCGTATTGGCAATAGGCCGATGGTAAAAGTGTTGAAACACCAACTTATTAGATCACCCGGCGGCTGCGAGAATATGGTCGACGGGACGTCCTTCGCCCTGGTCGCCAATGTTGCTGCTAAACTGAATGGGATGTAAAACATCACTGTTAACACCTGCAGCAACCAAGACTTGTTTTAACCATCTTGAAATAGTCTGAACTGACACTATCTTGTATGGTTTTTCGTGAATGATAAACAATCCTGTTTTCATATTTCATAAGACCTTTGTAGCCTCAATGTATTGCAACAAATATGTATTAACACATAGACATGGATCCATGGAATATGCTAATAAAACACTCTTGAATCCTGTCACACCTGATCCTACTTCATTTGAGTAGGTCATAAATGTAAAACATAACATAATCCCGAGGTACTTCCATCCTGTGTATCTGTAACTTTTGTAATGTCTGCACTCTCTGTGCTTGTTACAAATGCCATAAGCATGACTACCTTCATGCTGAACTTGGCCAAATCAGAATCGTACCAAGAGTCCATTGATGAAGTAGCTTAAAACCACTCTATATTCCAGATTGTCATACCTAGGTTTAGAAGGTCTGGAATTAAAATTCCTTTCATTAATCTGGAAACGAAAGAACGAGAATCAACAGGATGTCTTTCCGACCGCATCAATAAAAAACGAGGACAATGTACTTCTGGCTGAATAAATCGCACTATAACTCAACCCCTCATAATAGAGTGTTGAGAAAACCTAAGACATTTGAGACATGTGCCGTACAACATTCAATATTCTTTTGTACACAGAATTTTTTTCCCATTCTTTACATAATGGGAAAGCAGCATTTACAGAGTCATAACCTCAGATTCACAAATGTACTGCTTTTGAGTGCTCTTCCGCCAGACTGCTGGAAGCATGTCCACAGCATGCCCAGACAATCCTCTTTTTAAAACCTGCAAATTAACAGATCCATACAGGCATATAACGGATGTTACTCTCCAATTATCGGATACACCAGTAAATCCCTTCTTTTGGGAACCTTTATCAGAAACTGTGTCATTAATTCCAATATCAAAGGGAACCATGGCTGCGTAGACCAGTCCGGTACCACCAGTACCCCAGAGGCAGCATCCTGCTTCATTTTAAGCAGACACCAGTTTATGAGACAGAATGATGGAAAATGCATATAAAAACATACCACCCTAATGTAGCGAGAAAGCATCAATCGCTACTGTCTCCCGATGTAGTTCCCATAACACATATCTCTGTAACTGGTGATTGAGTCTGGATGGAAACAAGTCGTATCTGGCTTCCCAAATCTGACTACTATATCATTAAAATCTTAAGATTCAACATCCATTCTTTGTTATCATGGAAATTCCCATAACCTGGTGTCTGCTACTATATTGAATCTACCTAGTAGATAAATAGCTGAAACCAAATATTTGTCAACACACCAAGTCCAGATTTGATTAGCCAATTTGTCACATGACACCAACTTAATTCCACCCATACGATTAATACATGCCATTGCTGTAGTATTGTTAATTTGAAGCTGAACATGCAGATTAGTTGTATTAACAACAAGCTTGGAGCTCATAAGCCTTCCAACAGCTGTAAAACGTTGATTCTCCATGTCTGCAAAAATAATGCCTCTTCCATATTCCATCTGTCCACAGATGGATACCATTTCAGTGGCACCAATCCTAGTGCACTGGCATCAGTCCGTAAGACCATGGAAGGCTGTTCAATCAGTATCTTGCTCGAACTAATGGAGACATGTTAAATCCACCACTGCAAATCAGAAGCAGCATTTGTTGTTTAACTGCATGGCCTATCAAAATGGCCACCCCATCTTAGTGCCTTTTCTTTTTGCCGTCTGTAGCTGCTGGTAGTACAATGGCCCATATTGTATTGCTGGAAATAACACTAATTTTCCTATCAAGCTGGCCACCTGTCTAAATTGAAGATTGTTGCTTTTTCAACAGCTTAATGCAACCATCAATCAGCTCTACCCTTTACCCTGGGTAAAATTACTACCATGTCAATTGAATCAATTGTGAAATTAAAATAATCAATTGTTGTAAGTGGCGTTAACCTTGATTTCTCTGGATGAATTAAACCCAAAACTTTCAAAAGTGGATTGAACAATTGAGAGAGATAACTCACTAATTCTCTTGTTCGTCCTAATTAGGACATCATCCAGTTAAGCCATCAACATCTGTCCTTGGACTCTAATTAGCCCCAAAATTGGTTTTACCAATTTAGTGAAATTCTAGGAACTGAAGTTAACCCATTAGACAGAACTTTGAATTGCCATAATTGTTTCATTCAGATAAATTTCAAATATTTGTATCTTACAAATGAACAAACACTGAGTAATATACATCTTTCAGATCTATAGGTGCCATATAGCATATTTTAAAATAAGTTGTTTGGCAGTCTCAAAGTCTCCATTTTGAAGTGTCTATACTTCACAAAATTTTAAAGACTTGTCAGATCTAAAATACTCCTCACCTTTTTAGGTCGAGAAAATTTAAACACAATTTGGTGGTTTTGATAAACCAACCTTTCAATTACTTGTTTATAGATAAGTTTTCAAATTCAGCTTGAACCTCCATCACTTCTTTTTGTGAAATTGGAGTGTTCTGCTAGGAACATGCTGGATGGCAAATCACTATTTTGATCGAATCAATTCAAAACCTTTGAATAATACTCAGAATAATGAATCTGAAGTAATTTGCTTCCAATATTTGGCTGTTTTTGCCTTAATATGTTCCCATGAGAACCAGGTCCACCTACCTCCTTTGTCACCTGAGTGACCTGTGGTCCCTGGCTCCTGACTCCTTTTTCGTGTTCCCGCTGCAGGACACCAACTGCGCCCCTGCTTCAATGGTTGATTTGTTCCTGGTGTAGGCCCAGGATTTTGTATGATGTCTGAAAGGATACCTCCTCTTCACAGACTTGCCGACCATCGATGTTTTGATCAAGTTTGCTGTTTTTGCCTCATCATCCAACGCTTTCCCACGTTTCGTGAGGTTTTTCTGCGAAGAGTAAGTTGAATGACTGCACATTGCTGGGCTTTACAGAGTTGCTGCAACTTGGGGTTGATGGTGGGCCGAATGGCATACTTCCTGAAACAATTCATCTCGAAGTGGGCGCTACATAGCAACCCTAGTGCCTCTTGATGCATCTCCATCCCTGGCCTCCATCCATTGTTCTTGCAAAAATGCAGTTGTTCCTCAACCCAGCAGCTTCAATATTCTCTGCAGTTTTATTTCTTAGGCTCACATGCCCTCGCCCATCTGACCCCTTATATCTTGGTTCACTGCTAGTACTTTCAGCAATACGCAGTTCCTTGGGGTCTCGTGCTTTTTTGGCATTTTCATCCATCGTAAGCTACTGGAGCTGATGGAAGACACTATAGTTGATCGTAGAGGCCACTTCTTCTCCCAGTGGCTCTCCTGACTCTGACGGGGCAGCGAATCGTACTGCCAGGAGTAGAACATCTGGCAGCTGCCGTCTTCGCTTGTATCGGCCTCACCGTCAGACTCAGGGTCAGAACTCTCACAGAGCAGCGAATCGTACTGCCAGAAATAGAACATCTGACAGCTGCCGTTTTCGCTTGTATCGGAGAAATCTGCTGACCCTGTGCACGCGCCTCATCAATGAGGGTGCTCTCAAACAGCCCTTTGCTAGGTGCTGCTGACCTGGCTTCTGGAGCCTGGCTTTGGCTACACTCTTCCTTGAGTGTGCTTTGCTTGAGTAACCTGTGTAACAGGCTCTCCATTTGAGAAATCCGCTCAAAAGCGGTATCCAGCCCTGGAGTCGAATCCTCCTTATCGAACTCCTCCTCCGTGGGCCTGACGGACTTGAACTTAGCCTTGGCCCCACTGACGCTGACTGTATTCTTTTAAGACCCAAGTCCACAGTCGCTACGCTCCCAGCTGGCGACTGTACAGGGGTCTGAGGCAGCTGTTCACCGACCGCAATCTTGCGACTTTCCACCGGCTTTGCCGCTCGCCTCTTCCCCTGCCCGTTTTTTCCATGGTACCTGTGGAAAAAATCCCCACAGTCCCACAGCAAATGGACCCGGAAACTTTTTTCTTACCTTGTAGTTCAAAACTACATTTCCACTAGAGGAGCAGCTCCTCACGTCCGTTCGCGCCAATGCGTCTGATGTAATGACGCGCAGGCGCACTGACGGGTCTTCTTCACGTAGTCACTCACGTGACTCCGAAGTAAAATTGTCGTCTAGCACGTTATTGAAGGTATACAGCCACTGCCCACTTGGCTGGAGCAATGAATAGCCAGGATAGATGGCCGACAAGCAAGTGACCTTAGAGTGCAGACACACATGGAATGACTAATGCCCGCCACAGCTCAATGCCTCCGTTTGCTGCCAGGTGCACTATTTCATCAAAAGGATGGTGAGTTGAGAAATGGCCTTGGTCATTGTTGACTGCCTGAAGCCCACAGCAGTGTTAAACGTGCGAGCTTTAGTTACTTGTGCAACACAGCAAACCCATGGGGACAGCAGCTGATGACAGCTGGACTTCCCTGACCTTGTGACTGGGTCGAAGGAGCCTGCAGGTTAGTGGAAGAGCTTGTACTTTGCCAGTGCGTCAGGGTAAGTTCGCGTCGGCTTACCTCTGGTGACAAAGACCAACCTTACCACAGATGCACAGGAGTCTGAAGAAGGGTCTCGACCCGAAACGTCACCCATTCCTTCTCTCCAGAGATGCTGCCTGACCTGCTGAGTTACTCCAGCACTTTGTGGCTATCTCCAGCCTTACCACCTTAAGTTTAGTTTATTGTCGCATGTACCAAGGTTTTTGTTGCATGCGGGTCAGTAAGCATCTGTTTACTTTATTGCCAAGTGCACCAGGGTGAAGTGAAAAGCTTTTGTTGCATGCTAACCAATTGCGTGCTTATGCTAATTTGAGGAAGGATATTCTTGCTATTGAGGGAGTGCAGCGTAGGTTCACCAGGTTAATTCCCGGGATGGCGGGAATGTCATATGATGAAAGAATGGAGTGACTGGGCTTGTATTCACTGGAATTTAGAAGGATGAGCTGGGATCTTTTCGAAACATATAAAATTATTACGGGATTGGACACGCTAGAGGCAGGAAACATGTTCCCGATGTTTGGGGAGTCCAGAACCAGGGGCCACAGTTTAAGAATAAGGGGTAGGCCATTTAGAACTGAGATGAGGAAAAACTTTTTCACCCAGAGAGTTGTGAATCTGTGGAATTCTCTGCCACAGAAGGCAAAAAGTCAAGATGGCGCCTGCCTGCAGAGACTTTTGCAGAGCACCAGAACAGAAAAGGTTCACCTACAACTTCTATCAACTTACCTGGATCAGGGAAACGGCAGTAATCGGTGCCGTTTCAGACAAGCTGCTTGGGCAGCTGAAAGCGCTGGCAATTTCGCGATCTCCCGCCACTGCGGGAGCCCCGGACTTTTAATTTTCCCACGCTGGCTGTGGAACTCCCGACCCGACTGTGGATCCCAGGTACTGTACCTGGGAATCCTGGGATGACCTCCAGAGCCCACGGGCCGGATCTCCCAGGAACAATGAAGCTGGAGCTGCCGACTTTGAATGTACCCCCGTTCGTTACGGAGCTGGAGCTGCCGTCTGTGAAGGAATCCCCGTTCCAGCGCAGGTTCGCAGAAACAGCAGGTACAGTAGACTCAGTACCTGGAAACAAAGGGGAAGCCTCCATTGTGTCCGGAAACATGGCCGACAAGTAGGACTTCAGGCCAGACTGAAGCACAGGGGACTTCGGCCCCCTCTCCCTACTATCCTACTGGCCAACGTACAGTCCCTTGAAAATAAAGTGGAGGACTTAAGGGCAAGGCTGCTTTATCAAAGGGAGCTGAGGGAATGCTCTGTGTTCTGTTTCACAGAGACATGTCTCACCCCCAGCTCCCCAGACTCAGCGGTCCAGCCTGAAGGTTTCTCCATCCACCGTATGGACCGTACACTGGCATCTGGGAAAGGGAGAGGAGGGGGCGTCTGCCTCATGGTCAACTCTGCGTGGTGCTCAGACGTGGCAGTCCTGTCCAACTCCTGCTCTCCACACCTCGAACATCTGGCGGTGAAGTGCCGTCCCTTCTACCTCCCAAGGGAATTCACCTCCATCATCCTGACCACGGTCTACATCCCACCCCAGGCAGACGTCCATCTGGCACTAGAGGAGCTGCACGCCGTGGTCAACAAACACCAGACGACTTACCCCGAGGCATTTACCACCATTGCTGGGGACTTCAATAAGGCAAACCTAAAAAAATCACTCCCTAACTTCCACCAACATGTCTCCTGCTGCACCAGAGGACCAAACACCCTCGACCACTGCTACACCACCATCAAGAATGCCTATCGCTCTATCCCTCGCCCTCACTTCGGTAAATCCGACCATACTGCTGCTGCTTCTTCCTGCCTACAGGCAGCAATTAAAGAGCGCACCCCCAGAGGTGAGGACAGTACAGAGCTGGTCGGGGGGGGGGGGGGGGGGGGGGCAGAGGAACAACTCCAGGACTGTTTGGAGTCTGTAGACTGGGCAATATTCAAGGACTCGGCAACGGACCTGAACGAATACGCCACAGCTGTTACAGACTTCATTAAGAAATGTGTGGAGGACTGCATCCCTACAAAAACCTTCCGAGTGTTTCCTAACCAGAAGCCTTGGATGAACTTTGAGATCCGCATTCTTCTGAAGACCAGACACCGGGCATTCATGTATGATGATACAGTGGTCTACAAGAAGTCCAGATACGACCTTGGTAAGGCCATCAAAAAGGCCAAAAGGGACTTCTGCTCCAAACTGGATGAGACAGATGTTCGGCAGCTGTGGCAGGGCCTGAATGCAATCACCTCTTACAAGTCGAAATCAGGAGGCAGCTCGAATGTCGGCGAAACATCACTCCCTGATGAGCTCAATGCATTTTACGCATGCTTTGATAAGGAGAACACTGATGTGCCTTCCCGAGCCCCCATTAGCTGTGATGGTATTTTGGCCTCAGTCACAGAGGCCGACGTCAGGAAATCCTTCAGAGGGGTTGTAGATGGTTTATGCATGCAACCAATAATATAGCTACCTCAGTACTACTAACCACGCCTTAGTTATCAAGTATAAGAACTCTCTCTCTCACTTGCCCCCTCCCTGGTTCCAGCATGATGACAGACTGGGTGCAGTCAGTGCTGGAATGTGTTTAACCTGTGTTATCATTAAACGTTAAGTAAAGCTACAAGTGAGTCAGACTCAGCTTCTTTACATGGTGTCAGCAAGTTAAAACGCGCGCCTCCTGTTTATCGGGTATTATTTCTTTGAAAGTGTTGCTTTATCGGAGTTTTGTACCTTTTGTCATGGCATCCTCGTGCCGCAAACCCTCGCCCCTGGTCTTTGATGCTGACATAATTGAACGCGGGGCGACTTTTGAAATGGACTTCACACATTACATTAATATCGTTCATCGCAACGATCCCGACATTGTTAAAGCTTCTCTGCTACTGAACCTTGCCGGTCCCGATGCCATGAGGAGAGCACGAGCGTTCGCCTATGATCCCGCGGTCCGGGATGCAAACGATCAGGTTCAAGTACCTGCGGAGTCTGCCAACGATCCGGTATGTCTATTGCGAAAGTTTGCCGAAATTTGCAACTTGCCCTCTAACCGCATTTTAGAGCGAGCTAAGTTTTTTACGAGAAAGCAGCAGCGTGATGAACCTGTTGAATGCTTTATTGCGGATCTGTGATATCTCGCCCAGAGGTGTCGGTTTGAAAACATGACTGACCAGCTTACCAGGGACATTCTAGTGACAGGTATGCTGGATCAGAAATTGCGATCGGAACTATTGAGAAGGCCAGATCTTACTCTGACCGACGCAATGCATGCATGCAGGTTGGCTGAAGTCGTTGACCCGTTGTTCGGACAATGGGATGCTGTTGGTCGGTCGATCAACTTAACTGGCCTCAACAGACCGCATCCTAAATAGACAACTCTAGACCCGCGCCGCGGGCAGGCTACGTCCCCGGAGGACGGGTCGTTAAAAGGTGCCCTAATTGCAATTATGTACATTCAATGCAGTCGCACTGCCCGGCTTACGGAAAATCCTGCAATGTCTGTAAGAAATTGAATCATTTCTCGGCGGTTTGCCGCTCCCGTGGGAACTTACCACCTGCTTCTAGACAAGTATTAAACAACCTGGCACAAGTTGATAGCGATTTTGGTTCCCAGACCTCTCTCGACACTGCCCACGATTCTGAGCCAATTAATTCTCAAGAAGATGCTAGTGTATTCACACTCCTACACGCACCTGCTCGCCTCCCCGATCTATCGGTCCTCGTTACTGTCAACAACTGTCCTTTCTCAGCTAAGCTCGACACGGGGGCAAAAGTCAATGTTATGTCAACAAGCCTGTTCAGAAAGATGAGGCATAATGAGCTACTGACTTCAGACCATTCAAGTTTACGTGCTTATGGGGGCGAGGTGCTGAAACCTGTGGGGAAGGCCACTTTTAATTGTGTCCTGAAAAAGTCATTGCGGCCTCTCATGTTCTATGTCCTTGACTCTGATTGTGTGACTCTGTTGGGCAACCAGGCGTGCCAGGACCTGGGACTAGTGTCCTTCGACCGTACTGTCCGTGAAGTACAGGTGCTGATGGATCCGATATCTTAATACCCAGACCTGTTTGATAATGAGCTGGGCAAACTGCCTCTTGTCTATAAGATCGTCACCGACCCTAAGGTGGTGCCAGTGGTCCGTGCACCTCATAGAGTATCCCTCGCTTTAAAGGACAAAGTGGAATCGATGCTGAAGAGCATGGTCACAATGGGGGTGCTGGAAGCAGTTAGCGAGCCAACCGAGTGGGTCTCCACCATGGTTGCAACCCTGAAAAAGGACAAGAACGAGATACGGGTGTGTATTAATCCCAAAGACCTGAACCTCGAGATCGGGCGACTACACTACCCCATGAGAACCGTAGAAGATGTTGCAGCTCAAGTCGGCCAGGCCACGGTATTCTCTGTCCTTGATGCAAAAAGTTCCTTCTGGCAAATACCACTCGATAAGCGCTCCTCCGACCTGACAATGTTCTCCACTCCTTATGGCAGATTCAAGTTTCTACGGATGCCATTCGGAATTAACTCTGCCAGCGAGGTGTTTCAGCGATCCATGGAACAGCTGTTCGCTGGCATGCCGTGCGCCATCATCGTGGATGACATCCTAGACAAGAACCAACTTAAAACTGAACAAGAAAAAATGCCGATTCCGCGTCTCAGAAGTGCCGTACGTCGGGCACATCTTCACCTCTAAGGGACTGAAGCCCGACCCGCAAAAGACTATTGCAATCTCCGAGATGCCAGCCCCAACTGACGTCCTTAGTCTGCAACGATACCTAGGCATGGTCAACTACCTCGGGAAGTTTATACCGAATCTCAGTAAGCTGAGCTCATCCCTGAGGCAGCTAACTAAAAAAGACACTGCCTGGTCCTGGTCCCCACAACACCAGCAGGCTTTCGAATGTCTGAAGTCTAAGCTGATCAGCACCCCAACACTCAAATTCTTCGACCTGCGCCGTCCCATTGTTGTCACCTGTGATGCCTCTCGTTTCGGACTGGGTGCTGCTTGCCTGCAGCTCTACGACGACGGCTCACTACTACCGGTCTCGTATGCCTCGCGGACAATGACCGACACGGAGCAACGGTATGCTCAGATTGAGAAGGAGCTCCTGGCTGTGGTGTTTGCGTGTTCAAAGTTCAAAGACTTTCTCTTCGGCTGCAGGTTCACAGTCGAAACCGACCACCAGCCACTGGTGACCATTCTTAACAAACCCATACATGTTGCCCCTGCCAGACTCCAGCGCATGATGCTGCAGCTCCAGCGTTTTGATTTTGAAATCATGGACAAGAAGGGCACGGAGATGCATGTGGCTGATACACTTTCTCGTGCCCCACGGGCATCCTGTGACCACCACCCTTACGAGCAGGAAAACCTATTGGTACTGAACGTCAACTTCGTCCCTACTAAGCAGCTGCAGTGCCTGGTCGAGCACACCGCCGCTGACCCTGCTTTACAGCAGCTGGCAGCCATCATCAAGCGTGGGTGGCCCGACAGACGCACCACTTTGCCATCGGGCGCCCAACCGTTCTTCCTGGTCCGCGATGAGCTGGTTATCCAGAATGGGGTTATCGTCAAAGGCCACAAGGTCGTGGTCCCAGCCTCCCTGTACGATCTATACTACAACGCAACCCACAGTGGTCATCCTGGGGCTGAGGCCACTGTTTCTCATGCCCAGGGACAATTCTACTGGCCTGGCATGGCCAAATACATCAGCAACCGTGTGTCCTCTTGTGCCTCCTGCAACAACCTTACCCCACACCAGCAGCGTCAACCTCTTCTGCAGCAGCCGGCACCAAACATGCCCTGGACATCGCTGGCTGCCGACATATTCGAATGGCGGGGGAAGCAGTTTCTCGTCCTGGTGGACTCATACTCCAACTGGTTCGAGGTGGACCTCCTTCCTTCCGTCACCTCCGGGATGGTCATCGCCAAAATGCGTGAGCACTTCGCCGCCCACGGTGTCCCTGTCCGTTTGCAGACCGACAATGGACGGCAATTTACAAGTGCCGAGTTCAAAGCTTTCGCTGCCAGGTGGAACTTCCATCACTACACCAGCAGCCCTGAGTACCCTCAGAGTAACGGCCTGGCCGAACGGGCCGTGCGGAGTGCTAAGGGCCTGATGGAGCAGTCCCGCCTGTCCAACTGCGATTTCTACCTGGGCTTACTAAACCTGCGTAACGTCTCACGGGACCCGGCTATGGGTTCCGCTGCCCAGCATCTGATGTCAAGGGTGACAAGACCACCTATACCAATCGCCCAGCAGTCTCTGCTACCGAAAGTGCTCAATCCTGCCACAGTCCAACAACGGATCGAACAGAAGCATGAGGTTCAACGACGTTCCCACGACAGGTCCTGCCGCCCTCTGCTGCCTCTACTACCCGGGCAGGTCGTTCGGATGCGGACCTCCACCGGCTATTCCCGCCTTGCGACCGTGGTTGGTGTGGACGACTCTCCAAGATCCTACCTGGTGGATTACGAGGGAACTGTCTATCGACGGAGTCGTCAACACCTGTTGGCTGTGAACGAGCCGAAGCCTCTACCTGCGGCTCCTTATGCTCCTCCGTCGTGGTCCCTACCTGCTGCCGCTGATCACCCTGCTGCTCCATGCATGCCCCAGTCCCCTCGCTTATTGCGGTCTCCTTCTCCTTTGCCGCCTGGGTTTGGCCGGGCAGCTTCACCTCCTGCACGTCCTCCTCCTCCTGTCTCTCCTACTCCTACTGCATCTCCTCCTCTCTTCACGTTTTTGCCTGCCTCCGCTACGCCTTCTCTTCTTTCCGATGGGGGTGGGGGGGGAAGGCGCTGTACGCACGCGTTCGGGCCGCATTGTTAAGCCGCCTGTCCGCTACGGTGACTCATGTTTATTGTAATGACACCACCCCAATCGGCTCCAATTCTATTTGATTTCTAAGGGGAAGGATGTAGATGGTTTATGCATGCAACCAATAATATAGCTACCTCACTACTACTAACCACGCCTTAGTTATCAAGTGTAAGAACTCTCTCTCGCTTGCCCCCTCCCTGGTTCCAGCATGATGACAGACTGGGTGCAGTCAGTGCTGGAATGTGTTTAACCTGTCTTATCATTAAACGTTAAGTAAAGCTACAAGTGAGTCAGACATAACTTCTTTACAGGGGTGAACCCTCGAAAAGCGCCTGGACCTGATGGTATACCCGGTCGTGTTCTAAAAACCTGTGCGGACCAACTGGCTGGAGTTTTTACGGACATTTTCAACCTCTCACTTCTGAGGTCTGAGGTCCCCACCTGCTTTAAAAGGGCATCAATTATATCGGTGCCCAAGAAGAGTAAGGTAACGTGCCTCAACGACAATCGACCTGTGGCACTAACGCCTGTGGTGATGAAGTGCTTTGAGAGGTTGATCATGACGCAAATCAACTCCTACCTCGACAAAAACTTGGACCCACTGCAGTTCGCTTACCGCCACAACAGATCAACGGTGGATGCGATCTCGCTGGCCCTCCACTCCGCTCTGGACCACTTGGACAACAAAAACTCATATGTCAGGCTGTTATTCATTGATTACAGCTCGGCATTTAATACAATCATCCCCTCCAAGCTGGTTACCAAACTCGCAGAACTGGGTCTCTGCACATCCCTCTGCAATTGGATCCTCGACTTCCTCACTCTCAGACCACAGTCTGTTCGTATTGGTGGAAATGTGTCAGACTCGATAACAATCAACACGGGAGCACCTCAAGGCTACGTGCTCAGCCCCCTGCTGTACTCACTCTATACTCATGACTGCGTAGCCGGACATAGTGCGAATTCCATCATCAAGTTCGCTGATGACACCACTGTTGTAGGACGTATCACTGATGGGGATGAGTCAGAGTATAGAAGAGAGATCGAGCAACTGTCCATATGGTGCCAGCACAATAACCTGGCCCTCAACACCAGCAAAACCAAGGAACTGATTGTAGACTTTGGAAGGAGTAGGATGGGGACCCACAGTCCCGTTTATATCAACGGGTCGATGGTTGAAAGGGTCAAGAGCTTCAAATTCCTGGGCGTGCACATCTGTGAAGATCTTTCCTGGTCCGAGAACACTGATGCAATTATTAAGAAAGCACATCAGCACCTCTACTTCCTGAGAAGATTTTCGGAGAGTCGGTTTGTCAAGGAGGACTCTCTCTAACTTCTACAGGTGCACAGTAGAGTTGCATCGTGGCTTGGTTCGGCAACTTGAGCGCCCTGGAGAGGAAAAGACTACAAAAAGTAGTAAACACTGCCCAGTCCATCATCGGCTCTGACCTCCCTTCCATCGAGGGGATCTATCGCAGTCGCTGCCTCAAAAAGGCTGGCAGCATCATCAAGGACCCACACCATCCTGGCCACACACTCATCTCCCCGCTACCTTCAGGTAGAAGGTACAGGAGCCTGAAGACTACAACGACCAGGTTCAGGAATAGCTACTTCCCAACAGCCATCAGGCTATTAAACTTGGCTCGGACATAATACTGAACTTTATTAGCCAATACTGTTATTTGCACTTTATCAGTATATTGATTCATGTGTGTATATATTTATAGAATGGTATATGGACACACTGATCTGTTCTGTAGTCAATGCCTACTATGTTCTGTTGTGCTGAAGCAAAGCAAGAATTTCATTGTCCTACCAGGGACACATGACAATAAACTCACTTGACACTTGAACTTGAACTTGAAGACCGATTCACTGGATGCGTTCAAAAGAGATAGCGCTCTTAGGACTAGCGAAATCAAGGGAAAGCAGGAACGGGGTAGTGATTGTGGATGATCAGCCATGATCACAGTGAATGGTGGTGCTGGCTCGAAGGGCCGAATGGCCTCCTCCTGCACCTATTGTCTATGTAACCAGTCCCGAAAGACAATACATGATTACAATCGAGCTGTCCACAGTGTACAGATACATGATAAGGGAATAATATGAATAATGCTCAGTGCAAGATCAAGTCCAGTAAAGTCCAATCAAAGATAGTCCGAGGATCTCCAATGAGGTAGATAGTAGCTCAGGACTGCTCTACTACAAGCAGTCCCCACCCGCAGGCATTTTCGCTTTTTAAGAGTCAAAAATGTTTAATTGTCATATGTCATGAAAACGGAAAAATGAAATTCTTACTTGCAGTCTATAAAAGGGAGTCCTCAACATGACATCAGTTCCTGAGACCATGAAGAGAAGGACAGAAACAGGAGTCTGTCTCTCTTGATCGGTAGTTTGATAACTTCGTTTATTGTCATGTGTACAGAGGTACAGTGAGAAGTTTTTTTTCTTGAGTGCTATCCAGTCAGCAAAAAGACAATACATGATTACAATCAAACCATCCCCAGTGTACAGACACAGCATAAAGGGAATAACATTGAGTGCAAGATAACATCCAGTAAAGTCCGATTAAAGATAGTCCGAGTGTCTCCGATGAGGGAGATGAGAGGTCAGCCTCCATTACCCTCCTGCCCTGAGTCTCCACACGGTGGGTGTTACTGGCGAGGCCACACTTTTCCATTGGAGGTGGTGACACCCAGCTCTGCGAGTCCTGGGCCTGACTTGGCCGGTACCCGGACGTGGCGTCGAAGGATGTGAAGCCGAAGCAAAGAAGTCGAAGCCAGATAGCCGAATGGAAACAAAGCCGAAACGGCAAATAACCGAAAGGCTGCGTCGCCTAAACGCAAACTCACCGAATGGCGCTCTGACGAAAAGTCAAATAATGGCTTGTGTGGGAAAATGACCCCCACCCTCCCGTCTCCACCGGCCAGTGATGTGATGGACGCGGGGGTCTGGACCAATCGCTGACAAGTCCCGCCCCTCCGGCGATGTCATGTCCGTTACTTGACTTTTCGGCCGAGCGGCATTCGGTTCGTTGGCCTGTAGGCGACGCAGCCTTTCGGTTAGGTGGTGTTTCGGCAGAGCGGCCATTCGGTGAGTTTGCTTTTAGCCGGCGCAGCCTTTCAGTTAGTTGGCTTTTCGGCGTCCCGCCCTTTCGGTTCGTTGGCGTTTCGGCTTCGTTTCCATTCGGCTATTTGGCTTTGACTTCTTTGCTTCGGCTTCTCGTCCGTCGGCGCCACGACCGCACACGGACTTGCCCAACCTAACCAGGGTAGACTTTCAACTTGCCAGCAACCAAAGATGTAGGTTAATTGGCTTTGGTAAAATTGTAAACTGTCCCTAGTGGGTGTAGGATAGTGTTGGTTTGTGGGGATCGCTGGTTGGCGCAGACTCAGTGGGCCGAAGGGCCTGTTTCCATGCTGTATCTCTAAACTAAACTAAATTAAACCACTGAAGATGGCAGTGGCAACACAGTGAAATGGTTCAATGGTAATTTCATTGTCACAGTTGCTCATGCGGTCAATGGTAATTTCATTGTGCGAGTTGCTAATGCGGTGAAACGCTTTTCCTAAGAAACTATATAACCATATAACCATATAACCATCACAGCACGGAAACAGGCCATCTCGGCCCTTCAAGTCCGTGCTGAACACTTTTTTAAAAAATTTTTTTATTATTTTTTTATTTTTATTTTTATTTTTATTACTTCCCCCTAGTCCCATCTACCTGCACTCAGACCATAACCCTCCATTCCTTTCCCGTCCATATACCCATCCAATCTATTTTAAAATGATAAAATCGAACCAGCCTCCACCACTTCCACTGGAAGCTCATTCCACACAGCTACCACTCTCTGAGTAAAGATGTTCCCCCTAATGTTACCCCTAAACTTCTGTCCCTTAATTCTCAAGTCATGTCTCCTTGTTTGAATCTTCCCTACTCTCAATGGGAAAAGCTTATCCACGTCCACTCTGTCTAACCCGCTCATAATTTTAAAGACCTCTATCAAGTCCCCTCTTAACCTTCTGCGCTCCAAAGAATAAAGACCTAACTTGTTCAACCTTTCTCTGTAACTTAGTTGCTGAAACCCAGGCAACACTCTAGTAAATCTCCTCTGTACTCTCTCTATTTTGTTGACATCCTTCCTATAATTAGGCGACCAAAATTGTACTCCATACTCCAGAATTGGCCTCACCAATGCCTTGTACAATTTTAACATTACATCCCAACTTCTATATTCAATGCTCTGATTTATAAAGGCCAGCACACCAAAAGCTTTCTTTACCACCCTATCTACATGAGATTCCACCTTCAGGGAACTATGCACAGTTATTCCTAGATCCCTCTGTTCAACTGCATTCCTCAATTCGCTACCATTTACCATGTACGTCATATTTTGACCACACCACCTATCTTAGTATCATCTGCATACTTACTAATCCAATTTTCCACACCATCATCCAGATCATTGATGTACATGACAAACAACAGTGGACCCAACACAGACCCCTGAGGCACCCCACTAGTCACCGGCCTCCGACCTGACAAACAGCCATCCACCAAACTGTCCAATAGAGTATTGCTATACCTCCGATCCTCAATTAGCAAGTGTACTAGAACGTGGACTTTGAAAATGGCACCTCTTGCATGCAGGCTCAGTATGTAGCAAGTGTACAGAAATAGTCCACTGAGTCCACATGCAACAGGCACCATGTTGAAAGTCCATGCTCTGGTTCTTATGAGCGGGGCCTGTTCCAGGCGAGCCCCAGGCTGTTGCGGGGCCTCCAGCCGTCTCCTTCCTTGGACTCCCTGTCCCTCTCCTCGCCCGTCCACCCTTGTTCCCCAGGGGGGTGGGAGCCTCCCGCAGCCGAGCTCGAGGGTGTAGTGTGCCAGCAAAGAATGTCACTGTGACTTGTCACATGTGACAATAAAGTATTCATTCACTCAATAGGGACTTAGTTGAGTTGAGTTTATTGTCACGTGTACCCAGGTACAGTGAACAGCTTTTGTTGCGTGCTAACCAGTCAGCGGAAAGCAGTGGCCAATCTACTGTGAAACTAATGAAGCTTAGCGTTGTTACAATCCCTGCCATCAGGTGGCGCTCTACACCTGCCCACTGCTGTGCGCGCGACACGAGAGGCTGGGGGGGGGGGGGGAGGAAAATGCAGGTTTTTATTGGTTGTCAGGGAGGGATTTCCTCGTATAACAAGCTTATAATGTAGAGGAAATCCCGTTCGCGATTTTTTTTCAAAACGTTGCTTGACTATTGAATCGCTGGATGAAAATCGGGTGCAACTTCAACGCCTTCAAAATCATGGATCGCAAGTTCAAGACAAAACAAAAGGTATATCGGATGTTTACCTTTTACCATCTAAATGGTGGCCGATTAGGAAATGGGGAGATGCAGCGAGACCTGGGTGTCATGGTACACCAGTCATTGAAAGTAGGCATGCAGGTGCAGCAGGCAGTGAAGAAAGCGAATGGTATGTTGGCCTTCATAGCAAGAGGATTTGAGTATAGGAGCAGGGAGGTTCTACTGCAGTTGTACAGGGTCTTGGTGAGACCACACCTGGAGTATTGCGTACAGTTTTGGTCTCCAAATCTGAGGAAGGACATTATAGCCATAGAGGGAGTACAGAGAAGGTTCACCAGACTGATTCCTGGGATGTCAGGACTTTCATATGAAGAAAGACTGGATAGACTTGGTTTATACTCGCTAGAATTTAGGAGATTGAGAGGGGCTCTTATAGAAACGTACAAAATTCTTATGGGGTTGGACAGGCTAGATGCAGGAAGATTGTTCCCGATGTTGGGGAAGTCCAGGACAAGGGGTCACAGCTTAAGGATAAGGGGGAAATCCTTTAAGACCGAGATGAGGAAAAACTTTTTCACACAGAGAGTGGTGAATCTCTGGAACTCTCTGCCACAGAGGGTAGTTGAGGCCAGTTCATTGGATATATTTAAGAGGGAATTAGATGTGGCCCTTGTGGCTAAAGGGATCAGGGGGTATGGAGAGAAGGCAGGTATGGGATACTGAGTTGGATGATCAGCCATGATCGTATTGAATGGCGGTGCAGGCTCGAAGGGCCGAATGGCCTACTCCTGCACCTATTTTCTATGTATCTATGTATCTATGTTTATTTAACATCTTATCTAGTTTTTGGTGTAATTTTATATTAATCTGATGATACAAAATATGTTATTTAGGCCCCGATATCGACCGTGTCTTGCCTGCCGACTGTGAGTGTGAGCAAAATGGCGGTGGCCACAATCCGATCTCTGTAACATAATCCACAAACATCTAAATTATCTATATTTTGTGTTATTCTCTATCCATGATCAATAATTTAATACTAAATATCTGACTAAAAACTTCCACAGTACATAGTTTTTAGTCAGATATTTAGAATGAAAATATTGATCATGGATAGACAATAACACAAAATATAGATAATTTAGATGTTCTTATGACATGATCGTGCAAAAAATAATGATTTTGAATATCTTGAGAGTGGATGTTTGTGGATTTTGAACACATGTCTGTGTAAAACGGCCCTTGCCTGCTGCAGTGTTATAAACCAACAGAGTAAAATTTATGGGAATTAAACATTCAATTACTTCGATTTGGCATAAAAATTCATGACAAAGTGAGATTTAAAAATCATGTTATATTGTGAATTCTTGTGTGAATGGGATCAGTTTGTTATTTGGATATCCTAACCCAGACCCGATACCACAGCCACATTTGCTTCCTCGGGACATGCCTGCGCCTCCATCTCATACCTCATAGCTTCCAGCTCCAGTTCCCTACCTCCCAGTTCAGACCCAAGCCGGACTATCGATACCGACTGGCTATCTGCCGTCATACAGCTGCGTCCGCTGGACTGGAGGGCGGCAGCTTCGGCAGCTTCGACCACCCCGGGCCGCGGAGTTTGAGCCGGCCCGTCGCGGAGCACGGATTCGGCCGCTGGACTGGCTTACCGTCGCCCGGCGGGGCCACAGCATCAGAAGCCTGGATCGCCTCAGCGCAGAGGGAGAAGAAAGCGGGAAGAGACAGAGACTTTAAGACTTTTGCCTCCATCACAGTGAGGAGGTGCCTGGTGAACTCACTGTGGTGGATGTTAATTTGTGTTTATTGTGTGTTTTGTCATTTATTATTATATGTATGACTGCAGGCAACGAAATTTCGTTCAGACCGAAAGGTCTGAATGACAAATAAAGGAATCTCTAATCTCTAATCTCTAATACACAATAATTCTCCCACCGGGCACTGAGATCAACCCTGGCTGCGATGCGCCGGCACCAGCAGGACCTCGCATTGACTCTCCCGAAACTTCGGGCCTCACTCACCCAGACCTGCAACGGGCCCCAACTCTATTTCATCTGCCGGAATATCCACCTCTTCAATCAACGATTCCTGGCCCACCTTAACTCCACCAAGGACCTGAAATTAGCCCGCCTCCAGGCCGCTCCTGCCGCCAACACTACGCGACTCGACCGCCCGCAGGCTCCGGGACCCAACTCCGTCCCACGCCGCCTGCCCGAGTCCCGCGACGCCATCTTGGCCACGAGGAGCAGCTCCAGCACTCACCAGGACACCGCCTTCGCCGACCTCCAAGTCGAAGCTGCCGCCGACCTTCTCTTGCCTACCGATGACGCCCAGCCTCGCTGCCTCACCGGTAACTCTGTATATCTCCCTCTCCCCGATTCCTCCGCCTATCGCCACCATAATGCGACCGCCGAACCTCATCGCTGCACTGGGCCCATCCAACATTCCCGCTGCACTGTGCATGCCGAATATTGCAGCCGCACCCGGCCCATCCAACATCGCCGTCGCACTGGGCCCGCCGAATATCGCCGTCACACCGGGCCCATCCAACATCGCCGCCGGACTGGACCTACTGAACATCGCCGCCGGACCGGGGCTCTCCGAACATGGCCGCCGCACCGCGCCCTACTCACCTCGTCGCCTCACCGGGCTGGCCGAACCGCGCCGCCCCACCGACCATACGCCCACCGGGACCTCCCACACATCACCCGCCGACCCGGACTCTACTGCCCGCGGACTCCTACCATCGATTCCACCGACCCTCGCCACTCCACCGCCCTCCCGCAGCCGTCGCCTTACCTGCAGCTGGGACTCAGCACCGGGCCTGAAGCCTCCACACTGCTAACTCCCACTCCCCTAGGTTTGACTGCGCTGGGTCCTAGTGCTAGTCCCCCAACCCTGGTAACCTCAGTGGCTATTCCACTGGGTCTACCCCAGCCCCCTCAAACTTTGTGACCCCTGCTCTTCCCCACCCACACCACAGTCTTCATACCCCCCTACCCCCTGACCACCCACCACCCCCCCACCACACATCGCCTCGTCCCCATTCCACCCACCTGCCTTCCTCCGGCCCCAACCCCCATCCCTGCCGGGTGTTCACCATCCCCCCCGACCTCCCCCTCTCCGACACCGAAAGGTCGGTCCTCAGCAGAGGTCTTACCTTTGTCCCCCTCCATCCCCATCTCAATGAGTTCCTTGCCCACCACGACTTGGAGCTCTTCTACCGTCGCCTCCGCCTCACAGCGTTCTTCCATGGGAAGGAGACCTCGCCCCCCACTGATGACCCCTTTTCCCGTCTCCAATGCACCCCCTCCTCGTGGACCCCCCCTCGTAGCCTTCCGGCTTTAGAACTCTTCATCAAAAACTGCCGCCGTGACATCAACCGCCTCAACTTCTCCACTCCCCTGTCTCACTCCAATCTCTCCCCCCTTGAACGCACTGCCATCGACTCACTCCGCAACAACCTAGATTGGGTTATCAAACCCGCCGACAAGGGAGGTGCCATGGTAGTCTGGCGCGCCGATCTCTACAAAGCTGAGGCCACGCGCCAACTCTCGGACACCTCCTCCTACTTACCCCTGGACCATGACCCCACTGACGAGCACCAGGCCACTATCTCTAGCACCATCATCGACTTCATCCACTCCGGCTCCCTGCCCCCCCGAGCCTCCAACCTCATCGTTCCCCAGCCCCGCACGGCCCGATTTTACCTTCTCCCCAAAATCCACAAACCTAACTGTCCCGGTAGACCCATTGTCTCTGCCTGTTCGTGCCCCACCGAACTCATCTCCACCTACCTCAACTCCATCCTATCCCCCTTGGTTAAATCCCTCCCTACCTATGTTCAAGACACCTCAGACACTCTCTATCGTCTCCGCGCATTCCACTCTCTAGGCCCTCACCCCCTCATCTTCACCATGGACGTCCAGTCATTGTACACCTCCATCCCCCACCAGGATGGTCTCAAAGCCGTCCGGTTCTTCCTCGACCGGAGAAGCAAACTATACCCGGCCACTGATACTCTCCTCCGCCTAGCGGAGCTGGTCTTTACCCTCAATAACTTCTCATTTGACTCCTCCCATTTCCTCCAAATACAAGGCGTAGCTATGGGCACACGCATGGGCCCCAGATACGCCTGCATCTTGGTCGGGTACGTCGAACAATCCTTGTTCGAGGCGTACCAGGGCCCCATCCCCGACCTCTACCTCCGCTACATCGATGACTGTTTTGGTGCTACCTCCTGCACCCACACACAACTGACTGACTTCATCCGCTTCACCACTAACTTCTATCCGGCACTCAAATACACCTGGACCATTTCCGACACTTCCCTACCATTTCTTGACCTCACTATCTCCATCGCAGGTGATAGACTTCTGACCGACATCCACTACAAACCTACTGACTCCCATGTCTATCTGGACTACACTTCTTCCCACCCTGCTTCCTGTAAGGACTCCATCCCCTACTCCCAATTCCTCCGTCTACGCCGCATCTGCTCCCAGGATGAGGTGTTCCGCACCAGGGCATCGCAAATGTCCTCATTCTTCAGGGAACGGGGGTTCCCCTCCCCTACTATAGATGAGGCTCACACCAGGGTCTCTTCCATACCCCGTAACTCTGCTCTCACTCCCCATCCCCCCACTTGCAACAAAGGCAGAGTCCCCCTAGTCCTCACCTTTCACCCCACCAGCCATCACATACAACAAGTGATCCTCCGTCAGTTTTGCCACCTCCAACGTGACCCCAGCACTCGCCACATCTTCCCATCTCCCCCCCTGTCTGCTTTCCGCAAAGACCGCTCCCTCCGTAACTCCCTTCTCAATTCTTCCCTTCCCTCCCGTACCACCCCCTCCCCGGGTACTTTCCCTTGTAACCGCAGGAAATGCTACACTTGTCGCTTCACCTCCCCCCTCGACTCCATTCAAGGACCCAAGCAGTCGTTCCAGGTGCGACAGAGGTTCACCTGCACCTCCTCCAACCTCATCTATTGCATCCGCTGCTCTAGATGTCAGCTGATCTATATCGGTGAGACCAAGCGTAGGCTTGGCGATCGTTTCGCCGAACACCTCCGCATTAACCAACCTGACCTCCCGGTGGCTCAGCACTTCAACTCCCCCTCCCATTCCATATCCGACCTTTCTGTCCTGGGTCTCCTCCATGGCCAGAGCAAGCACCACCGGAAATTGGAGGAAGAGCACCTCATATTCCGCTTGGGGAGTCTGCATCCCGGTGGCATGAACATTGAATTCTCACAATTCCGTTAGCCCTTGCTGTCTCCTCCCCTTCCTAGCTCTTCCTCAGCCCTCAGGCTCCTCCTCCTCCTTTTCCCTTTCTTCTCCCCGCCCCCCGCCCCCATCAGTCTGAAGAAGGGTTTCGTCCTGAAACGTTGCCTATTTCCATCTCTCCATAGATGCTGCTGCACCCGCTGAGTTTCTCCAGCACTTTTGTGTACCTGTTATTTGGATACTTTGGCTATTAAAAAAAATATTTTTAGCCTATTCTTAAGAATGGGATAGATGTTTAGATCTAGTAATTGAATTTAGATGAATTTAATTGATTTGATGACACTGATGAATTTTTTTGTTGGGTATTTACTATTTGTTTTAACGTTTAACTTGTGTTAGGCATTTTGTTGAACAAAATTATTTCTCCTTTTTTTTTTCTAAAACTGCAAATAAAAACTTGTTTCTACTTAATTCTTGTTCAGTGGGTTTTTTCTTTACATTTTTCAGATGCCTCCGAAGAAGAAATGCAAAATTGTCAATCCAAATGCCCAACCTAGCAGAGCTAGAGCTCACCTTGAAGTGAATTTCTCCTACATGCCCAAGTCTAAGAGGAATCTTAAAAATGGACACATCTTGTACTTGTATACCTCGTTTGGAAAATGTCTGAAACTGAGAGACGGCTGAGTTCACGTTTTTCTTTGTCCGATGCAGAAGGCTAGTCATTTGCTGCTGTTAACTCAAGTGCAAAGATTCTCGTTAAGTGGACTTTGCTTAAGTTTAAAAAACTCAGCAATCCCAAGGAACTTGAAACATTTACGGAAATTTGTGATGAAACTTTTAAACTTCCAGAAGGCAGGCAACACATTTCTTTAGATGACACTCCACCGCCTGGTGCTCAAGATCCTGAATCCTTGACATCTGCCGAAAGCCAAGTGCCCATACTTCAAGACACTGAGGACATGTACGATGACAGTCATAGTCTGCATCCTCCACTGAATCTAGCAATGCCAACGACAGCTGCTGCCTCACCTGAACCAATGCCATCGACATCTAGTGTTTCAACAAGATGTACCAGAGAATTTCTAAGTCTTTCACCAAGTGAAGAAAAGACTAAACTTTCTGTCCACATCCAGGGCTGCTCTTGCACCAAAGTATCGCACAAAGATCAGTGAACTTAGGGCACAGTTGAAAACTCCCAAACGTGTAGTTAATCAAACCTGAGAAAGCAAAACCAAATAGATTTGAAAGACAGAAAGATTCAGGAACTCAAACCAAATTACGTGGGAATACTTTGGCACGAGAGCTTGCTGAAACCAAGGCAGAGTTTTTAAAACTTTAAAAAACCACACAGACAATTGCTCAAGTTTCGTGGCAGTAAGAAAAAGAGGAAAACTGTTTCAATTCTCCAGTACAGAAAAGTTCAGGAAAAACTCAAGGACAGGGAAGAGGATGTGAGACGCCTCGAATTTGACAATCTTGACCTCAAAGAAACAATCGACACTCTGGAGGCTGCCAGTATAGTCAAGTCAAAGGTGGACCAGAAGACTTCAGGGGCTGTCCCACTGCGGCGTCCTAATCTGTGAGTTTAGACGAGTTTGCCCTCAACTCAAACTCGCAGCATGGTCGACACGTGGTCCTAGGAGGTCCTATGAGGTCACTGGAACTCTCCTTCATGCTTGAGGGAAGTTCCCGAATACTCGCGACCTCAGCTAGGTATCGGAATTTTTTTTAGCATGTTGAAAAAATGTCCGTGAGTAAAATTTGGTCGGCATGGTTCTTTTTAACTCGTAGTGCAGTGGAGTGGGGGCACTATTTAGTTACAGGCAGTCGAGGGCAGCCGTAGGCCATCTCCTTCGCTGACCGGGCATTTTAATTGGCTCATTGGAGTTTTCAGGACCAAGGAAAACCGACCGGTAGGTAAAATGCCCGCTAAACTTTATTAAAAGTTATCTGGCTTCTTAATAGTGTCTCCAATCCTTCTCCCCTCCCCCTTCTCTCCCCTTCTCTCTCCTTCTCTCCCCTTCTCTCCCCCCACCCCCCTCTCTAAAGGACTTACCGTACACTGTACAGCCGTCTTTTAACTTCCTCTTCATCGCGGGTGTGAATTTCAGACAGCGTTCCCCCCCTTTCCCTGGCCCCCGCCTTTGCAATGTGTGTGTGTGTGCGTGTGTGTGCGGTCGGTCGATCCAGCTCGCGGTTTCAACATGGACGGTCGATCCAGCTCGAGGTTTTCCAGGCGAGTGCCCTCGAGCTTGAAGGTTGAAGGCACTCTTCTTAACTTGCGGATTAGGTCGTCGCAGTGGGACAGCCCCTTTACTTGTAATTTCTTTACCTATCTGTTACGGACATAGCATATAATACAATAATATTAAAGTTCTGATCTTGGGAATATCACATTTTTGAATTTTCAAGGCAGTCTGGGTGTTTATTACTATTTCCGTCACAACGGTCAATTTTGTCATTAGCTACAATTAGGTAACTAACTAATTATATGCTTTTATTTCAGATCATCCAAGTAAGATGTTTCATATTTGTTTCAGAATGCTTCAATCTGTAATAACTGAAAATTTCATTCAGTTCTCTTAATTTTTAAGAAAGTTATGGGCTTTTGACTGTCCTCGATCACAGCTTTTGTGTTAAGTCAATGGAAAAGCAATGGATGCTAATTTCCCAGTATGAAAATGGCCATACCTTTTTTAATACTGAAGATATGAAAGTGAATTAGGTATCAAATTAAACTTCTTTTTATGCTTTATATGATGGGATAAATTACAGGCTTGATTTTTAAAATCTCAAAATGTTGTAACAGAAGCAACTTTAGTCCAGATATTCTTCTGATATAAATCGGAATTCTGATTTTTTTGTTTTCCTAGAAATGAATCTGATTTTTCACCTCAACTAAACCCCTCGCCTCGACTAAACTTCACCTCACACATAAACCTCAACTCAATAAACCTCGCCTCGACTAAACCTCCCACCTCACACACAATCCAAGCCTCGACTAATCGTCGCCTCTCTCCTGCTCTTGTGGGGAGGGGCTGCGGCCGCCGTGGGCGGGGCTGGGGCACGACGTCAATGCGCGTGCGTCCCGCCCCTCCCCTCCCACCGGCTCACTCGGGCAATGGGCCTGCGCCGCTCTCTGCCCTGCCCCCCTGGTTGGAGCCGTTCCGCTCACGTGAGGCGCCGCCAATGGCCGGGGGGGGGCTATAAATAGCGGGAGCGGGAGAGAGGCGCCAATTAGTTGAGGCGCGGATTAGGTGTAGTTTATTTGGTCGGTGGGAGCGCTGCGAGACGGCTGCCCTGCCAGCAGCGTGTTCCTTATTTCTACTTTTTTGTTTTTTTTAGTGTCCAAATGTTTGCTTTAGTGTCTCTTGGTGTGTCTTGTGTGAGGGGGGGAACCGCTTTCGGTCGCCTCCTCCACGGAGAGGCGACTTTTTCCATGTCGCCTCCCTTGCAGCCTAACAGCGTGGATTGGAGCTGCCTTTCCCGGAGTCGGGCCCGGAGTTTCAGCAGCGGGCGCAGCGTGGACTTTTCATCGCGGAGCGAGCGATCCCTTGCCGGGGGTCGCCAGAGAGGAGTGCTCCGATCGCTGTTATATCCTGAAGCCGCGGTCTGCGGAGCTTCTAGCCGCGGGCACGGCGTCCGGTGCCTGGGATCCCTCGTTGGGGATCCCCGGGGAAGAGCTCCAGCCGCTGGCCTGCGGCCTACATCATCCTGAAGCCGCGGCCTCCGGTAGGAAAGCGCCGATTCGGGACCTGTACATCCGACCGCCCGTAGCGGTGGTTGCGGAGGTTTATGGGCCCGACCACGGGTGAACAAGGAGGAGGACTGACTGTACTTTGTGCCTTCCACCACAGTGAAGAATGCTGTGGTGGATGTTTGTGTTAAATCTTATTGTGTATTGTGTGTTCTTTTTGATTTTACCGCTTCTGGCAAATTCATTTCACTGCACTTATATGTGTATGGGACGAATAAAATTGATTGATTGATTGATTTAATCGTGAGGTTTAGTTAAGTTGAGGTGGGGTTAAGGTGTGAGGTTTATTTGAGGGACAAGGTTTAGTGAGGTACGGTTTAGTAGAGGCGAGGTTTAGTTGTGAGGAGAAGTTTGGTATTGAAGTATCGTCGTGGTGAGGGGTTTAGTCCAGGTGTAGGTGTGTAGGTGAGGGGAAGTGAGCATAGGTGAGGTGAGGAGAAGTGGGTGTCTGAGCTCAGGAAGGGGACAAGACCACTGCCTTCTGCTGAAGGAGACAAGACCACTGCCTTCTGTGGCAGAGAATTCCACAAAAGGTTTTTTCTCATCTCAGTGCTAGGCAAGAGACATTTCAGGTAACATATTTTTTGGTAAATATTTTTTTAGCTGTATGAGGCCATTTATTGAAACATATAAGATTATTAAGCGTTTGGACACGCTAGAGGCAGGAAACATGTTTTCAATGCTGTGAGTGTCCAGAACCAGGGGCCACAGTTTAAGGATAATGTGTAGGCCATTTAAAACGTAGATGTGGAAAAACTATTTCTCACACAGAGTTGTGAATCTGTGGAATTCTCTGCCTCAGAAGGCAGTGGGGGCCGGTTCTCTGGATACTTTCAAGAGAGAGCTAGATAGAGCTCTTAAAGATAGCGGAGTCAGGGGATATGGGGAGAAGGCAGGAACGGGGTACTGATTGTTGGTCGGCGTGGATTCAGTGTTTCCATGCTGTATCTCTAAAGTCTAAAGTTGCTGCTTTCCTCAACATGCCTTTCCAGCAGTTTCTGTTTTTATTTCAGATTTCCAGTATCTGCAGTATTTTAATTTAGTAGATGCACCAGTAAAATAGGAAGGCAAGGCTTACAGTATGTGGAATTTTTTTGAACGGATAATAAGAAATTTTGTGGAGGGAAATTGCCAGATGATGTTTTGGGTCGGGACTTTTCTTTAGACCGATCTCTCTCCACAGATGCTGCCTGACCCGCTGAGTTCCTCCAGCACATTTTACTCAACATTCCAGCATTCAGTTGAGTTTAGTTTATTGGCACGTGTGGTACAGTGAAAAGCGTTGGTTGCGTGCTATCCAGTCAGCAAATAGACAACACATGATTTTAGTATCTTGGTTTGGAAACTCTAGAAGTCTATGATGCAAAACAACGGAAACAGAACAAATTAACGCTGAGACACAAGGAACAGCGTAATCTGGATTATTGCGTAAAACATGATGCGTTGGAGGAACTCAGCAGGTCAGGCAGCATCTTGTGGAGGGAATGGACAGGCGATGTTTCGGGTCGGGACCCTTCTTCTGAATGTTGAGTACCAGGCCAGGGCAAGGTTGGAAACCAAACAAATTTTTCTTTTAGAAACGGTGGCGCAGCGCTAGAGTTGCTGCCTTACAGCGCCTGAGTCCCGGGTTTGATCCTGATCACGGGTGCTGTCTGTACGGAGTTTGTACGTTCTCCCTGTGACCCACGTGGGTTTTCTCTGGTGCTCCGGTTTCCCCCCACACTCCAAAGACGTACAGGTTTGTAGGTTAATGTGGTGCTAGTTAACGTACAGGGAGCGCTTGTCGGCACAGACTCGGTGGGCTGAAGGGCCTGTTTTCATGCTATATCTCTGAACGAAACTAAACTAAGCCTTAATTCACATTCACCTTTGATAATAGTACCACAGCATCTAAAACATAATTGGTTTTTATTCCAAAGCTTTTTCTGTTCATAAAAAGTTGTCTAATTGTGAACACATCCCACTCTATATAAGTTCTATCTGAGTTCTAAGAGTCGATAACGAAAAAGAGAAAAACCTTTTTCATGTTTTTTTGCATAAGCGTAAGAACTTGAGAATTTATTTCCCAATTGGCACTCACAAAATAAATGGAATGGACTTCCATGAAAGGAAGTACATTTTGCCTCAAATGAAGAGTTGGACATTCCCCAGCAAAGAATAACCGTGGAGAAAGGTGGTTAAATATAATTTAGAAAGGAGACAAGGAACAAAAAGTGGAATAAGTTATTTCTCAGTAAAATGACAATGAACAATGTTTCCTTTATTATCACGTGTACCAAGGTACAGTCTTAGTTTAGTTGTGTTTGTTTTAGTTTTAGACACACAGCATGGAAACAGGCCCTTCGGCCCACCGAGTCCGTGCCGACCATTGACCACCCGTTCACACTAGTTCTATGTTATCCCACTTTCTCATCCACTCCCTACACACTAGGGCAATTTACAGGGGCCGATTAACCCACAAACCCGCACGTCTTTGGAATGTGGGAGGAAACCGGAGCACCTGGAGGAAACCATAAGGTCACAGGGCGAAGGTGCAAACTCCACGAAGACAGCACCCGAGGTCAGGATCGAACTCGGGTCTCTGGTGCTGTGAGGCAGCAGCTCCACCCGCTGCGCCACCATGCTGCCCTGATGCAATGTAATAATGTTCCATTTTTAGATACAAAAACTTGCTTCTGCGATGACAAATGAACTTTGTGTCTTTGTCTTTGTGTTCTCGGGATCGAGGGTGACCTGTTTCCATGCCGTTTGTGAGGCAGCTGATGCCGTTTAAAACTTGTGCATCAATGTACCTGATTGAATATCTAGATGGCTAAACTAGTCGCCTGCAAAATCGCCTGTGGGACAGGCCCATTAGCGTGCAAGCACAAGGGTCTCCGAATACATCACAACAGCAAATGTGAAAGATGAAGTAAACGATCTACATTGCACTCATAGAAACATAGAAATATAGAAAATAGGTGCAGGAGTAGGCCATTCAGCCCTTCGAGCCTGCACCGCCATTCAATATGATCATGGCTGATCATCCAACTCAGTATCCCGTACCTGCCTTCTCTCCATATCCCCTCATCCCTTTAGCCACAAGGGCCACATCTAACTCCCTCTTAAATATAGCCAATGAACTGGCCTCAACTACCCTCTGTGGCAGAGAGTTCCAGAGATTCGCCACTCTCTGTGTGAAAACGTTTTTTCTCATCTCGGTCTTAAAGGATTTCCCCCTTATCCTTAAACTGTGACCCCTTGTCCTGGACCTCCCCAACATCGGGAACAATCTTCCTGCATCTAGCCTGTCCAATCCCTTAAGAATTTTGTACGTTTCTATAAGATCCCCCCTCAATCTTCTAAATTCTAGCGAGTACAAGCCAAGTCTATCCAGTCTTTCTTCATATCAAAGTCCTGCCATCCCAGGAATCAGTCTGGTGAACCTTCTCTGTACTCCCTCTATGGCAAGAATGTCTTTCCTCAGATTTGGAGACTAAAACTGTACGCAATACTCCAGGTGTGGTCTCACCAAGACCCTGTACAACTGCAGTAGAACCTCCCTGCTCCTATACTCAAATCCTTTTGCTATGAATGCTAACATACCATTCGCCTTCTTCACTGCCTGCTGCACCTGCATGCCTACTTTTAATGACTGGTGTACCATGACACCCAGGTCTCGTTGCATCTCCCCTTTTCCTAATCGGCCACCATTCAGATAATAGTCTACTTTCCTGTTTTTGCCACCAAAGTGGATAACCTCACATTTATCCACATTATACTGCATCTGCCATGCATTTGCCCACTCACCCAGCCTATCCAAGTCACCTTGCAGCCTCCGAGCATCCTCCTCACAGCTAACACTGCCCCCCAGCTTTGTGTCAACTGCAAACTTGGAGATGTTGCATTCAATTCCCTCGTCCAAATCATTAATATATATCGTAAATAGCTGGGGTCCCAGCACTGAGCCTTGCGGTACCCCACTAGTCACTGCCTGCCATTGTGAAAAGGACCCGTTTACTCCTACTCTTCGCTTCCTGTCTGCCAGCCAGTTCTCTATCCACATCAATACTGAACCCCCAATAGCGTGTGCTTTAAGTTTGTATAATAATCTCTTATGTGGGACCTTGTCGAAAGCCTTCTGAAAGTCCAGATATAACACATCCACTGGTTCTCCCTTATCCACTCTACTAGTTACATCCTCGAAAAATTCTATAAGATTCGTCAGACATGATTTATCTTTCATAAATCCATGCTGACTTTGTCCAATGATTTCACCACTTTCCAAATGTGCTGCTATCCCATCTTTAATAACTGATTCTAGCAGTTTCCCCACTACCGACGTTAGACTAACTGGTCTGTAATTCCCCGTTTTCTCTCTCCCTCCCTTTTTAAAAAGTGAGGTTACATTAGCTACCCTCCAATCCTCAGGAACTACTCCAGAATCTAAAGAGTTTTGAAAAATTATCACTAATGCATCCACTATTTCTGGCGCTACTTCCTTAAGTACTCTGGGATGCAGCCTATCTGGCCCTGGGGATTTATCAGCCTTCAATCCATTCAATTTACCTAACACCACTTCCCAGCTAACCTGGATTTCACTCAGTTCCTCCATCTCATTTGACCCCCAGTCCCCTGCTATTTCCAGCAGATTATTTATGTCTTCCTTAGTGAAGACAGAACCAAAGTAGTTATTCAATTGGTCTGCCATGTCCTTGTTCCCCATGGTCAATTCACCTGTTTCTGACTGCAAGGGACCTACATTTTGCAGTCAGTTTTTATGTTCCCTGCCAGTTTTCTTTCATAATCTATTTTCCGTTTCCTAATTAAGCCCTTTGTCCTCCTCTGCTGGACTCTGAATTTCTCCCAGTCCTGTGGTAGGCTGCTTTTTCTGGCTAATTTGTACGCTTCATCTTTTTTTTTGATACTATCCCTGATTTCCCTTGTTATCCATGGATGCACTACCTTCCCTGATTTATTTTTTTGCCAAACTGGGATGAACAATTGTTGTAGTTCATCCATGCAGTCTTTAAATGCCTTCCATTGCATATCTACCGTCAACCCATTAAGAATCAATTGCCAGTCTATCTTGGCCAATTCACTTCTCATACCCTCAGTTACCTTTCTTTAAGTTCAGGACCCTTGTTTCTGAATTAACAATGTCACTCTCCATCCTAATGAAGAACTCAACCATATTATGGTCACTCTTGCCCAAGGAGCCACGCACAACAAGACTGCTAACTAACCCTTCCTCATTACTCAATACCCAATCTAGAATATCCTGCTCTCTCGTTGGTTCCTCTACATGTTGGTTTAGAAAACTATACCGCATACATTCCAAGAAATCCTCTTCCTCAGCACCCTTGCCAATTTGATTCACCCAATCTATATGTAGATTGAAGTCACCCATTATAACTGTTTTACCTTTGTTGCACGCATTTCTAATTTCCTGTTTGATGCCATCCCCAACTCCACTACTACTGTTAGGTGGCCTGTACACAACTCCCACTAGCGTTTTCTGCCCCTTAGTGTTTCGTAGCTCTACCCATATCGATTCCACATCCTCCAAGCTAATGTCCTTCCTTTCTATTGCGTTAATCTGCTCTCTAACCAGCAACGCTACCCCACCTCCTTTCCCTTTCTGTCTATCCCTCCTGAATATTGAATATCCCTGGATGTTCAGCTCCCAGCCTTGGTTACCCTGGAGCCATGTCTCCGTGATCCCAACTATATCATAGTCATTAATAACTATCAGCACATTCAACTCATCCACCTTATTACGAATGCTGCTTGCATTGAGACACAAAGCCTTTAGGCTTGTTTTTACAACACTCTTACCCTTTATACAATTATGTTGAAAAGTGGCCTTTTTTGATTTTTGCCCTGGATTTGTCTGCCTGCCACTGTTACTTTTCACCTTGCTACCTATTGCTTGTACACTCATTGTACACCCCTCTGTCTCTACGCTCACACATTTAAGAAACCCTTTCCCTTTAACTCCATCCTCAACTATCCCATTCGACACCCCGGCCCTGACTGCGACTTCATTTCAGCATCCATGTCTGGCCTGATTTCCCTTTGGGCCTCAGGCACTCTTGAAGTTGGCAGCTGTGGGCCGTCTTCACTTTTATTGCAACCTACAGAATGAAATGCATTTCTATTTGAAAAGACGGCTATTATCCTGTAACATAGTGAGAAATGGTTTGAATAGTAAGGTTGCAACAGGTCATAAAGACTAAAATAATGACTGCCATGAGTTTAAGCTCTCCGGCTCTCCATGAGGAGACAGTGAATCATTTTGTCACTGGTGCTGATGACAAAAACCATGTTTTTAAACTTTGAAAGTCACGTGTGTGGGTGGGTGTGTGTACGTGTGCATGTGTGCTTACGTGCGTGTGTGCGCGCACGTGTGTGTGTGTTTGTTAGTATCAAAGTTTGTTCCATCTTCTAGAATATCTATATACGGCTAGTTGACACTGAAGTTCCTACAATGCTTACGCAGAGAAGAGAGGAATAGTTGAGGTGTTCATTCCACTGGTAGCTATGTCATTCTTGCAGGTCATTGCGTTCTCCCATCCTTTTTAAACCCCCTCAACTATTTAGTTTAGTTTATTATTGTCACATGTACCAAGGTACAGTGAAAATATTTCGTTTGTGTGCTCTCGTCAAAGAAAAGACTATACATCTACTTCATTGGAGACCTTCGGACTATCTTTATTTACTGAACTTTATCCTGCATAAAACATTATTCCCTTTATTCTGTATCTGTACATGAGGGATAGCTTGATTGTAATCATGTATAGTCCTTTTGCTGACTGGATAGCACACAATGAAAAAGCTTTTTGTTGTGCCTCGTGACACATGACAATAATAAACGAAACGCTAAACTCTACAATCAGGCCACCCACAGTGCACAGGTAAAGGTTAAAGGGTACGATGTTTACAGTAGTCCAAAGATATAACGTTAAAGTCTGATAGAGTCTGATTAAGATAGTTCAACGGTCTCTAATGAGGTAGATGGGAGGTTTGGACTGCACTCTAGCTGACGAGAGGACAGCTGGGAAGAAATTGTCCCTGAATCTGGACGTATGCATTTTCAAACTTCTGTAGCTCCTGCTCGATGTGTTAGGGGAGAAGAGGTAAGTGACCAGTACTTGGTTTTGCTGCTGGCCTTGCATCAGCGTGAAGTGTACATGAGGCCAATGGAGTAAATGGAAGGGAGGTCTGGACTAAGTCCACACCTCTGCAATTTCTTGCAGTCCTGGATGGAGCAGTCCATGGACCAAACCATGCTGTGATGCATCCCAATAAGATGCTTTCTATGGCGCATCTGTAGAAGCTGATGAGGGTTGTTGGAAACATGCTGAACTTCCTAAGCCTAAATGTTGGTGTGATTTCTTGGCCACAGCTTCAATGTGGCTGGCTAACGGAATGAAGGGATATGGGGAAATGCTAACGGAATCAAGGGATATGGGGAAAAAGCAGGAACGGGGTACTGATTTTAGATGATCAGCCATGATCATATTGAATGGCGGTGCTGGCTTGAAGGGCCGAATGGCCTACTGTACCTATTTTCTATGTTTTTATGTTTCCCAGACAAATTGCTGGTAATATTTATTCCTAGGAACTTAATTTGCTGGTGACACTTGCAGGAAGACAAAAAGCTTAAGTTTGTGAAGTCGATTTTTGTTTAACACTAAAAGCCACGTTATGTATAATGGCATCAATGTTATTTTTCACTGACTTTATCCCATTGTTGTTTGGAATATAGCTGAATTTCTGCAGCAAAATGGCTGATGCATGACTGACAATTTAAGATTAGTATAATCTGAGGAAAATGCTGTGCGATTTCCAGCAGGCACGAGGCTATATCCTAAAGTCGTGGTCGGTTCACATACTGATCTGAGATCTAATTAACACATCATTTGCCCTCGAAGCAAACAGTAACAATTTTAAAAGTAGTTGATTGACTGAAATGTTTTGAGGTGCCTTATGGGCCTGTTCCACTTAGGCGACTCTTTAGGCGACTGCCAGGGACAAATTTTAATGGAATTCACCTATGACACTTGGCGACAACCTACGACAACCTACGACATCAAAAATTGTTGCCACTGTCGCCAAAAATGTTATAACATGTAGAAAAGTTTGTGGCAGTCGCCTGTATTCACCCAAAAAATCGCCTAAAGGGCTTGTCCCACTTTCACAACCTAATTCGCGACCTCTGCCGAGTTTGCCCTTGACTCATACTCGCAGCATGGTCGTCACGAGGTCGTAGGAGGTCGTAGGTAGGTCGTGGCAGGCCGTGATGCTAGTCGTAGGTACTCGTGGCATCAAGTAGGTCGGGGCGTTTTTTCTAGCATGATGAAAAATGTCCACGAGTAAAAAAGGTCGTGAATTAGGTTGTGAAAGTGGGACAGGCCCTTAAGTGGGACAGGCCCATTATGGACATAGACGTCTTCAAGTAATTATTTTTTTTCCCAGGCTTATAGATTTGATTCCTGTATTGTGGATTAGAACAGCAATTAGAACAAATTCAATAATTTACCAATACATTATTTTTCCTGGACATTTCTGAGTGGTTATTAAATTTTCTGTCACCAAGCCATCACACTAAATGATAAATTTTGTATTTTAGTAGAGTTAGATCATAACTGAGTAATGCTGATCAACATAATTTGAATATATAACTTATCTCCAGCTACAATATGTTCCACTAAACATCATCAGCATTAGTAAATGACCAACTTTTGCATTTTAGCCTTTCGCCAATTGGTTCAGAGAAATTACATCTCATTGCCCGGGATTTATAATGGTATGTAGCGTGAAATCAGAATATTATATGAAAGCCCTGAAGGTGTGCTCACTTTAATAAGCTTTAGCATGATTCACCATGTAATGTAGGAGCATGGAATTATGCTTGATTGGCCAAAGCTCACAGAATTGTTTGATAATTAGATGGAACACATGTGCTGCATGCTGATAATGTAAGCCATCGTGAATTAAGATTGCATTTTTCTTTACTGATGTGTACATCATTTACATAATCCCACATTGATTAGTTAGAAGAAAAAAATAAATAAAAACTGTCTCTGTGATTTTCTGTTAAAATGTTATATCTGAGTGTTCCAGAATTTGTGCTAACTGCTCAAAATCCCAGTTATTTTAGTAAGTATTATATTTAAGAACTACTTCCACAGGTTCCAATTGGAAAGCAGTCTTTCTACTGGGACATTTATCCATCTTGGTGATGCTCTCTGTTCTCATACACGACTAAAGTTTCTTCACCATTTGCTACACTTATTTAAACCTGGTCAATTTCTTACATTTCCCCTTAGTCAACTCCTCTGACTTCATCTCGTCAAGAGAGTTTTATTGTCATACTGGACCAAGTGGGACCCAGTGGGTCCCTGTCACATGGGAGAGCTGGTCCCCGAACGCAATATTCCACCACTCACCCATAGCCCCCAACTGCGCAAGCATGGCTGACAGGTTGCCATTGTGACGCCAGAGATCCCCGTTGTAACGCGAGTCATGGCTCCCCTCCCCAAGTGCGCCTCGCCATCCCTCTTCCTACCCCTATCCTCCTCCATTCCCCCTCATCCCCAGCACTTCCTCCCCCTCCTCTTCACCCTCCCTCTTCTTTTCCCTCTCCTCCTCCCCTCCCCACTACCTTCCTCCCTCTCCCTCCCTCTCCTTTCCCCTACCCCCAGTCACTCCCTCCCTCCCTCCATAACCCCTCTCCCCTCCCTACCCCCCTCTTCTCCCTCTATCTCCCTGCTCCCCCACTCCTCATCTCTCCCCTATCCCACTCCCCCACTAAACACAATGTTTAAATAACATTTCTCCTCCTCCCCTCCCCCACTCCCTCCCTCTCCTTACAACAATGTAACAAATCTCTCATTGCACTGGGAGTCCTGTCTCCCCTCCCCCACTCTCTCTCTCTCCTTAAAACAATGTAATAAATCTCTCATTGCACTGTCATTTGTTAACATTGTAATGGGAAAGGCAAGTTTTAAAGTGAAAAGTTTGTTTTTTTAAAGTGAAAAGTGATTTTTTAAAAAAGTTTTAAATGTGAATAACGTAAAATATAACATCAATCTGAATGGAACGCTGCTATGTTTTTGAAAACTGAGCTTTTTAGAAAATGTAAATGAGATCCTATTGTGATGTCATTGTGGGGTGGAACACTGCTGATGGGCAGTTTGAGATCCCATTGTGACATCATACGCTGCTAACTGTGTGCAATTCAAGTGATTTTTGTCAAAGTTTAAAATGCGAATAACTTGTAAAATAACTCGTAAAGTTTAAAATGTGAATAACTTGTAAAATATACTATCAATCTGAATGAAACTTGATACACCACACACCAGACAATGGTGAGTAAGATGGGCCAAAGATTGTAGCTCTATCATGTACCATTTTGGCATAATTTCAGGAACAGGATCACAGACACACAGACATACTAACAAACAAGATGAGAGTTTAAGTAATATATACTAGCCATGTGGGACCCGTTGGGTCCCTGTCACACTGGAGGGCTGGTCCCCGAACACAATATTCCACCACTCATCCATAGCCCCCAACTGCGCAGGTGCGGCTGACGTGTTTAAAGTTTAAAATGGCAATAATGTAAAAAATAAGATCAATATGAAGGCATCTCACTCTCCCTCTTCAGTCTCCTATTCCCCTCCTCCATTATCCTCCCTCTCCCCACCCTCCACCAACCCTCCTCTGCTTCCTCCCCTCTCCCCCTCCTCCCCTCTACCCCTCCTCCCCTCCTCTCTCTTCCCCCTCCCCTTCCATTACCTCGCCATCCCTCTTCCTACCCCTATCCTCCTCTGTTCCCCATTATCCCCCAGCACTCCCTCCCCCTCCTCTTCACCCTCCCCCTTCTTTGCCCTCTCTTACTCCCCTCCCCCACTCCCTCCCTCACCTCTCCCTCCCTCTCCTTTCCCCTACCCTCAGTCACTCCCTCCATAACCCCTATCCCCACGCTACCCCATCCTCTCCCACTATCCCCATCCTCCTCCACTCCTCACCTCCCCCCTATCTCACCCCCTCTCTCTCCCTCCTCACCTCCCACACTTTCCCCTCCCTCTCCCTCCCTACCTCCTTCTCTCCCTCAATCCCCCAAGCCTTCCTCCCTATCTCACCAGGATTTCTATGTAAACCACCGCCGGCCCCGTTTTCTCCATCACATCACCGATGAAGTTGTAGCTGTCGGGGGGGATGGGCCGGGGTAGGGGGAGAGGGAGCCGAGGCTGCGGTCTGGAGCTCCAGGAGGGGGATGGAGAGACCAAGGCTGCGGCCTGGAGGCATGGGAGGGGGAGGGAGAGGCCGCGGCTGTGGTCTGGAGCCACGGGAGGGGGAGGGAGAGGCCTCCCCGCGGGCCCAGAGCAGCAGCCACTGGACCCCGCATTGTCTTAAAATGTGAATAACTTGTAAAATATACCATCAATCTGAACAATTGATACACCACACACCAGGACAATGGTGAATAAGGTGGGCCAAGAATTGTAGCACTATCATCTATCCTTTTGGCATAATTTCAGGATCACCCTGACAGACAGAAAGACAGACACACAGATATACTAACAAACAAGATGAGAGTTCTAGTAATTAAATAGATATAGATTTCTCAAAACGGAACAATGAAATTCTTACTTCCAGCAGCAGAATAGATATGTAAACATTGTTCTCTTTAAACACTATAATAAACTAAATAAGTTCAATATATTTATATATATACCTGTATATTAAAAAATGCAAAACAACAATAATAGTGCAAAGACAAAAACAATGACCCAAATCTACAAAGTTTGGAGCTTATTTGGAGATGGTTGTTGGGAAAAAGCTGCTCCTGAACCTGGACGTTACAGCTTTCTGGTTCCCATACTTTCTTCCCAATTGCAGGAGTGAAATTAGAATGTGGCTAGGGTGGTGGGTGTCTCAGACGATGCTGGCTAACGTTTTGAGGCAGCGACTCCTGCAAATCCCTTCGATGGTGGGGAGGTCAGTACCCGTGATGGACTGGGCTATGTTCACCCCTTTCTGCAATCTTCTTCATTCCTGGGCGAACTGGAGCCAACTACACAACCAATGACCCCCACAAGCCCACTGGCTTTTAGTTGTCCTGACTATATCCTCACCCCGCTCTGCATCCTCAAGAATTCCTGTCCATTCTCCCAGTTTTTCCAACTCTGATAACACTTCCCAAACTAATGCTTCCAAGAGTCTTTTGCCTTAACCATGACACCCTCTCCACTATAGTTGATGGAGCTCACAAGCATGTCTGTTCCAATTTCCAGATTTCTGTTCACAGCCCTTGCTTTCACACTCACGGCAAGGTTAAGGGGCTGTCCCACTGCGGTGACCTAATCCGCGAGTTCTGATGAGTTTGCCCTCGACTCATACTCGCAGCATGGTCGACACGAGGTCCTAGGAGGTCTTTGTAACTCTCCTTCATGCTGGAGAGTAGTCCCCGCATACTCGAGGACTCAGCTAGGTCGCGGCATATTATTCAACATGTTGAAAAATGCCCGCGAGTAATAAAAGGTCGCCATGGAAAAAATCTATACTTTTTTTACTTGTAGGTTTAGTCGAAGTAGGTCGTAGTAGGTTGGCATGTTATTTGTTGGTAATCGAGGGTAGTTGAAGGTAATCGAAGGTAGTCGAAGGTAGTCGTAGATAGTCTTCAACTTAGTCGAAGGGAGGTCGAAGGGAGGTCGTCTTCACTCTCCACTATTCGGTGTCCAATTTTCCCGAAGCTAGTCTTCAACATAGTCGAAGGAGGTCGAAGGAGGTCTTCTACATAGTCTTCAACATGACATTTTTTCAAACTCTCCTAAACTCGCCAATTAGTGGGACAGCCCCTTTAGGATTCTCCCCGTTCCCAACCCTACATTCGTTGGATCATTCTCTATAATTTGCCACAATGGACACGAATTTCCTTTCAACATTCTGAAGGGAGCAGGTCACCATTTCTCCTTGATTCTCTCTTCCTCCTCCAACGACACCCATTCCCCTTCTTATGGCACTTTCCAAACTGCAGCAGCTGCAACACTTTTACCTCTTCCCCTCCCATTATACCTGGACCCAAACACTTGTTCCAAGTGAGCCTGTGATTCCTTTACATTTCTTGCCACTTTAATGTACGGCATTTAGTGTTCACAGTGTGGTCGCCTCTATGATGGAGAAACTAAACACATACTGGGTGACTGATTTGCAGAATAGCTCTGCTCCATGTGAAACAATGATCCAGAGCTTTCAATTACATAACAAATTTTTTCCTCTCTTCCATGCTCCATCTATTTCCAACTTCCCAGGCTACCATGAACATGTTCATTCCCACTCTTAATCCATCCTGATCTGCTTCACCCGTCATCTCTTTGCTAACACAGATATTCTCTTTGTCCTTTCCAACCTTCTCACCTTTTTCTCCAAGTTTAAACGATTCTTGTTCTAAATTATCCCAGTCCTGAAGAATGTCCAACATGAAATATGAACTCTGTTGGTCTCTCCACAGATGCTGCCTGACCTGCTGTGCACTTTCAGCATTTTCCATTTTTATTTCTACGACTCACCTTTCTTAAATTTGTTCTTGGATAAGAAGTAATAAAATGTGCTCGGATTCTAAAATCTGTTTATCTTCTTGATTGTTGCATGGTCCATTACGGATAAATTGGTTATCAGGCAACTGAACCATCCTACCAACAACTGGAGAGCCACCTTGAGCTACTATCTATCTCATTGAAGACCCTCGGACTATCTTTAATTGGGCTTTACTGCACTTTACCTTGTACTAAACATTATTCCTTATATCATGTGGACTGTATGCATGCGCACTGTAGACATCTCGATTGTAATCATGTTTTAGTCTTTCTGCTGACTGGTTACACGCAACAAATAGCTTTTCACTGTCCCTTGGTACACATGACAATAAACTAAACTAAACTAGTTCATCTGCTTTTGATACATGTGTGTGTGTGTGTACCCTCATGAAAGATCAGTTGTAACAATAACCTTAATTTAGAGTTGCTTACAGATTACGATAAATAGTTAGTTCAGCACAACTCGACAGCGTTGCAATAAACTGAGGATATTAGGGAGTGGTTCTGAGATCAAGAGAGAGTTGAACATTTTAAACAGAATTTGTGGGACATCCAAGTGACAAACCATTAGCTGGTGCTGATATGGGTCATTAAAATCTCTACCCAGAACACAGCAGTGTAACATCAATGCTTTGAAAGCTACTTCTCAGATACTGATTGCTGCATCAAGTATTATCACGAGCACCTTTATGGGTTTGTGTTGAATTATTTCACGCACCTACATCTTATGATATGGATGCAATGACATGGATATAAAAAAGCTCAGGACCAGCACAGAATAAATACTCAAGGAGAGATGAGAAACTATGGATAAATCTGGAACCAAGGTTGTCAGTTAAATGCAAGGTCTTGTTGTGGTAGAAGCCAAAGTATGTCAGCAAGCATGGGACTCTGGGTTAATGCAAAGAGGATATGGGCAGCAGAGACTTTTAAAGGAAATTGGGAAGCAAGCAAAGAAAGAATTGGAACAGTGATGTATCAAAGTAACAAAAACATAATTGAAGGTTGCAACAACAGATGAACTAAGGCAGGGGGAGACATAAGACAACATTGTTGTCAATGACTAAAGGGCATAGCTTTGAGGTGATAGAGACAAAGTTTAAAGGAGATTTGCGGGGCACATTTTATTTTTCACACAGAGGATGGTGGGTGGCTTGAACGTGCTGCCAGGGGTGCTGGTGGTTACACAAACGATATTGGCATTTATGGGGCTTTTAGATAGGTACATGGTTACGTTGGGAATGGAAGGATATGGATCACGTGCAGGCAGATGAGATTAGTTTATCATGCGATCAATTTAGGCACAGACATTGTGGAGCAAAGGGCCTGTTCCTGTGCTGTACTGTTCTCTATGTATTTAAGTATCTAGAAAAACACATGAATTGCCAAGGCATAGAAGGCTACAGACCAAGTACGTAAATAGGGTTAGTACAGATAAGTACTTGATGGTTGGCATGGAAATAGTAGGGTGCATAGGCCGTTTCTTGCTGTAAGACAAAGTACAGACTATCCGCCTGAGTGCAGCCTCAATTGAACTCACTGCCATTTTTGGGAGGTGCAGGAGATTCTTTATCTCGTCCTTAGTCAATCCTTCATAAAAGGCATCATACGTTATTGCATCCACCTTTGCGTAGCGCACTATAGGAAAGATTATATTGGCAAGGATGGACAAGCGATTTACCAAAGTATATCAAGGAAGGTGAGATTTTTGTTATGTAGTCTGGAAAAACTGGCATTGTTTTCCTTAGAAAGAGGTCGTTGTTGAAAGACAGAATATTTAAAGTTATGTAGGGATAGATGGAGGAGATAGAAAGAAAATGTAAGAAAATAAAAGAAAGGAAATGAAAGAAAGAGAGTGTGTGCCTGCAACGTGCAGCTGCCAGGAATGGTGGTGGAGGCAGATACAATAATGGCATTTAAGAGACTTTTAGATAGGCACATGGAAGTGCAGGGAATAGAGGTATATGGATCATGTACATCAGTTTAATTAGGCATCATGTTCAATGGTTCTTTTTTGTCACGTATGAACAGCAGAGTCTAATTCTTTTGTACAACCACAAATGCTCACTCGCCATATTTTGGTGCCATTTACAAGGGGTAAAAAAGCAGTCCAAAATCCAAAGTCCAATCCACATGTGCGAAGTACTGAAGCGCCCCTGATCCAGGTAATCCCAGGTAAGGCAGGTTCAGCACAAACATTGTGGGCCAACGTTGCGGTGCTGCACTGATCTTTGTTCTATGTTCTTGTTGAAAGAGGTGTGAAAAATGAAGATATAAGCAAAAGGATTAAACATGACGAGGAGAGAATGTTTACACTGCTAATGTTTAGATCTGTATTGTATTGCTACGGGTAGGTAAAAAGGCAAGTTCAAACATTAGGCTGGAGTGCTTAGTTTTGAAGGATAATAGTTAAAGGAGATGTGCGGAACATGTTTTGATTTGACAAAGAGAGTGTGTGCCTGCACCGTGCTGCTGCCAGGAATGGTGGTGGAGGCAGATACAATAATGGCATTTAAGAGGCTTTTGGATAGGCATGTGGATATGCAGGGAATGGAGGTATATGGATCATGTGCATGCACAGGAGAGATTAGTTTAACCTGTCTTCATGTTTCGCACAGACATTGTGGGCCGAAATTCCTGTTCCTGTGCTGTACCATTCTATGTTTTATGTAATTACAGGTTTCAAATGGAAGCTGAATGAATATCTGAAAGGATTCACCGGGTGGCACCAGCAACGGCTGCCTCGCCAACAGTCTGTCTGTCCCTTCCTTCTTCGCGTCTGTTTTGTAGGTGTTAAATGTATGTTTTTTTGTGTTCTTTAGCTTGTTTTAGTGTGGGGGGTGGCGGGAGGGAATTGGGGGAAACTTTTTCTAATCTCTTACCTCGACGGAGATGCGACTTTTTCCCGTATCGTATCTCCGTCCGCACTAACATCGTGGAGTTGGCGGCCTTTGCTGGAGATCGACCGGGAGCTCCATCGTGGGAGCCCATGGGGCTTACCATCACGGAGCTCGCGATCCCTGTCGAGGGGTCGTCGTTGGGGTTCCACCGTGGGAGCCTGCGAGAATTTAACATCGTGGAGCCCGTGGTCTCTGGTTAGAGACCGACATCGGGGACTCCAAGCCGCAGGTGCTTTCGACCGCCCCAACGCTGAAGCTTCAATCGCCCCGGCGGGGACTGCGAGCGCCGGCTGTGGATGGTTCGGCTGCCCCGACCACGGGAGAATAAAGAGAAATGAGATTGGACTTTATTACCTTCCATCACAGTGAAGAACGTGGGGAATCCGTGGTGGTGGATGTTTATGTTAACTTTTATGTAGTTGTGTATCTTGTTGCTTTTTTTAGTATGGCTGTATGGTAATCTGAATTTCACTGTACCTTAATTGTTACATGTGACAATAAACTGACCTTGAAACCTTGAAAGAGCCTGCAGGGCTAAGGGAGTAGGAAATGGAACAAGATGGACTCATAGGGCTGATGGCTGGACCTCAGGCCAAATTCAATGCAGAATCAGTGTGAAGGACCCGACCCAAAACATTGCCTATCCATGTCCTCCAGAGATGATGCCTGACTCGCTACTCCAGCACTCGGTGTCTTCTTTTGTAAACCAGCATCTGCGATTCCTTGCTTCTTCAATGCTGAATCATTCTGTCATACCAAACAAGGGGAGGCAAGGGGAACCGTGTGTGGTGATTCCAGGCAGGGGGACCAAACCAGCAAGAAATGGGCCATCTGATTCAACCAATCCATGCTTGCTTTTGTTCTCCATGCCACTGAACCATGATAATAGTATTTACTTGTCCTGTTCTGTATCTCATTAGATTTTAGCTGTCGGCAAGCCAATAGACTGAAGTGCATTCAATTGAAATAAAGACAGTTTATCAAACTAATCAGGCAAAATCTCACCACTCAAGTTTAATTTTGGAGCTATAATCTAACATCCATTAATGATAATTAGCAGATCCTTTTGCCTGACTGTTGCAATTTAGATAACTGTTGTTTGGCAGAACAGTAAAAGAGGTATTTAGTTGACAAATGTACCTGATCCTCATTTCAAGGGAGATGATGATGGCTCTCAGAGGGGCAAACAGGAGAACATTTTAAAGGACTTAGACCCAAAAAGCTGGAGTAACTCAGCAGGAATGCTGCCTGTCTCGCTGAGTTACATTTTGTGTCTATCGTTGGCATAAACCAGCATCTGCAGTTCCTTCCTCCTCATTTCAAGGTCTTTGTCATCTGAAGTGACCGTGCATTATCCTCCCATTAAGAGACTTCATGAAGAGTGGTGCATGAATGAAATGTGGTCCCAAACCAAGGTTTCCCCCTTGTCCAAGAAGCCTGACACTATACACATGATAGAACTTTAATTAGAAATCATCACTTACATATTGAGCGGTAATTGTGTCTTTGGTGCTGTTCCTTGTTCCCCAATGGCAGCCCCCAATCTCGGACTCACTGCACCACCAATTGCATTGGCAGTAAGAGATGAAGCCTGTAAAATATATCAGACACATAGATTTAATACAGAAATCATTGGCATTACTTCCAAATGTTTACTGTTTGATGGTTGAATACTTGATGGTTAGCTGGTTGACAATTAAAAATAAGATTTTTTCAATTAAAGCAGCAGCACTAAACCCATTTACTCCTTTGCATGGGACCAACAAGGTAGTGAATGCAAATACAGAATCACTGCCTGTGATTTCCCTATGTTGTTTCTCTATGTTCCCTCAGTGCCCTTACTCAGAAATTCCACTATTTAAACTCTGCAAAACGTATATTTCCATGCAAGGTGAAGTTTAATTCTTTTAAAGATGGATACAAAGTGCTGGAGTAACTCAACGGGTCAGGCAGCATCTCTGGAGATTCTTTCCACATTTGTTAACATGAAATCTAACTCACTGTGACATAAATTGAGCCACTCCAGCGATATGACAAAAAAGAAACAAATGTAACCATTGAGAAATCATTAAAAAGAACACAATTTGGCTTTGCAGTTATGAATGAATATATATATATATAATGAAATTACACATTTTCTTGGTTAGAGAACAGACCTCCAAAACTGTGGCATGTGGTGTAAATAAACCACCACTGTCTGCAATGATCCTGAAGCTAAGGAATTTAGGGCAGCGCAGCAGTAGAGTTGCTGCTTTAAGGGCCTGTCCCATGGGCATGCGACTCCATGCGGTAAGCGCGACCTAACCACAAGCGGGGGCCGCGCGGAGGTCGAGTGATCCCTGTACAGGGCTGGTCCCACCAGCATGCGGCTGCATGCGGCAAGCGCTACCAAATCGGAAGCGGGGGCCGCGCGGAGGTCGAGTGACGTCAAGACGGTGCGTCCGGCGTCGAGGCGGTGCGCACGGCCGTCGATGCGGTGCGCACGGCCTCGATGCGGCTGCGGGGCGGCAGGCCTTTGCCGCACGGAATTTTTGAACAGTGTCCGTTTTTCGGAGCCCTGCGCGATGTCGAGAACAGCTCCGCACAACTCCATACGGCTCCGGCGATCGAAGTGGGACCGGCCCCGCGACCTCCGCGCGGCCCCCGCAAGGTCCCCGCTTGCGGTTAGGTCGCGCTTGCCGCATGGAGTCGCATGCCCGTGAGACAGGCCCTTTACAGTGCCAGAGACCCAGATTAGTTCCTGACTACGGGTACTGTCTGTATGGAGTTTGTACATTCCCCCTGTAACCGCGTGGGTTTTCTCTGGGCGCTCCGGTTTCCTCCCACACTCCAATGACATATAGGTTTGTAGGTTAATTGGCTTTGGTAAAAATTGTAAATTATCTAAAGTGTGTAGGATAGTGCTAGTGTACGGACGGGGTGATCGCTGGTTGGCACGGACCTGGTGGGCCAAAGGGCCTGTTTCTCTAAAGGGCCTACATCTCTAAAGTCTAAAAGTCTAAAATGTTTAAAGAATCAAATGCAATGCAATCCTGACAACAGAACATTCCTGACAGGGCTGACTGGCTGGTGATGTGCCCGCAAAAAGCTGCAAGTCATGAATGACTTGGAACATCTCACCTTCCAGGAGCTTTGTTAATCAGAAGATACAGGAAAGGAGCTTTGGGGAATGACAGTGAAAGTGGGTTTGAGCTGTTCCCTCAGGGTTCCGAAACACACTAGAGGGCACAGCTGTAAGGTGAGAGGGGGAAATAATGGAGATGTGTGAGGCAGGTTTTTTTACACAGAGAGTGTAAATGCATTGATGGTGGAGGCAGATACAATAGTAATGTTTAAGAGGCTTTTGGATAGACATATGGAAGTGCAGGGAATAGAGGGATATGGGTCATGTACAGGCAGATGAGATCAATTTAACTTGGTATCATGTTCGCCACAAACATTGTGGGCTGAAGGGCCGTTCCTGTGCTATACTGTTCAATATTTTATGACATGCAGGAATGGAGGGATGTGGATCATGTGCAGGCAGAGGAGATGTTTAACTTGGCATCATGTTCAGGATGGGCATTGTGAGTCGAAGGGCCTGTTCCTGTGCTGTACTGCTCTATGTTCTGAATTGTGTGGGTCACCCTCTAATAGACAGCTTGCCTCTATTTGTGGCATTATATACTGGCTGAGCTGTGACTCTCCAAAGAGCAGTCCGCTTTAAATCAACACGACCTCCTCTCACCCAGCTCAGCTCCAAGCAAGCACTGCACAAGGACTGATGTCGCTACGCGTATTGTATCCACGGGTAGTGTGAAAATAAATCACAGAAAAATCATGTTATCTTGTTCCTTTCAGGAAAACATTGATTTTTCATCCTGTAGCATTGAACAAGTAGTGCATGAAATAATTTACTGACATATACTCCTGCTTTTGCCTGTAAAGCAAAATGTAGAGACTTGAATGTAAAAAGCTAGGCGGATACTCCAGTGCAGTGCTAATGGAGCGCTTTCAAATAGGACATTACTCTGTCTGTTCAAGTACAGGTGTCAAGGGTTATGGGGCGAAGGCAGGAGAATGGGGTTGAGAGGGAAAGATGGATCAGCCATGATTGAATGGCGGAGTAGACTTGACGGGCTGAATTTAGTTTAGTTTAGTTTAGAGATACAGCACGGAAACAGGCCCTTCGGCCCACCGAGTCTGCACTAACCAGCGATCCCCGCACATTAACACTATCCTGCACACACTAGGGACAATTTACACTTATACCAAGCCAATTAACCTACAAACCTGTATATCTTTGGAGTGTGGGTGGAAACCAAAGATCTCGGAGAAAACCCACGTGGTCACAGGGAGAATGTACAAACTCTGTACAGACAGCACCCGTAGTCAGGATCAAACCCAGGTCTCCGGCGCTGCAAGCGCTGTAAGGCAGCAATTCTACCGCTGCGCCACCGTGCTGCCCTTGGCCTAATTCTGCTAAAATGTATGAACTTATGAACAATCAGTCTGAAGAAAGGTCCTGACCTGAAACATAACCTATCCATGTTCTCCAGAGATGTTGACTGACCCGCTGATTTACTTCAGCACTTTGCGTCAGTAATTACAGGGCGTGGGAGAGGATGAGAGCAACACGGTGATATGGGCGCGTGCAGGTGTGGGAGGACCAGCCGCTAGCCAGCTTCGCTGATCCAGCGAGCGAGTGTGCAACTCTGCTGACATCTCCCAGCTTTGCTTGACTTGACCCAGTCCCTGTTTGTTGCAGTTTCAGGGTTGGGGTTGGGAGAGAACCCACACAGAAATGCACCATTCCCCGCTGACATACATGCAGCGTCTCTGAAGAACATGGATAGGTGACGTTTCGGCCTGGAACCCTTCTTTAGACCTGAAGAAAGGTCTCATCCTGAAATGTCACCTTTCCACGTGTTCAGAGATGCTGCCTTACCCGCTGAGTTACTTAGCAATTTTTGTCTTCTTTTGTAAACCATCACCTGCAATTCCTTGTTGCTACCTGCATTACCAACCTCTCCCCACCGGGATCTTTCCAGTCAAGGGAATTTTGAGAGATTGCAACCAATATTTCTAATCTCTCTCCAACAAAGGATTTGTTATACGTGAGACTTTCTTTGTGTATTTTTATATAAGACTTATTGGCCAAAAATTGTAACAGTCCTTCAAAACATAGAGGAGATCAGGATTCTGATCCCCTGATCATCAAGTTGAGGATTGTGGGTCACAAGTCATGGGGCTGCACTTGAGAGAAGCTGGGAGTGAACATCAGTTTAAAGTGGGAGGAGGGTGTGTTGGGACACCGGGAATTGGTGAAGGTATATACAGATCCACCACCCATTTTCTGGCAACTGGTGGTCTGGCACCTTCTTCAATCCGGAAGAAATTATGAGAGCGCACTTGACAATAGACAATAGACAATAGGTGCAGGAGTAGGCCATTTGGCCCTTCGAGCCAGCACCGCCATTCAATGTGATCATGGCTGATCATCCGCAATCAGTACCCCGTTCCTGCCTTCTCCCCATATCCCCTGACTCCGCTATTTTTAAGAGCCCTATCTAGCTCTCTCTTGAAAGCATCCAGAGAACCTGTCACCGTTCTAAATGGCTTACTCCTTATTCTTAAACTGTGGCCCCTGGTTCTGGACTCCCCCAACATCGGGAACATGTTTCCTGCCTCTAGCGTGTCCAAGCCCTGAACAATCTTATATGTTTCAATGAGATACCCTCTCATCCTTCCAAACTCCAGAGTGTACAAGCCCAGCTGCTCCATTCTCTCAGCATATGACAGTCCCGCCATCCAGGGAATTAACCTTGTAAACCTACGCTGCACTCCCTCAATAGCAAGAATGTCCTTCCTCAAATTAGGGGATCAAAACTGCACACAATACTCCAGGTGTGGTCTCACTAGGGCTCTGTACAACTGCCGAAGGACCTCTTTGCTCCTATATTCGATTCCTCTTGTTATAAAGGCCAACATGTCATTCGCTTTCTTCACTGCCTGCTTACTTTCATAGACTGATGTACAAGGACCCCCAGATCCCATTGTACTTCCCCTTTTCCCAACTTGGGAAGTCCACCCACAAATGTGATGCCCAGGCTGAGTGTAGATAGATAGATAGATAGATATGCCTTTATTGTCATTCAGACCGAAGTCTGGACGAAAGTGTGATGGTCAATCTGGACCTCATCGACTCTTCCGTGCCGATCGACGGCTTGAACTTGCTCACCGCAGCCGGGGCTCTGGAACTCCGGCCCAGACAGAACTGGCAGATCTGTTCCCATAGCAGACCTCCGCGTCCGACTTTGCGGGCCGGTATCTCGCACCCCCCCCCCCACCCTCCCCAAGGCCGCGACCTCTGTTGGTCCGGCAAAACGGATAATAGGGCAAGGCTTTGGAACCAAAGGTGCCTGAAAATCAGTGGTGGAGCTGTAGGAGAAGCAATCGGTGGATTGGTTTTAGGTGCAATAATGCCAGGTTCACAAATGGAGGAACAGATTTGCAAAATGACATTGTGTTCACTGGAATCCACATGACAGAGCTGCAAAAACTGGATGCATCTGTGCATAGGTGTGTCGCATGCACAGAGGACACGGAACAAATTTGGTATTCTACACGAACCAAACAAAAACTAGGCAATCAGATTCATTGATCAGGTTTTTGATTAAATTATTTTGCTTACCACACAAGAACATTGGCTCGTGAAATAATTACTTGGGCTCTCTGTCCTTTATGTACAACCAAATAGAAATTAAAAATTGATTTTGATTGATTGAATCTTTAAGTGTTCTTCAAATTGTGTGAACAGGAAACAAGCAATTAACAGAACTACACAAAGCATAGACAGCCACCTGCTCTCTATTTATTTGGAGTATTTATTTGGAGTGTTAAGTACTGTTCTGGTTGCTCCATTACAGGAAGGATGTGAAGGCTTTGGAAAGTGTCCAGACGAGGTTTACCAGAATGATGCCTGGATTAGGGGGTATTAGCTACAGGGAGAGGTTGGACAGACTAGGATTTATCTCTCTGGTACTCCGGAGGTTGTGGGAGACCTGATAGAAGTATTTTAAATCATGAGAGGTATAGATTGGATACAGTCAGAACCTTTTATTCCCAGGATGGAAAAATCGAATACTAGAGACCATAGCTTTAAGGTGAGAGGGGCAAGTTATTTTACACAGAAGGTGGTGAGTACCTGGAACGTGCTGCCAGGGTTGGTGGTGGAGGCCGATACAATATTGGCATTTAGGGACTTTTAGATAGGCACACGGATATGCAGGGAATGGAGGGATGTGGATCACGTGCAGGCAGAGTTAATCTTGGCATCTTGACTGTGTCAAGTTTCGGCACCGACACTGGTGGCCAAAGGCCCTTTTCCTGTGCTATACTGTTCTATGTTCCATGTTCCATATGATAAGAATTAGTAAGATTTTGGTGTCCCATTGTTTTAAGATGGGTCAGATGGTTTGTAAAGTATGTATGTATATCACAATCACAATAATCCTTTATTAGCCAAGTATGTTTTGCAACATACGAGGAATATCGCTTGCTAAGTCAGTCATACAAATAAAAAGCAACAGAACACAAAACACATTTTAACATAAACATCCACCAAAATTGACTCCTCCACATTCCTCACTGTGATGGAAGGCGAAAAAAAGTTCAAATCTCTTCCCTTAGCTCTCCCGCGGTCGGGGGCCTCGAACCCTCCATTGACGGGACGATCTTGACTCCCGTAGCTGGCGGCGTTTGGGCCATCCGCATCGGGGCGATCAGCTCCTGCATTGGGGGGATGTCAGCTGTCCTGCGCCGGTGATCGGACCCCGGGTCGGGGCTGATCGAACCTTCTGCGACGTTGGAACTGCCGACATCTACGGCCTCTCCCGAGACTGCGAGCTCTTCATGGTAAAGGCCGCAAGCTGCGGTTGGAGCGATCCCAGGCAAGGGATCGACTCCGATGTTAAGTTCACGCCCGCGGTGGGGCTCAAGGTCAGTCCGAGGAGTCCTCCAGCTCCATCGATGTTAGGCCGCAGAGCGATCGGAGATGCGATCCAGAAAATAATCGCATCTCCGGCAAGGTAAGAAACTGAAACAAAAAGTTTCCTCCTACCCCCACCTGCCCCAACATAAACAAACTGGTGAACATTTACACAAACTTTTAACACACACTAAAAAATAAAAAAAGACGAAAAAACAGACAGACTATTGGCGGGACTGCGAATCGTGCGGCGCCCCTGGTGGTAAGTCTTCTACCTGTGTATGTGGTCCAACATTTTTGCTAAATTGTCAGAAGTTCAAAATGACTATGCAATAACATGGAAATCCCAAACTCTCATATCGCTGATTGCTGTTCCCACTGGTACTGTACAATGCGGAGAGATGTTTCCACTGGTGGGCGATGTGGAGAGGACATTTCCACAAGTGAGAGAGTCTAGGTCCAGAGGTCACAGCCCCTGAATAAAAGGATGTATCTTCAGAAAGGACATGAGGAGGAATTTCCTTAGCCAGAGGCTGGTGAATCTGTAGAATTAATTGCTACAGACGGCGGTGGAGGCCAAGTCATTGGGTATTTTTAAAGCAGAGATTGTCTGGTTCTTGATCAGTAAAGGGCCTGTTCCACTTAGGCGATTTTATAGGCGACTGCCAGCGGCTGTCATAGTCGTAAGCAGGTCACCGAAAAACTAGCGACTGGACCCACCTACGACAAGCTACAACCTACGACCTGGTCGACGTCAAGCTACGGCAAGCTACCGACAACTGGCGACCCATTAGGACATCCACCTACGACCACACCTACAACAACCTACGACCACCTACATGACAACCAAAGTCAACCTACGTCCACCCGCGACAAGCTACGACAAGCAACGACCCTGTCGGCAACAAATGAGGACAACTCAAGACAATTCACGTTATTCTGGCCTCCAAAACAATGGAATCACCCAGTTTTCCTATAAAAGGGGTTGTAGGTTAGGGGTTCCAATCATTCTGCATCATGACTACAATGGAGCAACATCAGAGGGCATTGCTCTCACAAGAAGAAGAAGCCCTGCTGCTTGCAGCAGCCCTCGTGCTTAAAGATCAGCAAGACAGAAGGACAAGAAGAATGGGGAAGAAGACGCCCAAGAAGAGGTCTGTGTGGTTGAAGCCCTTGTCCCTGAAGAGACCCAGGTGGGGCTGGTATGGCAACCTGATGACTGAGCTCCAGCAAGAAGATGAGGCTGCCTTCAGAAACTTCACTAGGCTCCCCCCTGAGCTGTTTCAGGAGCTGAAGACACGAGAGGGCCCTCTCCTGGAGAAAAAGGAGACCTTCGTGAGGAAGCCACTGGAACCAGACCTGCGCCTAGCCATCACCCTCCGCTACCTGGCATCAGGAGACTCCTACAATAGCCTCTCCTACAGCTTTCTTGTGGCCCACAACACCATCAGCAAGGTTGTCAGAGAGATCTGTGAGGCCATCATCAATGCTTATGAAGATGAAATCATGGACTGCCCTAGTACACCAGATGAGTGGAAGAGAGTGGCGCAGGGCTTTGATACCAGATGGAACTTCCAACACACATATGGGGCAGTTGACAGCAAGCATGTGGCCATCCCGTGTCCACCCAAGGGACGTTCTATGTACTTCAACTACAAGAAGTTCCATTCCATCGTACTCATAGATGTGGTGGATGCAAACTATAACTTCTTGTTTGTGGATGTGGGCACACCTGGCAGTGTCGCAGATGGTTGGACCTGGAGAGAGACCTCCCTTGGTCAAGCACTGGAAGAAGGAAGAGCAGGTTTTCCTGATCCAGAACCTCTGCCAGAAGAAGACAACCCTGACATCCGCTACGCACTGGTTGGTGATGACGCCTTCCCACTCAGAACATGGATGATGAAGCCATACCCTCACAGGGTATGTCAAGGAAGCAGAGGATCTTCAACTACAGACTGTCCAGGGCTAGGAGGGTCGTGGAAAATGTCCAATGTCCCCAACACAAAATGCACAATGTCCACACACTATAGTCGCATGACAACGTAAAGCGTTTCCCACGGAGGCGCCACTGACGTAGACTGGCGTAGCTAGTCGCGTCAACTGTCGCCGATGGTCACCAGCTGTCGTAGGTTGTCGCCGGTTCGGTCGTAGCTTGTCGTCGATGGTCATACATTGTCGTTGATTGTCGCCGATATAGGCATAGATGGATTTTGTGATATATATGCAAATGTGCCTGTACCTCTTGACTGAGGTCAGGTGACCTTCTAGAAGTTTCCATTGGTTGTTCAGATTAAATCTTACTTACAAGATGGCGGATGTGTATTCATTGTGCTTGTCACAACAGGGCCTTACAGGCAACATTACATGGTGTCGAAGTGGGAAAAAAAACGAAAGAAAAGAATGGCAGGACTCAATCCTCCGGGGCCACTCTCCATGCAAGGAAACTTGGCCAAGAATTATAAGGACTGGATAAGGGCATTCCAGCTGTACGAGACGGCAACAGAACTGACGGGTAATCCTGAAAAGATTTGGTGTGCAACATTTCTCCACGTGGCTGGACCAGCAGCTCAGGAGCTTTATGAGACCTTTCGGTTCACCCCTGAGGAAAGTGACAAAATACAACCGCTGAAGAATACGTTTCGGACATACTGTGAACCAAAAAAGAACCTAACTGTCACAAGATACTTATTTAATACACGTAATCAGTGGCGAGGGGAGACCTTCTCCAGCTACCTGACTGCAGTGAAGTCTTTAGCTAATGATTGCGAGTTTGGCATTATACATGACTCGTTGCTGCGAGATAGAATCGTCTGCGGCATCACCAGCCAGCCGCTCCGAGAGAAACTTCTACAATGCGATGATTTAACACTGGAAAAATGCAGTGACATGTGTATGATCGCAGAAGCATCAGCCGAGCATGTGAAGCAGATTGCCCCAACCGCCATCGACACTGAAGAGACAGTTGATTACGTGAAACGGGACAGCGCCAGTCGGCCATGGGGCCGAGGCAGGGATTCGCGACCCAGACAGCCACAGACAGAAATCCGTGATTCGGGTGAAGATACCGTCTGCCGGTCATGCAACCGCGGCCATAATGGCAACTACTGCCCCGCTCAGTACATGAGATGTTATACCTGCGGAGAGATTGGACATTTTTCCAGATCCCCGACTGCCTGGTAAATAGAGCGCCCAACAGCCGCCCACGTCCCCGACAACATGACCGGCTAATCAGACAAAAGGCCGGGGACTGGAGCCGTGACGTCCGCGACGTCGAGTTCCAGATGAACACTTCACCGCTGCCTGAGCCAGTGGACGACGACGTTGATGTATTCTACATTGACGCCATGATTGACGTCGTTATTGAGTCGACGCGTGAATGGGGACAGATGTGCAGCATCAACAATGTGAACATTGAGTTCAAACTCGACTCTGGCGCTCAAGTCGACATCCTGCCAGAGCACTTGTTCAGAAAGACTGGTCTTGCCTTACTGAACACGAACGTGACACTGAGGTCATACTCTGGACATACAATGAAGCCTGTGGGGCAGGCAAAAGGGAAACGTCAAAGTAGGTAAGAAAGAATATAGGGTGGTCTTTCAAATCGTGGAGGAGAATGTGAAACCCATATTTGGGAAACTAACGTGTGAAAAGTTAGGTCTTCTTGTGCGAAAGGAAGCGGTTGATGGCGTGAGTGCGAGCCCATCATACACTGCGAGGATCAGTGAGGAAAACCGCGAGATTTTCCAAGGGCTGGGAAGGCTAAAAAGACATGAATACACCATAGCGCTGCAAGGGAACGTGCAACCTAAGCAAAACCCACCCCGCACTATCCCCTATAAGATCAGGGATAAGGTCAAAGCCGAATTAGAGCGCATGGAAAGCTTGGGAGTCATAAAGCCCGTGAGTGAACCGACAGATTGGGTGAATTCAATGACTGTGGTTAGCAAGCCTAATGGCGAAGCCCGCATATGCCTTGACCCATGTGACCTCAATGCGGCCATTCGTAGGGAGCATTTCCCGATGCCGACGTTCGAGAACATTGCAGCCCGCATGCCGAAGGCAGAATGGTTCTCGAAGATTTGACGCTACAAGTGGGTACTGGCAGTTCCCACTGAGCGATGACAGCTCGCGTCTGACCACATTTAATACTCCCTTTGGGAGATACCGATACCTCGTGCTTCCATTTGGAATCTCATCCGCAAGTGAGATTTGGCAGCGGGCGATGCAGGAAGAGTTCGGCGATTTAGAAGGGGTGGAGATAGTCGTTGACGACATTCTCGTTTGGGGTGTGAATGCAGCACAACATGACGTAAGGGTGAAAGCCCTACTCGAACGGGTGAAAGAATCAGGCCTAAAGCTCAATCCCAGAAAGTCGGTTATGCGCTCAAATGAGATTGAATATGTGGGACACGTCATCTCGAAAGCAGGCGTGTCACCAAGCCCATCTCGTGTCAGCAGCATGCTACAAATGCCATACCCGACAAACAAGGCTGAAGTGCAAACGTTCTTGGGGATGGTGACATACATGGCCAAGTTTATTCCAAACCTTTCGGAGATAACCGCCCCACTTAGACAGCTAACAGAAAAGGGAGTAGCGTGACATTTTGAGCAGAAGCACAGACAGGCAGTAGAGCAGCTGAAGTCTCTACTCACATCGCCACCCGTACTCAAACTGTATGATGTGAACGCGCCCGTTTCAATTGCCACAGATGCTTCCAACAGCGGATTTGGAGCGGTCCTAATGCAATACGAGAGACCTGTTGCCTACGCTTCACGACGTGTGAACGCGGCTGAGCGCAACTATGTGACTATAGAGAAGGAGTTGTGCTCCATATTGTACACATGCAGAAAGTTTCATGACTTCATTGTCGGTCGGCGCACAGTAATCTTTACTGACCACAAACCGTTAGTAGGCTTGCTCGCCAAGCCGCTACACAAACTAAGCCCCAGACTCCAGCGCAGGCGAATGCACCTGCTACGATACGACCTGGAAATACGGTGGAAGCCGGGACGTGAAATGTTTGTCCCCGACGCCCTGAGCCGGCTGCCCAGTGCAAACACGCCTGCGGAAGAGCACACCGCATTGCCGAATGTGATACATGCTGTAGAAGCCATCCTACACATGTCAGACGCGCGCCTTGCGCAGTTCAAAGCTGAAACAAAAAAAGATCGGACGCTAACATTGTTGTGCGAGTATATAAGAAAGGGTTGGCCTAGTAACAGGCGTGATCTGCCCTCGGACTTGACTCCGTTTCATACATACCATGACGAGCTGGTTGAAATCGATGGATTAGTCTTGAGGGAAAACCGAATTGTAGCCCCCCAAAGCATGCGGAGGCAGATGCTGAACGCGCTACATGAATCGCATCTGGGAGTAGTTAAACTTAAACAACGAGCCCGCAATTTATTTATGTGGCCTGGAATGAATGCACAGATTGAGGACACAGTGGGAACTTGCTCGATATGCCAGGCGACCAGGAAAGCACAAGCAAGTGAGCCGCTCCAACCACACTTCATCCCCAGCAGACCTTGGTCTAAGGTCGGAGCAGACATCTTCCATCTGGATGGAGTTGACCACTTGCTTGTGGTGGACTATTACTCCAAGTACCCAGAAATAGCGCAACTGACGGACATGACGTCACATTCGGTGATACGTGAGATGACGGGCATGTTTGCCCGGAATGGCATTCCTGACTTGGTGATGACAGACAACGCGAGACAATTTGACTGTGCTGAGTTTCGTAGGTTCCAGGATGACTGGGAATTTGCCCATGTCACCTCAAGTCCCATATATCCACAGAGCAACAGGCAGATAGAGCACTGTGTGCAAACTATAAAAGGTATCATGAGGAAAGCCAAACGCAGTGGCTGTGACCCGACGTACACCATCCTCGAATACCGCAACACCCCCCTTGACGGGACAGACGGCTATGCCCCCTCACAGTTACTGAACAGTAGACTGTTAAGAAGCAGATTGCCATCGCCTCTATCGCTCTTACTGCCTCATCATGTCCCTCCCATGGGACCACAACTGGCCGTCCGGCAAGAAAAACAGGCAGCATACTTCAATGAGAAGGCAAGCGCCAAGCCGCTGCCACGCCTGGAACAAGAACAGCAGGTGTGGTTTCATGCCAAACCAACCAAGTGGCAACGTGGCCGGATTGCAAGAGAAAACCTGTCCCCTCGGAGCTACGTCATCTCTACACCGATTGGTACTGGGTTCCGCAGAAACAGGAAGGACATACGACCTGCGCACGAAGCAGGTGAGCCAACGCAGCAGACAAGTGCGAACACTCTCCCACAAAGAGGAACCCCTTTCCCAGAAGGAGCTAGTCTCCCAGACTCAAGAGAACTATCACAGGCCGCATCACCAGGTTCTGTGGTGGGGGAACCGGCTCGAAGTGTGCCAAGCCATACTCACACACAACAGAAATACGACACAGAACGAGGTGGAAATACGACTTGCACGAGAAGTGGGCGATGGTCGAAACCCCCAACTCGACTGGTTATGTAAAATTGATGGACAATTATTTTATAGTTCTGTAATATGAAGAGCACTGTGTTATTTGTGGTAATTTATCCACAGTAAATTGAGTTAAGGTTCCAGTTATTATTTTGAACCCAGTGGTGGAGGGGGAGATGTGATGTTGTGATGTAATTAAAGTGAAGGGGGAGATGTGATATATATGCAAAAGTGCCTGTACCTCGTGACTGAGGTCAGGTGACCTTCTAGAAGTTTCCATTGGTTGTTCAGATTAAATCTTACTTACAAGATGGCGGACGTGTATTCATTGTGCTAGTCACAACAGGGCCTTACAGGGAACATTACAGACTTCATTCATCGCGACTGGCTGTTGTAGCTTGACTTCTGTGGACGGGTTTTTCCAACGCCTGTCGCTACTTGACTTCTCTTGACGCAGATACCTGTCGCCGCCTGACGTAGGTAGTCGCCAATGGAATTCATCGAAGTCAGCACCGGCGACAACCTACGACACCTGGCGACAACCTACGACAGCACCTACGTCAGGAGAAGTCAAGCTACGCTCATTGGCGTCAAACCCACTGTCACCAAAAAATGTAGAACATTTTGAAAATCCAGCGGCGACCAGAAAAACGCTACGATTCTTTGGGCGACTGCGGAGACTACTCACGAACATACAAGCGATACCCCGGCAACCATGTGGCAACAGCCTAGTCACCTGTAGCCGCCTAAAAAATTGCCTAAATTGCCACTTGGGCGACCTAATCCGCGAGTCCTGAAGAGTGTCTTCAACCTTCAAGCTCGAGGGCACTCGACTGGGAAAGCCTCAAGCTGGATCGACCGACCGCACACACACAAACACATTGCAAAGGCGGGGGCCAGGAAAGCGGGGAAGCGATGTCTGAAATTCACACCCGCGATGAAGAAGGTAAAACGGCTGCACAGTGTAAGGTAAGTCCTTTAGAGAGCGCGGGGGGGGGGGGGGGGAGTAGGGAAGAGAAGGGGAGAGAGGAGGAGAGAAGGAGAGAGAAGGGGGAGAGAAGGGGAGAGAAGGAGGGGAGAAGGAATGGAGACACTTTTAAGATGTTTAATAAAGTTTAGCGGGCATTTTACCTACCGGTCGGTTTTCCTTTGTCCTGAAAACTCCAATGAGCCAATCAAAATGCCCGGTCAGTGAAGGAGATTGCCTACGGCTGCCCTCGACTGCCTGTAAGTAAATAGCGACCCCACTCCACTGCACTACGAGTTAAAAAGACCCATGCCGACCAAATTTTACTCGCGGAATTTTTTTTTCAACATGCTGAACATTTTTCCGAGACCTAGCTGAGGCCACGAGTATTCAGGAACTTCCCTCGAGCATGAAGGAGAGTTCCCGCGACCTCATAGGACCTCCTAGGACCACGTGTCGACCATGCTGCGAGTTTGAAGGTCGTAGACACTCTTCTAAACTCGCAGATTAGGTCGCCCAAGTGGGACAGCCCCTTAAGGGTGTCAAAGGTTACGGGGAGAAGGCAGGAAAATGGGGTTGAGAGGGAAAGATAGATCAGCCACGATTGAATGGCAGAGTCGACGATGGGCCGAATGGCCTAATTCTGTTCCTGTGACTTAAGAACATGAACTAGTGTGAAAATGTCCGCCATTTCCCAGCATTTCTGATGGAGAACCTACTCTTGCACAGGTTGGACATGATACAGATCCAACAACTCTGAGTTTACATCGGACCATGGTCAGAATGATACTGATGAGGATCTATCAAGAAGTCTGAGATTTTAACACAAGTGGGCATCAGAACTGATCCACATTGTTAGTCCCCACAACATAAAGGAAAGCTGCTTTGTCGCGGTGTAACATTCCCTGCATTCCACTCTAGTTACTTGTGTCCTCGCCTGGAGTCTGGTAATTAATAACAAATTAGATAGAACTCCATGTGGGATTTTGGCTGTGCCTTCTATTTCAGTACATTGGACATTTATGAATCACCACTGAGAGAGAAAATTCCTAGATTATAAGACACAGGAGCAGAATTAGGCCATTCGGCCCATCGAGTCTACTCTACCATTCGATCATGGCTGATTTATTTCTCCCTCACAACCCCATGCTCCTGCCCTCCCCATGCACTCTCCTGCCTCTCCTCACACTCTCCAGATTTATACGAATGAGATACACTTTCACAGATTACACAAGACAATAAATGAAATGCAATTCTTGATCGAGATTATATTAGTTTTTAATATTTTTCTCAAGATGCGTTTACCTGGGTAGGCGCACTAGACGACAGAGGAGGGACCTCTCCAATCTTGGCGATAGCCCTGGGGTCACTGGAACTGATGAGAACGGGCGCACTGATTTCCATGGAGTGCCTGTTGCTGACAGCTTGGGAAGACTTGTGTGACATGCTGAACGAAGTGAAGGAGTGCCGTTTCTTGGCGTTTTTCTTGCCGTCGAGCCGTCTGTGAACAGCGCAGGCTGCCCCACCGCTGTTTAAGGGAGAGCCGGGGGACGGGCTGGCACCTGCAATGATAGCGGCTGACAGTGGCACATTACTGTTCTGTGTAACTGGCAGACACTTTTTATCCATCTCAATCAGTTGCTTTGCGGTAGAATTTAGCTGTGTAAAATAAATAAATAGAAGTCATTAAAGATCATTGAAATTGCTATTATTGAGTAAGTCATTGTGCTTTATGAAGGTAGATACAAAGTGCTGGAATAACTCAGCAGGTCAGGCGGCATCTCTGGAGAAAAAGGATGGGCGATGTTTCGGGTCGGGACCCTTCTTCAGTCTGAAAGAACTGCTTTAGTCTGAAGAAGGGTCCCAACCTGAAACGTCACACATTATTTTTCTCTAGAGATGCTGCCTGACCCGCTGAGTTACTCCAGCACTTTGTATTTTTAACCAGCATCTGCAGTTCCTTTCTACATACGTTGTGCTTTTTTGTTTGCATTGATTGAAAGATACTACATGGATACTTGCTGATGCAAGTATTTGGCTGCTTGACACAGTGGTGTTCCTCGGTACACGTGACAATAAAATAAAAATAAATGGAATTAAACTAAACTAAACTAAAGATCATAACCTGCCTTATAAAGACCACATGGGGATCCATCCAAACAAGCCTTGTGATTACACACCTGTCTGCTGCTATGGCCACTCCAGTGGTGCATGGCCTCATAGACTTCTTTGCCAACTCCATAAAGCTAAACCAGGAGGCTCAACTGCATCCACTGAGACTCAGCAAGTGCCACAGGTGCAAGCTTCTGCTCTGCAAGAACAGCTTGAGGACTGGACTTTGGAATTTTTCTTTGTAAACGGCGGCAAACTATGTCGACTGTGCATTTGTGGGTTGTGCAAAAGAATTTCACTGTGCCGTGCATACGTGACAATAAAGAGCCATTGAACCATTGTTCTGCAGGGATTTCTGGCTGCAGCAATCCTTCTGCACAATAACTATGGCCTGCAGATGTTTACGACAATGTCTCCTTGGTTAGTTGAACATCTCATTTCAAATAGCTGTATGCTCATGTCCCTCTAGACATAGCATTTCCATCTCCCATACTGGCTCACACATGTTCTTTAGTTTAGTTTAGAGTTTAGTTTAGAGATACAGTGCGGAATACAGTGTGGGTCCGTGCCAATCAATGATCACACGTACACTAGTTCTATGTTAGACCAGTTTCGCATCCAACGCACCAGGGGAAATTTACAGAAGATAATTAACCTACAAACCTGCACATCTTTGGAATGTGGGAGGAAACCAGAGGACCCGGAGAAAACCACACGATCACAGGGAGAACGTACAAACTCCACACAGACAGCCACCCGTAGTCAGGATCAAACCCGGGTCTCTGGAGTTGTAAGGCCGTAACTCTACCTCTGCGCTACTGTGCCACTCAAGGCACATCTCCCAGCATGCTTCCCCAAACTGCACACAGGTCTGGTGGGATGCATGTGGCTGAACCTGGCCTTGTCATGAAAAAAGCAATTTGTGGACATCCATTGTGGCCAACTGATTTTGAAACAGGAGTTTAGGGTCAGTCGTAGGAAGTGAATGGCATTGTTGTTCATAGAACCACATGTGGTGGAGAGATCAGGATCGGTACACGAAAATTAAGTCACCTTAATAGAATAAACCACAATGGGCTGGGGTGGCACTGTGGAGCAGGAGTAGAGTTGCTGCCTTGCAACGCCAGAGACCCGGGTCCAATCCTGTCTATGGGTGCTGTCTGCACAGAGTTTGTACGTTCTCCCTGTGACCGCGTGCATTTTCTCCGGGCGCTCCGGTTTCCTCCCACACTCCAAAGACGTGCAGGTTTGTAGGTTAATTGGCTTTTGTAAATTGTCTCTGATATGTAGGATAGAACTAGTGGTGGTTGTTGGTCAGCGTGGGCCAAAGGGCCTGTTTCCATACTGTATCTTTAAAACTAAAACTAAAAAAAACTAAAACACAGAGGGCAACCTTTTGAATGAAACAGGAAGTATCAAAGAAATTACTTTTCAGCAGGCTGAGCAGAAAGTCGATACACTTGTACTTCACTGTTGACTGTTTTGGAAAACTATCAGATATCCTGTCAGATCTCACAGGACTTGTCCTGTCTTTCTCAATTCCTTGAGTGAGGCTTTATCGAATTCTACCGACATTTCTACTACATCATCTGCCATTGCTGGTAGTACAAATTGCTATGTTATTTCACAGACACATCAGTTAGCTTTCATTCCTGGTTTTGTTCATGTTTAGACTTTGATGACGTTTATAAATACAATGTCTTAAATGCTGTTTATAGAAACTTTAGGTCATTGATGATTATAAATGTGCAGGTAGCATTATTCATTTATTTGATGCATTCCAATAGAATGCAGCTTCTAAGACCTAACAGCATTACCAATGTAAGCACTCACTCACATCATCTAAAGGCAAGATGATTTATAATGGCAAGGTAAGGTCTCCAAACCTCAGTAATTCACAGCCTGCAAAGAAGGTCTTACAAATGCATTACAAGAGTGATGTTAGCATTGTGACCGAGTGATTAGATTTTCATGGCTGATGGCTTTTAGACGATGTTTGAATAATGAAGCTCTGGTTGTGCTTAAAGTTGAGAAAACATTTGGTAGAATTCTTGGAACAGTACAGTACAGGAACGGCCTGTCGGGCCACAATGTCTGTGCCAAACATGATGCCAAGTTAGACAGTGCTGGAGTAACTCAACAGCTCAGGCCACAAAGTGCTGGAATAACCCATCAGGTCAGGCTCCTGATCCGCAGAGTTACTCCAGCACTTTGTGTCTATATACCAATTCCTTTCTACACGTGATGCCAAGTTAAACTCATCTAATCTGCCTGTACATAATCTATATCCCTCTATTCCTTGCACTTCCATGTGCCAATCTAAAAGCCTCTTAAATGCCATTATTGTATCTGCCTCCACCACCAACCTGGCAATGCGTTCCAGGCCTGCACAACTTGTCCAGCACATCTCCATTAAACATTCCTCCTCTCATCTTATAGCTGTGCCATCTAGTGTTGGACATTACTACCTTGGGGAAAATGTTCTGACTGTCTGCCATTTCTATGCCTTCTACATGACAATATGTTTGCGTAAGGTAAATTTTAATGTCAGGGTCTCTGCTATAGTATATTTTTCCAGTTAAATCAGCTGGAAAAGATAGTTGTGAATAAAAAGATCTCTTTCTTTACCACATATTGATAATGTGAATATAACAAGGTGTCCTGAGTTTTGAGAAAGTAGCCCTATCAAAGCTCAACAAGTTTCACATTAGTGTTTAGGAACGAACTACAGATGCTGATTTATACTGAAGACAGACACAAAATGCTGGAGTAACTCAGCGGGCTAGGCAGCAAGCCTGGAGAAAAGGAATAGGTGACATTTCGGAAAGATTTCAGAAATTCCCTTCCTCAGATTGAAAGATAGAGGTGTTTGGGGGAATGGGGGTGGGGGGGTAAACTGGAAGCGAGAAAAGGCCCGGCAACAGATCACCTCAGGAAGGGTAGAATCCATAATGGCCCATTGTTGGGCTGAAGAGCCTGTTTCTGCAGTGTATCTCGAAAGTCTAAAAGTCTAATGCCTCGATGCCTTGCACTTGGAGTCTTCCTTACCCCTCTTGGGCTAGTTTATTTACACAGATGGTAGTGGGGGCCTAGAACGCTTAGTCACAGATGGTGGTGGTGAAGCCAGAGTCAGTTTTGTTATGTGTACCACGGTACACGTAACAAAAATAAACCTAGACCAATTTGTCACGCTGGCCGTCCAAATCCATTTCTGAATGAACAATTTTGGGGGGAGGGAAAGTTGAAGCCATTCTCTTTATTTGAACTCAGATCTCTAACTTCTAATTCTAGACTTCTCCCTGGTCATTATCTGTGGGTGAACCTTTTGCATTCTTAGTGTAATACTTGACCAAGGGATGAGCTCTTTAGTGTACATGTGCTCCATTACTAAAACTGCCTTCTGCTGTCCTATAACTAGGTATGTTACAAAACTTACCTTCAGCAGCGCTGAAGTTCTGTCACTGGCCGTGTGCGCGACTTTGGCGCCTTTGAGGGGGGGGTGGGGGATTAAAATGCCGTTTTCTCCTGCCTGTCCGAGATATATTTTCTCGGGCTACTACCTGATGATGAAAATTCGTTCCGACTGCCGTTCTCGGAATTTTTAAAAAAAATGCGAGACAATTTAATCGCTGGAGTAAAATAAAAAGCTACTTCTAACGCCGTCAACGCCAACAACGGAACGGATCTCACGTACGGGACAAAACATAAGGTAAGTCGTTTATTTTACATATAAACTTGCTTCTTAGGATTACTTTAATCAAAATTTCATCGGCGAAAATATGATTATGTAAATGGTCATAATGGGAACTGGAGGTTACAAATATAGGGAGGACAATGTTTTTCTTGCTGATATGGGGTTTAAATTCACCGCAACCGCAACGTTCCAATCGATCGCGTTCCACAAAAACCCACTCGCAAGATGATTTAAATGGCCATTAATTTACGGGAATTAAACACTAAATTCCTTCCATTTGGCCTATAAATTCATGACAATGAGATTTAAAAATCATGTTATATTGTGAAATCTTGTGTGAATGTTATTTGGACACTTAGGCTATTAAAAAATGTTAACCTTTTCTTAAGAAATGGATAGATGTTTAGATCTAGTAATTGAAATTTGTAATTAGCTACAATTAGGTAACTAACTAATTATATGCTTTAATTTCAGGTCATCCAAGTAAGATTGTTTCATATTTGTTTCAGAATGCTTCAATCTATAATAACTGAAAATTTCATTCAGTTCTCTTAATTTGGGCTTTTGACTGTCCTCGATCACAGCTTTTGAGTTAAGTCAATGGAAAAGCAATAGGGAACAAGATGCTAATTTCAGAGTATGAAAATGGCCATAACTTTTTTAATACTGAAGATATGAAAGTGAATTAGGTGTCAAATTAAACTTCATTTTATGCTTTATCTGATGGGATAAATTGCAGACTTGATTTTTAAAATCTCAAAATGTTGTAACATTGCTACTATAACATCTGCCCCTCCCTCAACTCATCTAATTCTGAAATCCTTCTATGCCTTTATAATTCTTAGACATAATCTTCCAGCGTTTCTCAGGCTGACCTTCCACCTTACACATGAAGTGTCTATCTGAAACTCTGATGCCTGTGCTTTAACACATGCCGGCTTTCATCCTTCCATAATCTTCTTTGGCACTTGGTCAAGCAATGCCCCGATTTTGAAGTTTTCTCCTTGTCTAAAAATGTTTCCATGAAATTGTCCTCCCTATATTTGTAACCTCCAGTTCCACATTTTAAAAAAATCTGCATTCCATTCGTCTGACCTTTCTTACTTTAGTGTCGAGATACAGGGTGGAGATACAGGGTGGAAACACCAAATCCCACTTTCACATCCTACACACCAGGGGCAATTTACAGAAGCCAATAAACCTAAAAACACGCACGTCTTTGGAATGTGGAAGGAAACCGGAGCACCTGGGGAAAACCCACGGTCACAGGGAGAATGTACAATCTCCGCACAGACAGCACCCAAGGTCAGGATTGAACCCGGGTTTCTGGCACTGAGGCAGCAGCTCTAGCACTGTGCCACTGTACCACCCTTGCATCCCTGATTTTGACCACTCTCCACCAGCAGTGCTGGGGTCTATAGCTACCCAGCTTGTGATCAGAATTCCCTCACCAAACCTCTGTGTGTTCTCTTATTTAAAATTTAGCTGAATGCATCTCCCTTTGACCAACCCTTTGGTTCATATCATGATGGCTCTCAGGGGGAAACCAGGAGAACATTTTAAAGGACTTAGACATAAAAAGCTGGAGGAACTCAGTGGGAATGCTGCCTGTCCCACTGAGTTAGTGTCTATCTTCAGTTTACACCAGCATCTGCAGTTCCTCCCTACACATTTTAAAGGATTTGCTGCATTTCCAACCAGGTGTTTGATTAATCAGTATCTCAGGTCGCCCATCCATTACTCTTCTACATAATCCAATCATGTGCCTCAGTGAATATCAGATCAAATTGGTTTACTGTTGTGCTAGAAACATACATGATTCTATAGCTGAAACTCAGCAGAGATCTCCCCATTGATCCTGTAAACATTAACAACATTTGTGCTTTTAATTTTTCCTAATTGGTTAATGTCTACTTGTTTTAAAAATAAGTTGAAGGTAAACACGATTTTCAAAATAGAAAATTAGCTCATCATTTCAGAGAAGTGCAAGAAGACATGCAAAGGTATTAAGAGGGGTTGTGGAATTCATGGCCACTGACTGCTGTGGAGGCCAAGTCAATGGATATTTTTAGGCGGAGATTGACAGATTCTTAATTAGTACGGGTGTCAGGGGTTATGGGGAGAAGGCAGGAGAATGGAGTTGAGAGGGAAAGATGGATCAGCCATGATTGAATGGCAGAGTAGACATGATGGGCCAAATGGCCTAATTCTGCTCCTAGAACTTATGAACTAGATTTTGATGCCTCTTAGCGTGCAGCACCAGTATGCTATAAATATTTCCTAATCCCTCTGGTTTAAATTTACATAGCCGAAACTCAGTAGAGATCTCCCCATTGATCCTGTAAACATTAACATAATTTGTGCTTTTAATTCTTCCTAGTAGGTTAATGTCTACTTATTGAGAGCTTATGAGGGGTATAGGCAGATGAGTTTTACGAGATGTTTCAAGCCGAGAAGTGGCAGAGAAGGGGAAGCGTTTTGGCAATAGATTCCAAATAGCAGAAAGCTTGATTGTCAACGGCAGGGCAAAAGAAGGGGAAATGGACAGGCCAAAGAAACCTAAAGGCATAAGGGAGAAAGACCATTAAGATAGAAATAGGTATAAGGGGAGGTAGATAGAAGAGACTAGATAGAGACACTCTTTACAGATTTACCTGTACAAACCTCCATAAGGAGAGGAATGGAGAGATTTTGAGAATTTTCTGGTTTTGTTCAGCCAGAAAACGCTCGTAATCCATCAATATAAACAGCACAATGCATTTGGGCTTTTGATGAATGAACTCCTGACTTTAATATTTTCAGCAGCAGTGTGTCCCAGATAATAGGAACCTGAAATAAGATTTAATAAGAACCTGAGGGGTAACTTTTTTTACACAAAAGGTAGTGGATGTATGGAACGAGCTACCAAAGGAGGTAGTTTAGGCAGGTACTATCGCAACATGTAAGAAACAATTAGACAGGTACATGGATAGGATAGGTTTAGAGGGATAGAGGGAAACACAGGCTGGTAGGACTAGTATAGATGGAACAAGTTGGTCAGTGTGGGGAACTTGGGCTGAAGGGTCTGTTTCCACGCTGTATGACTCCATGACTATAACTTTATAATATAAAGACAGAAAGATTGTGCTGGAAGGATGAGAGAGAGAAACTCCAGGAACAGAAAGTGTTAAAATGTATCCTTCTGGCATTGTAGGTGATTGATTAATGGTGATCAATAAGTACAATTATTTAAAAACAAATGTAACTTAAACATTTCCAATAATAGGTCAAAATCAAAGGCAGTTACCTTTTATGTTATTCATGAGATGAATGTGTGCATTGTATTAAAATCTGCCACATACAGGGGCTCTGATGTTGTGGGTTGTATTGGAACATAACTGTGGCACATTATTATCATCATAAAAGGCTACAAATACCTAAAAATGAGAAGGGAAAGCTTCTTCCAGAAGCTTAGTACCACGAGCACTCAACGGAAAAGGAATATAAATACCTTTGGGCCGTGTCCCATAAAATAAATATCATAGCCTGCTATATCCCTCTATTTGTGGAGGCTGGTACTGACATACTATTTTATCCCGATGCAGAAAGTTTTTACTGTTCACATCTACTTTTCATCCTCGTGAATATTTGCAGCTCTTCCTTGAGATGAACAAAATCAGCAAATACAAAAAAAACTATGTTCAAGGGCATTCAGGTTAGCACAGTTGTGCAGCGGTAGAGTTGTTGCCTTACGGCACCAGAGACCCAGGTTCAATGCTGACTGCGGGTGCTGTCTGTACAGAGTTTGTACGTTTTCCCTGTGACCATGTGGGTTTTCTCCATGTGCTCCAGTTGCCTCCCACACTCCAAAGATGTACGGTTTGTAGGTTAATTGGCTTCGGTACAATTGTAAATTGTCCCTAGGGTGTAGGATAGTGCTATTGTACGTGGTGATCGCTGGTTGGTGCGGATTCGGTTGGCTGAAGGGCCTGTTTCCGGCGCTGTATCTCTAAAGTCTAAAAGTCTAAATGATAAAATTAGGTGGGAAATTTAACTTCCCACAGTTACAGAATGAATGAATACGTTTATTGGCCAAGTATTCACATACAAGGAATTTGCCTTGGTGCTCCGCCTACAAGTAACAACATGACATACAGTGACAGTTAGGAATGACACATAAAACATTAAACATTAATAATAAAACATTATCATGTGAATGAAACAAACATGTGAACTAAATAAAATACCAGAGCAAAACGAGGCTAATCTTTGTAGGGTTTTCACAGACGACACAAACGGACAAACACATACAAAACAGCAAGGAGCAGTACACCGTGGCAGCCATCGTCGGCACCAGCCAGAGTTAACAAACCAATCACAGACCGTCTTCCTTCCAGTGATTGGAAGCTGTAATTGGAAAGGATTCAGCACAGGCAGGCTGTAACTCCACATATCACCATGATAAAAGCTAACTGTATGAAGCCTACAAATTAAGTTGACTTGTTGCAATCCATCATCTCCGGTGAATGCAGGTGGAGACTGCACTCAGTCCCAGCTGATATTCAATTAAACACCCATTTACACCAAAAGAGAATGAGAGTCCGCCTTGGCAGTCTGGTCTGCTCTTGTTGAGACTACATTGCAGACTACACCAGGTGGAGTCTGCAATGTGAAGTAATTACCAGAGTCAATAGAGCACATTATAGCTGCACGCGGCGTCTTTCTGCAGCTGATCCTGTCCACAGCTTTTAAACTCTGAGGCAGTGCAAGGTTTTTAATTCATGCGTGCAATCCGCACAAAAAAATGTCAGCATTGGAAGTAGCAAGCATTTCATGCTCCTTTTCAAAAACAGAGCACAATTTAATTCCACTTTTTAAATCTCCCACTTTGGAATTTCCTGGCGTTGTGGGCCAACACCCACTGAGAAGTCGGGAAGGAGTCTGCTCCAGGTCTCCTTTAGATGCCACCAGGGACTCAACAAGAGCAGACCAGACTGCCAAGGCGGACTCTCATTCTCTTTTTGTTAGGAAACATATGGCTTCCTGTTGGCATCTTTCCACAGGGAAGTGGATGAGATTGATAGCGTAGTACGCAGTACATTGCTTTTGGGTATGAACTCTGTGTTCCACCAGATCATGACGCAGAATGGTCCGTTTGAAGACACACATTTCTGGGCCATGTCTAATCTGTGCTTTGAATGTTTTCTCACACTGAGATGGAAACCGTTTCCATTGCAGGGTTGCCAACATCACTTGAAGGCACTTATGTCAAGGGACAACTTAACTTTTCATTTTACCTCTGGTGTTTCAGTTTTTATTGCAAAACATAGGTGGACAAGATTATGTAGAAATCATCCTTACCATAATGTTGACACAAGGATCTGCAGATGCTAGTTTACAAAAAAAAACACAAAGCACTGTCTATCTCATTGAAGATTCTCAGACTACCTTTAATCTGATTTTACTGGACTTCATTTAGCGCTAAACGTTATTCCTTTTATCATATATCTGTACACTGTGAACAGCTCGATTGTAGTCATGTATAGTCTTTCCGCTGACTGGATAGCACCAAACGAAAAGCTTTTCACTATACCCAAGACAATAAACTAAACTAAACAATACTAAACATACTCAGCGGGTTAGGCAGCATCTGTGGAGGGAATGGATTGGCAACATTGAGTCAGGATCCTTCTTCAGACTGATTCAGTCAGTCCTGAACTGCAATGTTTCCTATCCATGTCTTCCAGAGATGCTGCCTGACACGCCGAGTTACTCTACCACTTTGTGTTTTTCTTCCTTGCTGTAATGCCAACTGCATTCCCCATTCCTTCTATCAAGGGAGTCTGAAGAAGGGTCCTGACCCAAAACGCCACCCATTCCTTCTCTCCAGATATGCTGCCTGTCCCGCTGAGTTACTCCAGCATTCTGTGTCTACTTCAATGTAAACCAGCATCAGCAGTTCCTTCCTACACACACTGTCTGTCTATCTGCACCATACCAGACCCATTACAGGTTACCTGATTTTACCTGGGGTGATGTTACAGCCACAGCTCCCTTACCTGAAGGCCAAATTAATGTGGCTGGAAAATGTATCAGTGAATGTTGGATAAAGACAATGTTGGGAGGAGGGGAGGCAACGATGGAAAGGGAAAGGAAAGTCACAAACATTTCCACAATATAAAGCAGGCTTCCCGATGAGACAATATAAATTTAAACCAGAGGGATTAGGAAAGATGTTCTTAGTCTGCAGCATGGTGTCCTTCCGCTTATCAACATGCAATAAAGAAGCCACATTGTGAATAACTATCACTGTAATGCAGTAGAGCTCCCTCTCTGGCAACCTTCCAGCCATAGATAGTAAATATACCACAGAGGTGTAAATTTAGTCCAAATTCCAAAGAATTGGTTCTTCTCTGGAATCTAACAATAATGCAATGTGCTCCCAAGCCAGTTGCCTGCCTCAGTGGAAAATATTGATTTGCTTCCAATACAGGACTGCTACCAGCAAGCGCACTACTTTTTTGGACAAAAGCATTTCCCTTTCAGCTTGCTTCCCTTGGGCGGAGCAAGGCAATGCACAACAGAAAAATCAAACGCAGGCCAAATATGGCTGACCATCCACATGTTGGCAGATGGAATGTAATAGATATTTCCTGCTGAGGACTTTCTCAGATATGTTTACATTGTTCTGCGTATTAACCCCCTTCCCATCGGGGATTTTGCAAAGTCCTGCTGATAAATAGCAAACAGAGACAGGCTCCCAGGCCTTCTGCTCCAACTTCAGAAGCTGGTTAGTTCTCCAAACGTAAATAATACTATCTTTGCAGAGGATTTTATTTATTAATGCGAGTCAATGAGTACATCAGATGTATAGGAAATGGATGCCCTCAGGGGTCTACTGGGAGCATCCTCCAAATCCCCAGTCAAGCCAGAGAACAATCAATGGTCTGAAGAATCGGAGCGAGCCACAGTACACAATTACAGAAAACAGCAGAAAGCATAGTTCCATGTGTGTTTACTTTACTTGCTTTTCCCGTGGTTTAGCCTTTCATGTTTTGTAATGGTGCATCCAGCAAACATATTAAGCAGTATCAGTCTCAGAAAGCATTATTAGTTGTTACTAAAGAATAATACTCTTCTGGGCAGGTACACCTTGTGACAATAATCCTGCCATGTAGATATGTTTTATTTAAACCCTGCATCACACAATAGTGTT